>JBANDG010000002.1:1200000-1800000 GCA_037951595.1 Ogataea sonorensis | reverse complement strand
AGACTGTTCCACCATCATACAAGATGCTGCTAAGCGAGATTGAGAATGCAGATAATGCAAGCTCCGAGTACAATTTCGATTACTACTTAGTCCCATCTAGAGTTTACAAACTAGTCGCTTCCACCATTGACCAGGAGTTGGACGAGGAACAAGGTAAAAGAGGTAATGCTAAAAGATCTAAAAAAGTGAAGGAACAAACTGACGAGTACGATTATTTCCACTACGAAGACGAAGTGCTGGAAAAACACTCTTTACATTACGGCTACTTTGACTTCACTAACCAAAACGGAGAGACCGACTCCAGAAGAGTCTTCAATGACTATGGTATAGATCCTAAACTAAACCTAATGTTGCTCACCAAACAGGCCCTTACCGACGCAGTGGCAGAAATGGAGGAGAAATTTCCTCCATACTAATAGAAGAGTTATGTTGTATGTTTAATATATATCTATAAAGTGAGTAAAGTTGTCAAGATAACTAACCATTCAAATGGCTAATTAATAGTAGTAGTAGTATTAAAGTTGTTGTACGTCGATCGACGCGACTATTTAAAGTATTTTCACCGTAATTGTATTTTGGCAGATAAATGCATCTGAATTTTTTTTTTTTCTTTTTCTTCTTTTTTTTTTTGTGCATTTTTCTGAGAAAATGTATGGGACGGAAGGTTAAGCTGTGATTCAAGTAGATCGGGTACAAATAAACCTCAAATAAGTGCTTAATATTTGTTGATTTAAAGTAACATTTTGATAGTCAGACTTAACATTACGAACCTATCCGTTTTTTTGTTTATCTATCTGGCTACAGGATGAAAGAAGTGGTTGTTGACGAGTCACCAAAATGTATTACAGGACTGGAGTTTGGTGCCCTATCTGCAGCTGACATTATAGCTCAGTCGGAGGTTGAAGTTTCAACCAGAAACTTGTTTGACTTGGACAAGGGCAGAACGCCTGTTCAAGGTGGTGCCTTGGATATGCGTATGGGTATTTCGTCCAAATCAGGCGAGTGTTCCACTTGTAGAGGAAATTTAAACACATGTCATGGTCATTTTGGTCACATCAAGTTGGCGCTACCTGTTTTCCATGTGGGTTATTTCAAAGCTGTCATGCAAGTGTTGCAAACTATTTGTAAGACATGTTCAGCAGTGTTATTGGATGAAGCTACAAAGAGACAGTTCATTAATGATTTAAGAAGACCAGGTATTGATAATTTAAGAAGAATGAAAATATTGAAGAAAATTCAAGATCAAGCTAAAAAACAGAGAAGATGTTTACACTGTGGTGCGTTAAATGGTGTGGTTAAAAGAGCTGCAGCAGGTGCAGGTCCAGCTGCTTTGAAAATCATCCACGATACTTTCAGATGGATCGGTAAGAAAGGTGCAGATGAAAAAATTCAATGGGATGAAGATTTTAATAATTTATTCGATGCTAATCCAGATTTGGAAAAATTTTTCAAGAGAGCATTTGACGATTTAAACCCATTGAAAGTTTTAAATTTGTTCAAACAAATAACACCTAGTGATTGTGAACTATTGGGTATTGATCCTTCAAAAGGTGGTAGACCAGAGATGTATATTTGGAGATATCTGCCAGCTCCACCTGTTTGTATCAGACCATCTGTCGTTATGATTGATAGTAACACTTCTAACGAGGATGATTTGACCGTGAAATTGACAGAAATTGTCTGGACCTCGTCTATGATCAGAGCTGGTATCGAAAAGGGTATAGCGATCAACTCATTAATGGAACAATGGGATTATCTACAATTGGCAGTGGCAATGTACATTAACTCAGATTCAGCATCCCCATCAATGTTATCTGGTGGTGCTGGCGGGAAGTCTGCTAAACCTATCAGAGGTTTTTGTCAAAGATTGAAAGGTAAACAAGGTAGATTCAGAGGTAATTTATCGGGTAAGAGAGTTGATTTTTCAGCAAGAACAGTTATTTCCCCAGATCCTAATTTGAGAATTGATGAAGTGGCAGTTCCTGATAGAGTGGCAAAAGTTTTAACTTATCCTGAAATGGTTACTAGATATAATAAGAAAAAATTACAAATACTTGTTGCTAATGGTCCAGATGTCCATCCTGGTGCGAATTATTTAGTGAAGAAAAATGAAAATGATATAAAGAGAAATCTTAGATATGGTGATAGACATAAATTAGCTAAACAACTGAATATAGGTGATATTGTTGAAAGACATATAGAAGACGGTGATATTGTGTTATTCAATAGACAACCTTCTTTGCATAGATTATCGATTCTTTCCCATTTTGCCAAAGTTAGACCATGGAGAACTTTCAGACTTAACGAATGTGTCTGTACGCCCTACAATGCCGATTTCGATGGTGATGAAATGAACTTGCATGTTCCACAGACAGAAGAAGCTAGAGCTGAAGCCATGAATTTGATGGGTGTGAAAAACAATTTATTGACACCTAAATCAGGTGAACCAATTATTGCTGCCACGCAAGATTTCATTACAGGATCTTTCTTGATTTCCAGTAAAGATTCATTTTATGATAAAGCTACTTTTACTCAATTACTTGCAATGATGTCTGATGGTATCACCCAATTCGATCTTCCACCTCCTACAATTTTCAAACCATGTTTCATGTGGACAGGTAAACAAGTGTTTAGTTTGTTAATTAAACCAAATAGATCATCCAAAGTCTTGATCAACTTAGATGCTAAAAATAAAACATTTATTCCACCATTACCTGGACAACCAAATGAAATGTCACCAAATGATGGGTTTGTTATTATTAGAAATTCTCAAATTTTGGCTGGTGTCATGGATAAATCAACCTTGGGTGATGGTAAAAAACATTCCGTTTTTTACACAATTTTGAGAGATTATGGTGCCAACGAGGCTGCCACTGCAATGAATAGAATGGCTAAACTTTGTGCCAGATTTTTGGGTAATAAAGGTTTCTCAATTGGTATTAATGATGTTACCCCGAGCGCTGATTTGAAAGGTAAAAAGGAAGATATGGTTGAGGCTGCTTATAGAAGCTGTGATGAATTGATTACATTGTTCAAAACAGGTAAGTTGGAAACTCAACCTGGTTGTAATGAAGAACAAACTTTGGAAGCTAAGATTGGTGGTTTGTTATCCAAAGTTAGAGAAGAAGTCGGTGAAGTTTGTATTAGAGAATTAGATAAATCAAATGCTCCATTGATTATGGCTACTTGTGGTTCGAAAGGTTCAACATTGAATGTTTCTCAAATGGTGGCGGTTGTCGGTCAACAAATTATTTCAGGTCATAGAGTGCCTGATGGGTTCCAAGATAGATCTTTGCCTCATTTCTTCAAAAATTCTAAAACTCCTCAATCTAAAGGTTTCGTTAGAAATTCTTTCTTTTCAGGTTTGACTCCACCTGAATTCTTGTTCCATGCTATTTCAGGTAGAGAAGGTTTGGTTGATACTGCGGTTAAGACTGCCGAAACCGGTTATACTTCTCGTAGATTGATGAAATCCATGGAAGATTTGAGTGCTCAATATGATGAAACTGTTAGAAATTCAAGTAATGGTATTGTTCAATTCAATTATGGTGGTGATGGTTTAGATCCTTTCGATATGGAAGGTGACGCCAAACCGGTTAATTTCAATAGATCATGGGATCATGCCTTTTACACTACTTTAAATCATAAAGACAGATGTTTATATCCATTTGAAATTAATGAAATTGTTGATTCTATTTTACTTCCAATGAAAGATAGATTGATCAGGGTGGACAATGTTGGTAAACCAGTTAAAAGGGAAGATTGGGATAAAATTGAATTTGTTGATAGACATGACGCTGAAAGAGATTTCTATGACTCAATTAGAGGTTATGTAATGAAAAAAGCAAAAGAACTTGCAGCTTTAAGAAGAGAAAGAGGAATGGAAGCATATATTTCACGTGATGAGTTGGTACACTCTATGAGTGATTCTGACAGTACTCAAGAAATAGTTGTGAACCAACTATCGAAGATTTCTGAGCCTATGATTAGAGCATTTTTAGATTTATGTCTAACGAAATATTTGAAAGCAAAAGTCGAGCCTGGAACTGCGGTTGGTGCTATTGGTGCACATTCGATTGGTGAACCTGGTACTCAAATGACATTGAAGACTTTCCATTTTGCTGGTGTTGCTTCTATGAATGTTACATTGGGTGTTCCTCGTATTAAGGAAATTATTAACGCTTCAAAGGTTATTTCAACTCCTATTATCAATGCTGTTTTAGTCAACGATGAAGATGAAAGAGCTGCGAGAGTTGTTAAAGGTAGACTTGAAAAGACTTTGTTAGAAGATGTTGCTTATTTCATTGAGGATGTCTATAAAGAGAATCAAGCTTACTTACAAGTCAAGATTGATCTGAATACTATTGAAAAGTTACAATTAGAACTAACTATTGATCAAATTGCAACAGCTTTGGTCAATGCTCCTAAATTGAAAATTTCAAGAGGTGACGTTGCTATTGTCGGTAAAAATAGAGTTCAAGTGTTGGTTAGTGAGATGGGATCTGATTTTGGTAAACCTACTGCAAGATCAACCGGTTCGAAGGAGATCGCATCACTAGCCGCTAGAGATCCTGATGAAAGAGATAGATTAGAGAAATCTTCGTTATTCTTCAAGATGCAGCAATTAAAACGTGTCTTAACTAAAGTTGTTGTCAAAGGTCTGCCTGAAATTTCCAGAGCTGTTATTAATGTTAAAAATGATGGTAAGAAAGAATTATTAGTTGAAGGTTACGGTTTGAAAGCTGTTATGGCTACAGATGGTGTTGTCTCACATATGACAAAGACAAATCATGTTTTGGAAATTTTTGATGTTTTAGGTATTGAGGCTGCAAGGGCAAGTATTATTGGTGAAATTGACTATACTATGAGTTCTCACGGTATGGCGGTTGATCCTCGTCATATTCAATTATTAGGTGATGTTATGACTTACAAAGGTGAAGTGTTGGGTATTACAAGATTTGGTTTAGCTAAAATGAGAGATTCTGTGTTACAACTAGCATCTTTTGAAAAGACTACAGATCACTTGTTTGATGCAGCATTTTACATGAAGAAAGATCTTGTTGAAGGTGTTTCTGAGCGTATTATTTTAGGTCAAACAATGAGTATTGGTACTGGTGCGTTCAAACTAGCTGCAAAGAGTCACATTAGTGAAAATAGTTTGAAGCCGAAGAAGACATTATTTGAAGATTTATGCAGTGGAATTGTGACTCCTACTGCAATTCAAGTATAATTCTTCAAAGCAGACAAGAAGAAGGCCAAGTTATGCAACTTGCTTTTTCTTTTCCGTTTTGTATTTGAAAGAGAATTGTAGTTTTTTTTGGTTTTCCATAGACTACTTTTGTTTTTCACTAATTATGTATTGTATATTAAACTTATAAAAAAGAATTCAAAACTCATGTAAATAAACATGCCCATTTGTATGTACGTGATACGTTTACGCCATCATAATTACGAAACACAAAAAAGAATTAAAAACAAATCAGTACCGACTGTTGACCATATAAAGAATGAGAGGTAGAAAGAACAAAAAATGAAGAAAAGAAAAGAAAAACCCACTAATTTTGATGAAAAAGAGCTATGGAGTTCTTTTTCAAAATGGAGAGTGTGGTAGTGGTTGCTTGATATGAACAAAGCAGAGAAAACTGTTGACTGCGATACAAGTTCAACTGACCTCTTCAAAGAAACCAAGAAGTAAAATAAACAAAAGAAATACCCAAAAAGAATGAACAATAAAAGAAAAGAAACACACACACAGACAAAACAAAACATAAAAAGTAAAACAAAAGTGAAGAAACTCTTGGAAAGAAAGAAATATCGCTCTGAAATCATTGATTTCGTTTAATTTCTTCCAGGCCACGATAGTGTTTTGTCAATGACCAATAAAGCACCGTTGTCTAATAACTCAATCTTCTTGACTGGTAACCACTCATCGACATCTTCCAAAGCAATCATAAAGTCATCTCCGTCTGTGTTTTTCAGTAAGATGACATTACCGTTCATAGTAACCAATTTAGCAGAATTGCTGAAACCATCCTTGTAGGAGCCTTCAACAACATGCGATTCGACAAAATGTCTCATATTTGAATTGGAAACCTCGTCATTTTGATTAGATTCTTCGTTAACAGGTGTTGGGAACTCCCATGGTTTTTGAGACAACTGAACAATAGCTTCATTAGTTGGTGCAAAGATCAAAAGCATTGGATTGTTTCCATTGTTGTTTGAGTTGATATTGTAATCGTCTGATGATTCACATTTTGTGTACAAATCAACCATGTCACGAACATAAGATGCAAAGATTGAAACATCTTCAATTTGAGTCAAAGCAGTGGCCAATGAGCCCGTCTTTGCATTTGGCATCAAAGTGAACTTCATGTCTGGATTTGACTTGACGACATCTTCTGGAATCATAATGTCAGCCTGTTGAGAGTTGTCACTACCAAAGATAGCTTGTGAACCCTTTTCAAGATTTTTTTCAAAATCCACATCAATGTTCAAAGGACGTTTTGACTCAACCATATTTAACAATTCATCTTCATCGATTTTAATGTTCATATGAGCACATTTCTTACCATCTCTTTTAACTTTCTGTGACAATTTAGACTCGTCAATGACTAAGTTGAACTTGAACACGTCTCTTGCATCTCTTTTGTTTAACTCGTTTTCGTCAATAACAAGGTTGAAATCAAAAACGTCTCTAGCTTCTCTTTTCAGTAGGTCAGACTCATCAATGACTAACTTGTAGTCAAAAACATCTTTAGCATTTCTTTTCGTTAGCTCTGATTCATCAATAACTAAATTCAAGTTGAAAACGTCTCTTGCGTCTCTTTTACCAAATTTTGAGTGGTCAACAACAAGGTTCAACTCTTTATCATCACCTTTGTTGTCACTCTTGAAATCGGATTCATCGATTATAAAGTTCAAATTCACAATATTTCTCGCCTCTCTTTTCTTGTTCTTCTTTCTTAAGTGGGATAGATCGGACTCGTCCAATTCCAAGTTGATGTTATAAACGTTTCTTCCGTCCCTTTTCAAAAGATCTCTCTGTATTAACTCAACATCCTGTGCGTTGAATCCTTTGAAGACATTTTTTGAACTTGCTGCTGACATGAACAGCAACCATGCGGATAAAACTGCATTGCTTAACTTCATTTTAGTATCCTATAATATATAGCGTATAAGTATTATAACTATTTAATATATTTAATAAGAAGTAATCTACTAAGTAATATACGTCTACAGCTATAGGATAAGTAAAGTGAACACTTATCAAACAAATTGCACTTTTCTTCTCTGAGATGCACAAAACGCAGAAAAAAAGCTCACCACCTCACAAAAAAATACAAAAAAAAAAAAAACAAAAGCCTTCAAAGGAGGCGTATTTTTTGTGGAGAGATGAAGAGATAAAAGAGTGAAACAGTGTTGTTTTCAATGATTATATCAAACTTGTTAATCAATTATAACGTTTGATACTGATATAGATAGTAGTATTGTTGTGGTGTGTGGTTTTTTTGGTTCTACAGTTTAGCATGTCTAGGGATTCTCAATACGGATATGCGCATATGCGCAAACCTAACCATATACTGTTTCATCAAGAGTGGCAGATAGACAATCTTCCCTTTGACGACGTTGAGGTCAATCCGAGTAGTTTTTACGACAACCAAGATAATCTGCTGCACCAGTTCTTGTCCAATCCGGAGGAAGAGGCAGACCATGATTTCAGTTTGTCCAGCGGGAACAATCCGTCGTTTAATTCAGCATATGCAAATAGACTGAGACAAAAGAAAAAAAGACTCAACTGGAGAGATTTAGGATTGTCGGAGATGCTCACTTCTAAAGACTCGTTGCCTGATCAGACGATTCTAGTGCGGCCTAGCAAAGGCTACGAAGATGTTTCGTCAAACGGACAAGGACACGATCTCCATAGTGCGTCTTTTGACTTGTCAAAGCAGATCAATACAACTAACGGTGATGACGGGGACGAGGAAGAAGATATCGTTCAGCACCAACACTCGTTTATTTCTGATGTGAAGGATGAGCTAAATGATAATGCAGCTTCGTATAACCCTTTGCTCAATTATAAGAAGACAAGAAGCTCTAGTCGTTTCCTAGACGATTCAATTATAGCGCCTTCTCGTCGTTCAAGCAGTCATCGATTGATATCGGATCCCAACTTGAACACGTCAAACGAGTTTGATCGTTTTGGATTTGACATGACGTCGGGTGCAGGTGGTGGGCAGGTGTCTAATAGTAATACAGAGTCATTCCAACATCAGCAGCAGCAACAACAGCAACAACAACCGTTCACCACACCTGTGCTACCAAACAGAGTCCAACACTACAACTTGAATAGTATAGCTCGTCGTAGACCTCGACAAGCATCAGATACCATTAGACGAAGTTCAAATAACATGCCAAATAATCCTGAAAATTACGAAACACCACAATCCAACCATACAAGGATTATTCGCTAATCTGCTTTACTTGCATATACCCACGATATATATAAATCTTTATACTATAACCATCTATCGCTACGGTACAGATGACTTACTTACTAAGCTTTCACGAAATAAAATACAAGGGTCACGTCGACCATTAATTCTAACTAAATAAATTACACACATGTCCATTTGAAGTCGGGAATGATTCAAGAGATACAAGATGAAAATAATTCACATTGGTAAATTCGACTTCATCTCATTGACAAGTCTCCATCGGTTTCCTGATTTAAGCTTTGTACGTTATCCTGATCAATAACAACAACATCATCATCATTATCTGAATCATCATCAAGGTAACTTAAACTTTGACATTGTTTATACTCATCCATCAAATTTTGTAAAACTTGTCTTGATTCGTCAAATTCGATAGTTATATCACCAAATTGCTGATCATAGTCGCTCTGAGTATAATTGTTTAAAAAGGCACTTCTGTTTTTCAATTGATCGTATTCATTGATTGTCTTTTGCAAAAGTTTGAGAATTGAGGTTGTGTTACTCAACATCAATCCACTAACTTGTTTTGATTTTAGTTTGTCCTGTTTCAAAAATGGTGATCTTTTACCAACGGCTATATTTATAGTTGAAGAGCTCCATGGAACAAAATTAACTCTAGTTCTTGCCTTGACAAGAGCTTTTTGCACATCTGATAAATCTAAATCACCAATGATTACATCTAAGATTGACAAGTTTGGATCATTATTAGAAATCATGCTTGAAGAGCACATTTTCAGTTTTTTGTCAAGTAATTCCAATATAACATCATAAGCTGAGCTTCTTCTTATTTCTCTAGCATTTGAAACGTAATCCGAGGTAAATGGTGTATAACTAGGTATTAAAAAATGTAATTCAGGAGTTGGTATCAAAGTTGACAATATACTCGTTAAGGAGTTGTATGAGAATCCGGGGAATCTTAAAGTATTAGTAACCGATGACATCACAGTAGATATTATCTTATTAGTATCTTCATAAGATGGGCTTGAAACTTGTAAATTATTAGTTGCTATTGACATTAAAGAATTGTTGTCAAATACTATATTTGCGTCTGAATTTTCAATCAACCTCTTCAAAGTTAGAACCGTATTATACGGTTGAACAACAACTTCAGAAGCGCCAAAAATGGAGTACGTGGATACTAGTTTTTTAGAAAATTTATCGCTCAGTTCTTCTAAAAGAAAAGATCCTAAACCGGATCCAGTACCACCTGCTACTGAATGCACTAGCTGGAATCCTTCAAAACAATCACAAGAGTCGATTTCTCTATTTATCATATCCATAATCTCATCTTTGTGTTTGTACGCATGTGAGTAACCTTCAGCCCATTTGTTTGCAGCTCCACTACCTTCAGACGATATATAAATGTTTTTCGGGTTGAATAAATCCTCATTCCTACTTCTGATACCGCTTATCACTCTTGGCTCCATATCAAGCAGAATCGCTCTGGGAGTGTATCTATTGTTATCGTTGTTTTGGAAAAAAATATCGGGCTGGTCTTCTCTGTCTATATTGGAAAACTCTGGAGACCCCGTACCATCGGGTAGTATACCGTGTTCATTGCATACTTGGTTCCAGAACTTTTCTCCTACTTGGTTACCACATTGACCTGAATTGAAGTTGAGAAAAAGCATTTCAAAAGAAAGAAACTCAATTGTGGTTGTTAGTAAGATAGATCAATTTAAATAGTTTGAAAATATGTCGTTTTTACGCTCGTTCACTTACCTGCTTGTAAAGTTATGATTTCACCCGCCATTTTGATTCGAATCGCTGAATTTTTTAAACCAATCGTTCAATCAACAGCTAACAAACTTTCTGTCCTTTAACAATAATACTCCCGATGTAGCTCAATAATCGTCACCAAAATATTCTCCAGTCCACAATACTTACTTCCTGTATATCTATCTATCTCTCCATCTATCTATCTATCTGTTTCTGTTTATTATCCGTCTCTTTACTCACCATTTTAAAAAGAACGCCAAAAAATTGAAAACAAATATAAACTGTGGCTGGTGAAAGGCTGGTGCGGTGACTGAATTGATCAAAAGTGGCTGATGCGTTTTAGCTGGCATTTTGGAGAGGTTCAATTTGGTGAAGAAGTAGAGAATGGAATGTAGTTAAGTATAGTGGTGGTGATCAAGGGATGGATAGCCGACAAGAGTGGTTATATAGCTATTTAGAAGAGTCTTAAGCGGACAATTGATTACTAGAGACGGATTGACGCTAGTGCTAGAGAGAAAGCGGAGACCAGGAGATCTATACAAGTCAACATGTTTCTGAGTAAAGCCATATTCTTTCTAGTCATTTCGGTTTTCTTGTTTGGTCCGAGACCAGCAGAATCTGTCAAGTCATATCTTTTCAAAACATGCGAGCAGTCTGGGTTTTGCCACAGAAACAGACATTTTGCCAAAGAGGTGCAGAAAGTGGGTGTTGAGTACGAGTCGAGGTACTCTGTTGATATATCACAGCTCAAGATTAGCGACAAGCTTGGTTTCGTTGAAGGGTCCTTGTTGAAACAGTTGAACGACGGTACGTTTGTTCCTCTTGTGTTCAATGTTTCTGTTTTGAATGACTATAATCTTAGGTTGACAATAGACGAGCCAGAAAGAGCATCAAAACTGTCCTCTTCAACTATTGTGAATAGAAACAGATACAATGAGGCTAGTAAATGGGCACTAGTTTCAGAGCCTGAGCTGTTGCCATTCCAGTACTCGTTGACTCAGGATACCCTCACGTTGATTTACGGCGATTACCAAACCGAAATATCGCTACATTCATTCAAGATTAGTGTATCTTTAGAAGGTACTGAACAGCTGGTGTTGAACGATCGTAACTTTCTAAACATTGAACACTACAGAACCAGAGAAGAGCAAGATGCTGAAGTCTCAATACATGTCCAGCCCGAGGAATCGGTGTACAACTCGTTTGAAGATACTTTCAAGGACTCCAAAGCCGACACATTGCCATTGGGACCTGAATCGGTCGCTTTAGATGTCAGTTTCAAAGGCACACAACACGTCTATGGTATTCCAGAGCATGCAGATTCTCTATCTTTGAAAGATACAAGCAACTCTGAGCCTTATAGATTGTTCAATGTTGACATTTTTGAGTACGAAACGCAGAGCAAGTATCCAATGTACGGTTCTATCCCATTTATGATCAGTGTTAGTCCGCAGTACAGTAGCGGTGTGTTTTGGATTAATAGTGCTGATACCTATATCGATATAACTAAGCACCAAAAATTAGTGAACCTAGACAAGGATAAGAAGGTGATTAATGATGACCCAGAAGAAGACACAATAGAGAAGGTTTCAACGCATTGGATTTCAGAAAATGGTATTATTGATATCATTTTGATTGTCAAGAAGAATCCAATTCAGGTTTCAAAATCCTATGGTGACTTGGTCGGCAACACTCAATTGCCAAACTTGTTCTCACTAGGCTACCATCAATGCAGATGGAACTATAATGACGAGAGCGATGTTCTTGACATCAACTCTAAATTCGACCAACATGAAATTCCATATGATACAATTTGGTTAGATATTGAGTATACCGATGAGAAGAAGTACTTTACTTGGAAAAAAGAGTTGTTCCCTGATCCTGATAGAATGCTATCCAAGCTAAACGAAACCGGTAGATCACTAGTGGCTATTGTGGATCCACATTCGAAAACAAATTACAATATTAGTGAAATTCTGGAAAAGCAAAATCTGGGTATCCGTGAGCCAAACTCTAAAGATAAAACATACCATGGTCACTGTTGGCCAGGGGAATCAGTGTGGATAGATACTTTGAATCCAAAGGCGCAAAGTTTTTGGGAAGATCAATTTCAAGATGGTACTCAATTAATGGGTTATGCTAAGAATTTGCATATATGGAATGATATGAACGAACCGTCTGTCTTTAATGGTCCCGAGACAACATCTCCAAAGGATAATTTGCATTATGATAACTGGGAACATAGATCGGTTCATAACCTGTACGGTTTAACATTACACGAAAGCACATACGATGCATTAATAGCGAAAAATGATGGTAATTTAAGACCTTTTGTGCTAACTAGATCATTTTTTGCAGGATCTCAAAGAACAGCAGCTGTTTGGACAGGTGATAACATGGCCAAATGGGAGTATTTGAAAGAGTCTATTCCAATGATTTTGACTTTGAATACAGTTGGATATCAGTTTTCGGGTGCTGATGTTGCTGGTTTCTTTGGTGATCCAGAAAAGGAACTGTTGGCAAGATGGTACCAAGCAGGTATTTGGTATCCTTTCTTTAGAGGACATGCCCATATTGATTCCAGAAGACACGAACCTTGGGTGGCTAAGGATCCATATACTTCCATAATGAGAGATGCAATTAAATTAAGATACAAGCTTTTGCCGCTTCTGTACACACAGTTTTATAAATCATCATTAGACGGAAGTCCAATCATGCGTCCTTTGTTTTACGAGACTCCTGATAACATGGAGACCTATGAGATTGATGATGAGTTCTTTTTTGGTAAGTTGTTAGTCAAGCCAATAACAGCTAAAGATGCAACTTCGACGTCAATTTATATTCCTGATTCAAAATCATATTACGATTTTGCATCATTTGACAAATTTAAAGGAATCGGATACCATGAAATTACAGCTCCGTTGGACAAGATCCCAATTCTGATCCAATCAGGTTCAATAATTCCAATGAAGTCTAGATACAGAAGGTCTTCTAAATTAATGAAGCATGATCCGTATACATTGTATGTGACAGTAGATGACGAAACAGGCAGCGCCAAAGGTGAACTGTACATTGATGACGGCGAGTCATTTGCACATACTGAAAATAACGATTATTTGTTGTTAGAGTTTACATTGAAGGACAGCAACCAATTGAGCTCGAAAATTGTGAGAGGTGACGCAACAAAACCATTCATAAAGAGCCTGGAGGATGTCTTTGTCGAGAAGATTGTAATTATTGGCGTCAACGACTTGAAGAAAGTGTCGGCTCATGTTGCTCAACAAGATCAAGAATGGGATGTGGAGATTCAAAGACAAGAAACCCATTTAGTGGTTAGAAACCCGCAGGTTTCAATTACAAAAGAATGGACAATATTCTTTTAAAGGCGAGTGAGTGAATGAAATTTTAAAGACCCATGCATATATTCTTAGATAGATATGTTGTATAGAAAATATAGAACTTGCATTGGCAAGGAAAAATTACTATAACTTCACGCTTTAGTGACAAGCTAAACTTCCAGAGATAGGAGTCACACCATTAAAACCGAAAAAGTATCTACCAGCGACGGAACCAGCAGCCACAGCGATCATTAACCAGATATTGAAAGTCATAAAGATCAACATGATGACAAAAGAATAGAAAACAGTAACACCGTAAAGCAATGAGCTTTGGAGTTTGTATGACGAAAAGCCAGAGTACTTGCTCTGACTTTGTGGAGCTGCAAGTGTAGGTGAAGTGAGTGCAATTCTGCTCTCCCATTTGTAAGTCCAGTTTTTCAGTAGTTCGTAGCCTGCTGAAATGAGTGCAATTGAGATCATACTCAAGATCATGCCAAACACAGACTTAACATGCCATTTTGAGGTTAAGATACAGACATTTTCGTAGTCGGCATTCAACAACATTGACATCTTGCACATGTCCATATCCATTCCGCCATGGTCCATTCCACCATGGTCCATTCCACTATGATCCATTCCGCTGTGTTTATCAGTCATTGCATTTGCATACACCATCCCAACTGTTATTGAAAAAAAAAGTATGATACAAACAATTCAAATTAAATTATAAAATAGCAGATACAGCTCTATATATACCATTTCACCACGATACATATGGTCAGTCGTTATCTTATGCCATCTCTCACTTTTAATTTGCGCACTTTTGAAATTAGTACAAAAAATAAAAAAATAAAACGGATTTAATTTTCACTATGTATCTATCAGATGATGTAAAATTACTATATTATCAACTTCAAAATTATGCTCAATTTAATTGGTCATGATATGCGTAAACAATAGCTTGTCTCTTACTGAGTATTTTACTTGTTGTTTACAAGGTTCAATAGCAATTGACTCAGGAAACTGATTCATCTCGAGCGGATTTAGCGACCTGGAGCTAGCGGTCTGTTTGTTTGCAGACGGACTTTTTATGTTGAACAGGAGGATGAATTTACATGTCAAAACGTACAGCTCTTTGAAAGCGAGGTTGTTACCGAGACACATCCTGGACCCGACTCCGAATGCAAAATGATGCAGTTTTTTGTTGATTTTGTCGGTGTGCTCATTGGTGGGAGTGCCGCTGGTGTTGGAGAACCATCTCTCGGGTATAAACTCCATGGGTTTGATAAAATGTTTCGGATCGTGGTTTCCTGCCCAGGCATTCATAAACAGAGTAGTGCCTTTAGGTATCATTGCATCTTTGTATGTGATATCTTTGGTTGTAGATCGAGGTAGCGACATGGGCAAGACGGTGAATAGTCTCAATGTTTCTTTCACTATGGCAATGATGTACTCAGATTGGAACTCCAAATGGCAGTCTTTCCAAGCTAGGAAAGAGTCGTTGTTGTTACACTTTAGGAGATCCATAACAGCGATTTTGGCTATTCTGGGATTCTCAGCTAGTTGGCACATGAGGTATTGGAAATTTAAAGGAGTGTTGTCTAAACCTGCACTCACCATTGTGAGACAAATGCTTCGCATTTGATTGTTTGTCAATGGAGAATCAAACTTGTTTGCTAACAAGTACTTGAACATGAGCGATTTTTCCATGTTTTTGGTAGGCGCTACAATATAGTTCATAGTGAAAGTTTGAAGTTTTTCAAGGTATCGTTTTCTCCTTTGGTAAAGCTGTTTGGCAATGTTATTTTTACCGTGAATCAGGTTGAACGCTAGTCTTAACCACGATGGAAGGTAGTCTTGTACGTTCTGGATATGCGATCTTATCTTGGTGATGTAGTTTTCCACATATATCATCTCATCTGCAAGGGCTGTATCTGGCGATTTCTCAATTGCAAGATCCATCTCATAGCCATAAGTCAGCAGCAATGCCACGGCAAGATGGAAGTATTGTGTCTGTTTGGTGATGTCGATTTGGATGGTCTTACACACTGTATCAAACTGATTTGACTGAACCAATCTTTTAACCAAGTGATCCACTTGTTCACTGATTATGCGACTGTTGTGCTTCTTACTGTTGAGTTCATTCAGTAAATTGCTGGACATGTATTTTCTAGAGTGCAAGTAGTACGGACCGAAAGGGGTCGTACCAATTGTGAATATCTTTGATTGCGATAGCACGCTATGGAAAGTATGGAAAACGGGTCTGGAGTTGTTAGCCTTGACACTGTTGCAGCACCACAGTTTCATTATCGAGTCGTACGAGTTTGCAATAACCACTGTTCTGTTGCCTAACCGGACCTGGAATACATCACCGTATTGCTTGCTCAGACCTGCAAACACCATGCAAGGTGAGTCCTGGTACCTTGTAGCAGGTGGATATATCAGACTCAAATTTCCCCAGATTGGTATTGTGTTTCTTATCCTTGGCAGATTCTTGATGGTTTTTGGTTTGATCAAGATTGCATCCACGACATAGATCACCAAGATGAGTAGTAGTAGTTGTAACGCAAGTATACTTGGACAATAGGTGCACTGTATCGTAGAAGACAATGCATCAACTAGAAGTGTCCACCCTGTGTTAATCATTTATAGGTCTTATAGGTCTTTTCGTCCGTTGTAATCTACAGTTCAACCTACTGTATCTTTATCCAGTAACACTTTACAACCCCCAACTTACTGCTCTCAAGACTAGATAAAGTCATAAGTACCCATTAACACAAGAAAGGATTGGCTTCAACTGGGCTAAATTCGTAAAGGAATCAAAATTTTAAATAAAATTTAAATTAAGCGCTGAAAAATACAAAAAAGCATTCTTTATTATCTAATTGCTTACATAAGTAATATAATTTCCCTTTTGGGACATTTTCAAATATTTTCTTTTCTTTTTCTTTTCTTTGTTGTGGTAAAGACGAAAGAGAGTTGAGTTGATAACGATACGGAGCATGTTTAGAGTGAAGTTTGTGGTTTTAGTGGGGGAGAAGTTAAGTGTATATGTGACTTTATGTTTCAGCTTCCTAAAGTGTCACTGAGTTAGTTTGTGTTTATAATTATTAGATAGCCATTTGAACGAGAATGTCGCATAAACAGGAGCTAGAGAGTTCGCTTCAAAAGTTTGATGAGCTTAAGCCTCAACTAGAGTCTTTGAAATTGAGGCTAGATCAGTACTTGAGCACGGTGCAAAGCAGTTTGATCAAGAAAAAGCAGGAGTTTGAGTCTAGTATACTTAAGTTGTACCAGCAGGAAAAGACCTTGACGTCGCAGATCGAAGAGCAGAAGCTATTACAGGAGAGTTTTTCAAATGAGATCAGTAAACAGTCGAGAGACTATGAGAATTCGTCAATCAAGATGAAAGAGTTGAAGTTACAACAGGACGAGTTGTACCAGCAAAAGCTCAAGTACGAGCAAGAAATGAGCGAGATTAATGAGAAGATCAAATACGATATGGAACAGATAAATGCGAAAAAGCAATTCATTTTCAAACAATCCGACTTGATAAATACAAAGACGTATCAGTACGAAGCACTATTAGGACTCAAGATAACAGCAGGCATACCCAGAGATTTAAAAACTGAGGGTAATAGCAGTGGCAGTACTAGTACGAACAACAACAGTATAACATTCACGTTCAGTAATGTAGACCCAGACGATTTTCAGAGGACAGTGTATTTTGTGCTGGATCCAGAGGAGTACAAGATTATACACACGTATCCGCAGCTGGACGAGTCTATCTTGCAAAAGGCAATGGACAATTTCATCAGACATAAAGAAATAGGGTTACTTTGGAAAGAAATGAGAAGCGAGTTGAAGAACAAGTTGTTGGAGTAACTTGAACTTTCAACCTACTTGTTCTGTAAACATGCGTTATGTGAAATTTATGTGTATTATGTGTATTTTAACTCGCTGTATATTATTATTTGTCTAGTTGTCACCAATCAATAAACAGCTTTGTCAAAGTAGTCAAACGTTTACGCCGCGGTATCAAATTAAACGCCCAACGCGAGAAGGTTTAAAAACGACCAAAGACTTGAAAATAACGTACTTCACAACTGAATAAGTGACAAGTAGTGAAAGAGTAAAAAGCTTAACAACGAATATCTATAAATTTCCACACATATGTCGTTAGAACAAGACCCAAGTCTGTCGGAGACTGTTCCGGAGTCCACGAAACATAACTTGAATGAGAATAACGTTGATGATGAGCCTAATAAGAAACTGAAGATTGAGTCAGCAACGCCAGAACCGATTCCACAGCTAAACACAGCAGCTACTTCGGTGCTGTTACAGTCTGTCAACTCAGATAATTTAACATCAAACACATCACAAACGCCAACACCAACTCCAGAACCAGTTGTCACGCAATCTGCCTCTGTGAAGTTAGAAACTGACTCAAATTTACAACAATTACAGTCCCAATCGCAATCACAGTCTCCAGCTCCACTTGCTCAACAGCAAGCACCGCTGGACCAGTCTGCAAAACCAGTGATTGCAAAGACTAGCAGGCCATCATATGAAGTGATAGATGGTTCAGAGCTTAGAAAATTTCTAAACAAGAATCTAACAGAACAGTTACTAGCTAATTTGAAAGAAATTTGGAGACTGAAACAGTCTGGTGAATTAAATTTAGACGAGAGCCAGATGCAAGACGAACAACTCGTACAAAGCGAGATACTGATAAAACTAGGCCAAATGTTGATCGAGGCTGGAGAAAGCAAAAAAAAAGCCATGCAGACTCAGGCAAGTGATGCACAAGTATGATTAATAACGATTTAATCGATATTATTATAATATATATATACACAAACTCATAAACATTAAAAGAAAACTAGACGTCATACGGACATTTCATTGGCAAAAGTATCAAAATTTCTCTTCAGTTAGATTGACATTCTCATCTTGGGCTAGTAAATTCAAAGCGAATCTTGAAACGATTCGAAGTAAACCAATTTTCCAACCTCTAAACAGAGCAGAATAACCTTTGTTCAACTCATTTTTATCTTCCAATTCCAAGATAATCTCCTCGTTGAATGAATTGTTTTCCACTCCGTAGTTAACAGGTTTTGCACCAATGAAAACGTAATACAATGTGGAAACAAATCCAAAGTAACCACCAAACTCAACACACAAATCGTTTTTCTTAACTTTCAACACATCTGGGATAGTGCTACTTGTTAATAAATAGTTCAATTGTGCTCTGTTGAGTAAAGTTTCAAATGGTAATCTGATGAACAATCCTAATATTTTGAAACTCAATAGTAAAAAGTTGTACAATATCTTTGAATTGTACTTATTCAGTTGTAAAGTTTTAGTGAGTAGATAGTTTGGGTAATGTATTGAAAGAGACTTTATTAAACTTGTTAAAATATTCAATGGTAGTAATTCATTAACCGGTTTCAAAATGAAAAACCGTGGTAGCTTTGAGACAATTTCCCTGAACGATCTGATACCTTTACTGGAATTGCAAACTATGAATTTCAATCTTATTAAAGAAATTTGAGACAAAATTATTCCAGTGACAACATTTGAAAAAACACTCAAAATTAGACTTAAATTTGCATTTGGAGAATGAATCAATTCGACAAATAATGGGTCTGGAATATTCATTAGTCCACTTAAAAACCCATTAATCCATGCTTCTAATGTATACTCCAAAGTATTCATCAAAAACGATGTATTAACAGCTTTTAATATTCCTCTTGGACCTTCTTTGGAAATTAATGCCGATAATATGTCAAATGTGTTTAATGAAACAGGTTTAATTTGCGATGATTGTTGTTGTCTTGATTGAAATTTCTGCTCATCTTTCAAGTTACTCTTTTTTTTCAAACTTCTTGGTGATTCAATTTGTGACTGTCTTAGTTTCGTTGGAGTTGTTAACTGACTTTGTTCAACGGCGAAATATCTCACACTATCTTCCTCGTCATTATCTTCATCGTTCTCATCATCATAGTCATTACCTCCATGAAACCCATCGTGGCTGTTATTCTCTGAAAAATAGTCACTATCGTACACACTGCTTGAGTTCTTTCTAGTTTTCTTTGCATTATTTAGCTTGAATGAACCAATCTGTAGCAACGTAGTTGAGACTTCAAATGGCTGACTGAACAACAACTTCAAATAGTTGAAAGTGAAAGAAGAGACCAAAGAGCTGAGTAGCTGTTTCAAATTAGACAAGTCTAAATACTCTTTCAGTTCCAAATCAGAGTATATGTTTTTCTTATAGCTTAAATTCGGTTTGGTTACCAATGGCTTGATTATCTTTCTAGCAACATAATGAGTCGACGTGGAACCATTAGCTGAAGCAGCTTGACCTATGAAAGGCAACGCCATCGAGATCGATTGGTGTGTTGTGTTGTCGATTATTCCCACATGCGGTTTGTAAGATATAGGATAAAACGAGTCGAATTCTTGTCTGTTCTTATATGGTCTTAGTGGGAAGTCACTACCAGGGTCTTTGGAAATCATACTTCAATTGAGTGACTGACTTATCGTTGTAAATTAAATTGTTATAGTCTTAAAGAATAGGATTTGTTAATAAAAGATGGAAAATACAGTGTTGTGAATGTCTGTCAACTTTCTCCCTTTGGTTGCCATCATCACTCATAAATCGATAATCACTTGATATCAATTTTGCTAAATTTCTCCATTCCATTTTGATGTGCGGTCTTTTTTTTTTTTTTTTGTTTCTTATTTTTACAAAGCTCATTTTTTTGGTATTTTTTAATTTTTATTCCATTTTATATAGATACATAAAGGAAAATGAAACAACTAGATAAATAATGGTAATTGTGATACTTATGATAAGAAAAAAAGTAAAAACATAAAGCAACACTCTGTGAAAGAAAAGTAAACAAATAAGAAGACAATAGTTCTCGGGTTGACTTATCTATTTATCAGCAACTCTCCAAGTACTCAATAGATTCAAGTATTTATAGTTGGATTGAGGACCTTCCATACCAAATGATATTGGCATCAAGTAAACAAAGAAACCGATAACTGTAGCATATAAAGACAAGTAAATGAACCCAGTGACGTATTTGTTGCTGATCTTGTTTGTAGAGATTTCAACAACATAACACATGACAATCATGGCAAAATATAATGCTGGTAAGTAATGATGAACATAAGTGACTCTACCCATGATACAGAATGGTATGAAATGTAAGAACCAGCCTAAGAAAGGATAGATACCACCCATAACAAGTAAATTCAATTTCTCGTTGGATGAGGATGATGTTGTTGTTGAGTCTTGAGGGAAATCGTTGATTTGTCTTTGCCATCTGATCAAGTAAGCAACAGTCAAGAGAATGAAAACGATAATTGTCACTGAAGAGGTCCAAGTTGTTGCAGGTGAACCAATCAAGAAGTACTTGACGTTTTCGTCGTTCCAACCACATAATCTAATACCAACATTTAAAGTTGGCCATTGCCATGCTTCAGAAGCTAAATCATCTTGCTTTTCAGGATCAGGCACTAATGCATTATTTGTAGCCATCATGGCAATATTAATTTGAACGAAATCTTTGATGAATGAGGTCTTTGGTAATTTGAAATCAGCTGGTGGGTTTGGTAATTTTTCATTAGTATGATCTTCAATATTCCACCATGTTCTTTTATCTCTTTTGAAAGCGCTCTTCATGCAAACAACTTCACCTTGTCTGAAACCCCAAGCTGGTAATGAATTACCAGTTGAAGCTAAATAACAACCCAAGACTTCAGATCTCAATCTGAAAGAAGTTGTTAAAGGATGTAATCTTAATTTATCTTCTGTTCCGTATTGATTAACAATTTCAACAATCCAATTATCTTTAGCATCACCAATTGTATCATTACCATAACCTGAGACTTCAAATTCACTTGATGTAACAGGAGCTGGGATTTCATGAGTATGTAAATTTCTACCTGTATTTTTATGAACCAATCTGACTTTCATTCCATCAACGACATAATGTGGTTCTTTGAATGAGTTTCTTGTATCTTCTCTTGATAATTCAAAAACCCAGTCATTGTTTAAATCTTTATGGGTATAAGTGGTGATTTGTTGTTGATTTGAACCTTCAGGATAACCTTGAACATGGGAATGTAATAAACCACCTGTTAAACCTTGACTTTTCAAAGTAACTGTTGACTCCAGAGTCATGACATCTCTTGGACCAGAAGATAAAGAAGATCCTTGTAAATTGGCTTGGAATAAAGAGGACATGTTAGCATCACCTGGACCTGAGCCTGATAATAAATCAAAATGAATCTTGAAACAAATTAAAAACACTGAAAATGGTATCAAGATCAAACAAACAATTCTTGAAATCCAATGGAAACCATAAGATGAAATTGAGATTTTTTTAGTCTTTAAACGTGAGAACAAGTTCCATAAATCAACAAGTGTGTAAATACCAATAACACTTGTAACAAATAAACCAACCATCTTGACTGAACAAACACAACCGATATTGAAACCGGTCAAGATTAACCATTTCCACCATTTTCTGGTAAATTTCAAGTTTTCAACTCTATTGAAATTGTGGAATTTGGCAAATGCAAACATTGTGGTAACTGTGAAAAACAACAACATTGAATCTAACAAGATGAATCTAGCCAATGTGATGTATGAAGATTCCAAAGTGACCATCAAAGTGAATAAGAAAGTTGATTTTTTGTTGAAACCAATTTCTTTCATTGTGAAGTAAGCGACTGGAACACATAAAGCTGAAAATGTAGCATTGAAAAGTCTCATTTTCACATAGTCAATATAATCAGGGTAAGCCTGACCAGATGGGAAATCCCAAGAACCATTGTATCCTGCTAAGTAACCTGAAAATCCAACTAACATTTTACCTAAAGGTGGATGAACATCGTGGTAGAATTCATGTCTTAAATAATAAGAACCAAATTTACCAAAATGGGCTTCATCCCAAACAACGTTTGGATTGATACCAATTTTATACATTCTAACGAAAAACCCAACAATTGTAAAGATCAAAGGCAAAATGACATTGTGGAAAAGTTGGCACTTGCTGGAGCTAGAACTAGAGCTTGAAGCTTCAACTGAAACCTCAACTGGTGTGGCTAACTCTTTCAACTTGGATTTGACGATTTCATCTTGATCAGCAGAATCGTCTAACAACGGTTTCTTTTCTAACGACATTTTTAAGTCGACTCTATTTTAACTCTGTCTTGGATACACGAAAAAAAAGGGAAAAAAAAGAAACAAATGTAGGATTACAAGAGATATAGTGAAATAGCGTGTTGCACTTGTCTGTCTCTTTTGTCAATTCCTTGGTGCTTTTTTTTTTGTTTTTTCTTTTGATTTCTCAAACACAGCAAATAGTATTAGCAATGGATCGAATCAGCAAGAACAAGATAATGATATACAATGACCGATTGAGCATCATTTCAAATCTCAATTGAACTATACTTAAAGAATACAATGTAACGTAACGCAAACCACACATTCACTCAACCAACGAACACGTAACGACAATAAAAGAAGAAGAAGAAGAAGCGAAAATGAAAAATAAAATTGCGGTCGATCGACGCGGACGGGGGCACAACTACAAATTTAGCGGTCGTCTTGGGACGGCCATAGGTCGATTTTCGTTTATTGCCGTATTTGGTATATAGGTCTGTTGTTCTACTGCTGTGTGTGTGTTGTCACGTCTCTATTAAGGGTATATGATGAGGTATGGGAAATGAAAAGTATATATATATATATAGTCTGTTGTTCAATAAAAATGATTTACCATCGAGAATACAAGATAGAACTAGTGAAATTAATAAAATATAATTTTAAAAATTAAGCGCCCTAATTCTTTAAGCGCTTGATTTTGACCTTCAGGGAAAAACAGCACCCCCATCATTGAATGGGAGTCTTACATGATTTATGAAGAGATGAGTGTTCGTTATCGTTATTAAATCTATAAACTAGTGTACAATTAAAAGTGAAAGGAAAAGGGTATGAATCTATATATATATATAAATATTTATATCTCAATACATGTGATGGTAGTAATGTAGATGCATGGTTATTATATTCCTCGGGGAATGCTATTTCAAATGCGCAGAAGAAGGGGTTGGGAATTGGGAATCCAAGCTGTCAGAGTGGATTCCAGCGATATTGTCAGACATGCCTGCCGCTTTCGAAGTGATTCTTGCGCTTTTCAATCTTTTCAAAATCTCATTGTTATTTGAACCACCACCGCCAAAGGAAAATTGTCTGAAAATCTTGTTTTTATTGGTTGAGTAAACCGAGTTTCTACGATGCAACTTTGACTCTGGGTCGTCCTTCTCGATTCTAGTCTTTGCTCTTGTCAGCACCCTGGATAGAGACTCGCCCAGTTTCTCTGCGACTGGAGTCTGTTGTGAGGACTCACCAATGTTATTATCATCATCATCATTGTCGTCGTCTTCATCATCATCGTCGTTATCTATATCTTCATCGTCGTCTGTGATTGCTGACGCTATTGTTCTTTCTTTTTTCAAAGGCGGACCCATATTATAAACTGGGAAAACACCCTTTGGAGATCTGACTTTGTTTCTTCTGCTTCTTGTAGTTGACAATGTATTGAATCTCTTCAAATTAGAGTGATTAGAAATGGTGGATGCTGTAGAAATTCTGCTGACTGGGTTTTCGTCCGAGTCGTCCAAATTAGAGTTTGGAGAAAACAGTTCAACAGAGTTATCGTGATATTTTTCGTTAATTATTTCGTCAATATTATCTGCTGTTTGGTTAGGTAAATTTGTTCTCACCACTCTAGAGTCCATGTTCAAGAATGGTTGTTCATCCTTCTCTTCGTAAGTTGGTAATTTCAATGATTTGATATCTTGTTCAATCACCACTAAATGCAAATACCAAGGAATGACAATACCGAAAAAGGATCCACCGACAATATTTCCTAATGTGGCAGGGACTAACAATTTCCAGAAATAAGTACCCCAGCCAAATTTACAACCGTTGAACAAACCTGAGGGTATCAAGAACATATCTGCAACAACGTGAGTGAACCCCATTGACACAAAAGTGAAAATTGGCAAGAAAATCATAATCAGTTTGACATGTAAAGGTTTCACCATGATTTGCAGATAAACTGCCAAGCAGACAAAAAAATTGCCCGATATACTTTTCAAGAAAGTTTGTATAAATGTGAAAGACTCCTTTGTCTCTGCAATCTCAATAGATCCAGCTACAAAATTACCAGTTGAAGTGACACCACTTAGATGACAAAACACATAAACCACAAAGATTGTAGCGCCGAAATTTACCCAAAAGGAGACAAACCAACTTATAAGCAAATCCATTATCGTTATGGCTCCTCTCATGAGACCAACAGAGAAGAATAAGATATTTGAATTAAACAATTCCATACCCATGGATATAACATAAAATAAACCAATTGAATAAACTGCACCCTGACATAGATTTATTATACCCAGCATTCCGTTTTGGGCAAGATACGGATTTTGTGCCTGCACCATGAGATCTAGCATACCACCTGCAGTGAATAAAAATCCACCAATTATCGAATTTATCACTAATATGTGCAGTTTCAATCTGCTCTTTTTCATCGCCGTTGCCACGACAGCTAGCGCTGCTTCATGTGGTGTAATATAATAACTGTCCATTAAAACGGTTGATGCACAATTGTCTATGAATAAATTATAGTGAACTAGAAATGTAAATGTAAATGGAAATGGAAATAGCCTATATTTAACTAATTGGTTAATTGGCTCTCGAGTAGTTAACTTGACACAATTACACCCCCTTTTTTTTATTAGATAGATTTGTGAGGTTTGCAAAAAATGTTCCTCTATTATCTATATTATTAGTTTAGTTATGTACAAGTAAGGATCGATTTGTTGCTGTTAACATGTATTGTGTGTATACCACAGTGTAATTGTCACAAGAGCATATACACACATAGACACATCACATAGTTACAGTATACTATTTGTACATATATATAAAGATAATTTAATCAAAGGGTCAAACTTGGTATCAAGTTGAAAAATTGCTAAATACAAGCCAAAGTGTGGTTACGGTAAAAGAGACAAGATACCGATCTACCCTGACACTGTCATTGGCTGACGAGCACACGATAGTGAGGTGCTACAAAAGCTGTGGGTCTGACAGCACCAGAAGCAGAAGCAAAAAACGGCAGCGTAAATAGTGTAATAGCGCGGCTCAAAATATAACATGGCAAAATAAACTGAGAGAGAAAAAAAAAAAATATAAACACATTAACGGTGTACGGAAGTGTACGTTTGTTTGATTTACACCGCCCGATTCACAGCCACAAAAAAAATCATTTAGACCCCTACTTATTTACTTATATCCCTACCCCTCCAAAGGACTCGCACCCCCAGCATAAACTCAAATCACACATCCCCTCCGTTCTTACTCGCATCCACTCGCATCAACTAATTTACTCCCAATAGGGTAATAATTCGCTTTTTAACTCAAAACGGTGAAAATTTTCAGTCTGCACAATTCTCATCCGCGAAATCTCTTGGAAGTTAGCAAAAAACAGACAAAAAAGACAAAATACAAACAAAGACCGGCTGAATTGTGCTGATGCATGTGTTGTGGATCTGATTCAATTGTACGAGCTAGTAAGTGGGAAAAAATACTGCTAAAATTATGCACTATCGCTGTTGCGCACTATATTGGGATTTCTCAGATCAAATAGCTCTTGTACTTAGTAATTGTACTTGTATACTCACTTACACTAACACTAACACTAGCACTTGCACTACTACTTAAATTTTTTTTTAGTATTTTTTACTTGTTTTAAATCTAAAATAATAGTAATCTTGCATTTATCGTATATCGAGTGGTAATCATACATACACACATACATATAACAACAGCGTACTTCAGATCAAGTTAATCAACCATCTTATATCCATACACTTGAAAACATGACATCCACGTACTCCCCATTAAGATTCCCACATAACCAAAAGCCAACTATATCAAGAACAACAACTGCAGCAACAAATGCGTCGTTCGATCAAGCCTCGATCCACTCTTCTCAGTCAACGGTAAACACAAACTACGATGACTATTTCTTGCCCAACTCGTTTGTCATTGGACAGAATAAAGAAACCATTAATTTGAAATTAACCAATTTTGAGATTGAAATATTGCAAAGATCATGGACTAAGATCACATCTAACGATGAACAGTCTTCAAGTTCAAAAAGGAAAAATGTTAAAAATACAGCTGTAAACAGTACTAGCAAAATCAACTCATTCACAACTTCGCTATTTTGCATTCAATTTTACGAAAAACTAACTTCGATGGATCCTAAGATTGAGAAATTGATCCCATCAATCAAACATCAAGCTACAGCTTTTGCAAATGTTATTAATATTGCCATGTCGACGCTAGACGACTTGTCCAAGATGAACGAGTCATTGAGCAATTTGGGTAAATTACATGCAAGAATCCTAAGTATTGAACCACAATATTTTCAAACTATGGGTGAAGCGCTAATCAAGACATTTGAAAATAGATTCAGTACCGAGGAGTTCACACTCGAATTGGAATCGGCTTGGATCAAACTATACTCCTTCTTAGCAAATTCAATCTTACAAGGCGGTATCGATCCGCTAATTCAGTATGGTGATGTTAGTTCTACATCAAATGCCGCTAGTGACATTTCAAGTATAAATGGGAATGACTATTCCACAGACGCTTCTTCGATCAACGACACAGATTCTGTGAAAACATCAACAACCAGCTTGAAATTTAAAGAAAAGGCGAAAAACTATCTGCAACCAAACAAAGCCAAATTAGACTCCTCCTTTTCCTCTTCTTCCGCTGCATCGCCAGCTAGACAAGATGACTTACATCTGTCTAGTATACGAAACAAAAAGGACAAGTCAAATAACGACTGTATAATTATGTAAATTGGGTATTTTAAATAAACATTGTTGATCATTGTGACATTAGTCTGGATATGGTTTAATAGCCGTTAGCCAGCTATTTAAAACGTAACAGAGACAACACTCGCTTGTCAAATAGACAGTAATGGAACTGCCAATTGTCATTCACACTTACATAATTACAAAAAACAGTGAGATCCCCGTATAGTGTCCCACTAACGTCTGATACTGCGAATAACAGTACAAATACATACTACGGCAGGCGGTATCCAACTTCAACACCGAATTAAAGAAAACCCTCCAAATCCTAATCACAACAACATTTATCAATGAACTACACTACTATGTATAAGAAAGACCCTAGTGTACCTTAAACCTCCCTTTTCACAGCCGTCTTCTTGAAAAGCATGTTAGATAATACTTTACGTAAGTAAACAAATGCTTTTTTTGATTATGTCATGTCTTATGTAGTGTAATTTTCACATGACATAATCTATTACGTTATTATTAATAACATAACTTACATCAGCGCTTACCTCAGCGACGCGTTTTGGTTTCTTCTTCTTCACATTTTTTTGTGCGGCTTAATCTTTAACGTCCCCTTTGCAAGAGAAACATTTGTTCCCAAAAGGGAAATTCTGAATAGGCACACTTTGTATGTCTTGTTACCTGTTTGACTAGTAGAGAGAAAAGGAGTAAGAATTACTTTATTTCCAAAGACTAAAGTTTCCTTGATTGAACCCTTTTATTTTAATTAAGTCATTTGTAATTTCACTGAACACCCAATCTCTTTTGTCGTTGTTATTTCGTTGGCGTTTTGATTCATTCACAATCTATCCCAAAAAAATAAATGACAAAACTGATAAATCACATTCATCAAAAACAGCTGTTTAATGCTCATTCAAATACGTTTCACGAATTTGATAACGAAGACGAAGACGATGAAGAAGAGTACGATCACGATTTCAAACATATAGATCGTTCTTCCTCGTTTCAAACAAGCACCAGTTCTTCAATTGATCAACCTCTCAAGATGAGCACCACTACCAACACCAACACCCATGGCAGTTTGAAAACTTCAAATTTGATCGGTATACCTTTTTATAACGGTACGGCAACAACGAGTTTGCAAAACAAGCAAATATATGAACAAGCTGTGTACCCACCACTCAATACAGTTCCAGATGACACCTCCAACATTGAAAATTTGTTGGAAATTCCAACAAAACCAATCGACTTCGTTAATAGTCCAAGTTTACAAAATTTGTATGAAATTTTAAACAAAAAGACAAATTCAAACTATGATGTTAATAACAATGAAAACAACAATCACAAAACTAATGATATTATGCAAAAACATAAAAATTCATCTGTGGAAACCTTGCTGAACCAGTCAGTCGATAATAACAAGACTCAGCCAGATTTGATTAGTCTTTCAAGTACAATCAAGTCAGACGACAAAGTTGTTGATACAGTAGGAAAAACTTTTAATGATTTGCAAAACAGTGAAATTAATCACAATTCAAGCTCTGAAATGGTTAACGTTGCTATGTACGGTAAACTTCAAGAAAATCACTTGATTGATCTCATTTCAATCCCTAAATCTCCATCCACAGATATTCCAATAAATAGTACTTTCCAATCTGTGGAAACAAGTTCAATATACGAATTTGGCTTTACTGACGACGAATCAGATCTAAATCACAATCAGTTATTAGAACCGGCAAATTTAAGTCAAAGTGAGCTAAAAAGGTTTTCAATCGGCTTATTCAGAGATTCCACTTTTGATGATTTGAATTTGAATATTAATCAATCTCCAAGAATCGACAACACTTCAAATAATGTTTCCGTTTCAGATACTGCTCCTGATACAAACAATTTAGCTACTTCAAACCCGATTGATTCACACAATTTGGATTCTGTGGTTTCGTCGCATATCGCCGAAAAACTTGCTTTACTTCAAGACACAGCTACACCACCAGAATCAGTCAAACAAAACCAGACAAGTAAGCCACTGCCATCCGTACCAACTAATAGTAAAAAAGTTGTTTTCAAAAGTTTGTTTAAAAACAAATCGAAACCCACTACAATTGAAAAGACAAGTGAAAAACACAGTTCTGAAATCAAGATTGTAAAAGAAGAACCAACTGTTCAACCTAAAGAGAGAAGAAAAAGCTTGTTAGGCAATTGGAAAAGAAAAAGTCTTGCTAGTGAACAACCACAAGATAAAAAACTGAAAAACTTATTCCGCAGAAGTAAATCAAATGATCAAACTTTATCAGCACCAACACCAAAATCAACAGAAACTATAACTAATCTGCCAACAAAAAATGAATCTGCACCTGAATTACCTACATCAACACCCAAGTTATCAACAAAGTCTTCACAGAAACCACTTTTGGAAACATACGGTTTCACAAACACAAGTTCTTCTCCATCAACACAAATTGCAATCTTGTCAACACCACCATTGACGAAAAACGATAAGTTCACAAACCTCAATTTTGAATCACCGGAAATCACACATAAATCGGCTGGTTTTAAAAACGCAACTTTAGTTGAAAACTCAGATTTTAAAATAAACAGTCCAATATTCGCTGATTCAAGTCCACTTGGAATTGGCTCTCCATTGATTTTAAACTCGCCACATGATTCAATCCCAAGATCAAAATCCGGTAGATCTCAACATTCAAAATTACAGCCTGGTGAATCATTGTTCCCTAAAAATTTGGATCCTGAAGAAGTGGAAAGCATAATAACATTGGAACATTCTCTTTCTTTAAGTTCTCACAAACTGAATAAAAAGTCAAATAGCTTACTAAGTTCCACAAACAATGACGAAATGATCTTATTGAAATCCCCAGTTCTACAATCACCAGCAATGTCAAATTTCTCATTCACACAACAAAACGAAGCTTTGGGTACTAGTAGTCCCTTGTCTGGAGAAAATTTGTTTGATTTAACCGAAAATGATCAGGAATTAAGTGACATTTATAATATGATTCAATTTGGTAATGACGATGATTTTGAAATTGATACAAATTTCAACATCAACATTGATGACTTGATCGTGGATTCTCGCATTGAACAACCACAACCACCATCCACACTTGATCCATCGCCATTGTCGAGAAACAATTCTCAAAAATCACCAAACACGAGTCCATTTTTACCAAGCTTCCAAGAAAATGACCAACAATTCGATAATACCAACTCGAGACCTATTTCGCTATCTTTCAAAGGACTGAAAGGGCCTAGCTTCATAAACAATACATTGAAATCAAGTACAAAATCGGCAATTTTGGAGTCCTTGGGTAATGGAGTGAATAACATAACAGGATCACATATATCTCTAACATTACCGCAATCCGAATCAGAAAGCGGTAGTATTAGTGAGGATGACAATGATGTGTTTGACGATGACGAACCGTCTAAAGAGTTTGAAGAGTATGTTGCTTTAGCCGACAATTACTCAGTTGAAAATTACAACGTACTTGAATCTCAGTCTTACGATCCATTCAACGATTATCACAGATCGCAATCGTCTCTCAAGGCATTTGACACTAAGTCAACAACTCCAATCAATCGCCGTTCATCCAATGCGAAAAAATTATCCGTCAAGTTTTCAAGCAGACTGCTTCTATACGAAACCTACGATGAGTTTGAGTATGACAGACACCCGGAATCGGCTACTTGTAACAATCTAACTCCACAGTTAGCTTTGATGATCAAAAACGAGTTGAACGAACTCAAGGCTGAAATGCCTGTTCATGAAAGCTCCAGAATATATACACATTTCTTCTGATAATTAATGATAATTAATGATAAACTATGTTAACAACAGTTGTAGATAAGAAACAAAGTACTAAATTTCAAACCGCAAAGAAAATATTGTCTTATCGGCTTGGTGTAGAGAAGTATGGGCGCAAGCAATGAGTTGGTTTTCATGCCATGCTTCATACAAGTATGTATATATGTATATATGTGTATGTGTGAATACTTGCAATAAGATATATGAAGTATAGTTTCAATAAACATATCAGGTATTGAATATCCTTCACGACTTAATGAAGCAAACATGTCGTTGATTCAACTTCAAAAAAAAGGTACGATTTATTTCTCGGAATTTGAGTGCAACATCATTTACTAACATTGTTGTAATTACTACGGCGCATTTTCTAGCTTTCATCGATACACTTAGAAAGCACGGATCTATATCGAGACATTTGATTGCTGATGATACAACATACCCACTGATATCAGACTTGATTGGGACTGCGCTTGATCATGTTTTCACGTTTAGTAAGATCGACTCTGAAGCGAGATCTAGCAATAGAGAAGAGGCAATATATGTGCTTGATCCGAGTCTGAAATATTCAATAAATTGTTTGCTTGCAGATTTTGCCAATGGTAAAAGATACCAGTCGTCAGTTGTTTGTTTTCTTCCAGGGTTATCGAGTGATGCAAACAACAAATTGAGATCGAACCGGTACTTGATGGAGTCATGCAATGGTAAATTTGAGTTTTTGAATTATTTGAGCTTGACACCAGTTGAGAACAAAGTTTTTGTCAGCAAGATGCATTATTCCGTTCCAGCTTATTACAATAATCAGGTCTTAGGAAATGATCTAACGCATAATCAGATTAATAAAGCAGTCGAATCAATGATCAGTTTATGTGTATTGACTAATGAGTATCCAATTATTAGAAGCTTCAATTCACCTGTGTCAAAGACAATCGCTTCAAAGTTTCAAGAAAAGCTTGATACATATTATAGAGAAAACACCAAATTACTGCCAAGTGGAGCAAAGACCATTTTCTTCATCACCGACAGAACAATGGATTTGTTATCGCCTCTGATGCATTACAAGTATTATTCGTCCCAAGTGTTTGACATTATGTCCAGTGTCTTGGAAAGTAATCGTGGTGATTACAACTATTTATACAATTATCAGGTTTTCAATAAACAAGGTGAGAAAGTTGATAGACAGTTGAATTTCAACAAGAATGATTTTATCTATAGTCAAATGAAAGACCTGTCTATGTCTGAATACACAAAATTCATAAGGGAAAAGTATCATGAAATTCAGCAAGAGGATCAAAAATTTGGGAATTTGAAACTGATTAATGATATAAGTCATGCATTATTAGGTCAAGAAGAGCATTTGTTGAAACTTCAGCTGATTGTTGGACATCAAAAATTCACTGACAAAATTAGTGAAGCTTGGAAAAATTTCGATATTATTGATTTACTAGCTTTTGAAGGCCAGTTGTCAACAAATTTATCAAACGATAAAAATAATTTTTTAAATTTAACTCCAGTATTCTTAATGTTACTAGCGAATAATAAAATCGAAGAGTCTAATAAAATTAGACTCTTGATCATTTACGCATATTACAGAGGCGGTTTGATTTTGGCCGATTTGAAAAAATTGCTGAATTTCATGAACTTGATTGAAAAGTACGACAACATTTTAAAACTTTTTCAAAATTATGAAAAATTAGGTGTGAAATTGATTAAAAACTCATTGCTTGATAAACCGGACAGAAAAAAAGACTATTTTTCAGTTAAGCAAACTGATGAATTAACTGAAAGATATATACCAGGATTAGTCAACGTTATAACAAAGTTGGGCTTAAACAAATTACCTGAAGTTTATAATATTAAAGATGAATCTGAAAACTCATACGATAATCAAATTTATCGCAAAAGTGGATCTCAAAGCTTTTTGAATGGTCATCATGGCAATGCCGATCACCACCATAGTCATGGTCATACCGGCAATGACAATGATGGTGACGATGATGATGAAGCATTTAAGGATTTCCCATACAAGAACGGTGCTCCAATCGATGATAGTGAAAACGACAGTCAGTACTCTGTTCGAAACTTACCGAGATGGAAAAGTACGAAATCTCTATCAGATGACGATACAAACCCTAAATTATTCATTTTTTGCGCTGGTGGTTTAACACATTCTGAAATCTCCATGATTAATAACGTCCAGTCAAAGACAAATAAGAGTATTTACATTGGTACGGACGAAATTTACTCCCCATTCGACTTGATTGGAGATATCGTCCTAATGAATACACCTAGAGAAGAAGCTGGATTTGTTTACGATTTGAAGAATAAAGATAAACCTGCTCCTTCTTTCTTGTACGAAAGATCAGCTCCTTCCACTCCCAAACCCGAACCAGTTAATTCAAAATCTGTTCCTGTTTCAAACTCACATAAATCTCGGCCTCAGTATTATAAAGGTTCCGCATCAACACCAAACCTTAGTAATTCTTCAACCACCGAGAAAGAAGAGAGAAAGAGAGACAAGTTGAAAAACAAATTTAAGAGAATGGGATTGTAATTTACATTAAATATCTTTTGTAATTGTATAGTTTACGTAGTGTTTTGGTAAAAATAAAATAAAAGTAATAATAAATGTTTTAAACACGGAAATCGGTTGCATTTTGCAGTGTGAGTCCAAAACTGCTCGCCGTTTCGGCTCAATTTTTCCTTTGTGTTTTTCGTGAACTTTTCAATTTGATTTCTTTTTATTTTTCACTCTTCTTCCGAAGTCTAAACAGTTTGTATTTTTGAAACCTATATATGACTGGTTACTTGTGTAGTAAAGAGAACTTGAAAAACTTATTGCGGTGTTTTCATAAATACATACTTTGAAATCCGTTGATCAGCGATGTTTGGGTTTGGAAAAAAGAAAGCAGAGGAAACGCCTAAGGTGGACACGAAAGATTTGATAGTGGTGGAAACGCCATTTGAGCATCCTCCAGAGGGATTTAAACCACCTAAAGAGAAACCACTAACTGAAAGTCAGCAAGAAATGTATTTGAAAGTGTTGAAACACTTTCAAGATGATAGTTTGACTTTACCTACAACCGAAAAGCATTCACCACATACAAAGAACGAACCATTGATTGCTGATGAAAAAGCATGGTTGACCAGAGAATGTATTTTGAGATATCTGAGAGCAACTAAATGGGTTGTGCATGATGCGATTAAAAGAATTGAATGTACTATCAGTTGGAGAAGAGAGTTTGGTATAATTTATCAAACGGATGAATCAAAAAATACTGTCAATTCTGACCTTGTCGAGCCAGAAGCTGTTACCGGAAAAGAAGTTTTGCTCGGTTTCGATAATGATTGTAGACCATGCTTATACTTGAAACCGGGTAGACAAAATACTAAAAATTCATTTAGACAAGTGCAGCATTTGGTTTACTTCTTGGAAAGATGTATCGATTTTATGCCTTCGGGACAAGACTCGTTGGCTTTATTGATTGATTTTAAACATCATCCCGAAATTGCTTCAAATGTCGAAACTTCTAAAACACCACCTTTAAGTGTTGGTAAACAAGTTTTACATATTTTACAAACACATTACCCAGAAAGATTAGGTAAAGCCTTATTGACAAATATCCCATTCATAGCAAGAACTTTTTTGAAATTGATTTACCCATTTATAGATCCTTTAACTAGAGAAAAACTTGTGTTTGATGCTGATTTCTCTCGCTTTTGTCCAGCCGAACAACTGGACAAAGAATTCAACGGATTGGTCGATTTTGAATATAAACATGAAGTTTACTATCATGTTCTAGTCAAGATGGCCTTAGACAAAAGAACTCATTATATGTCAAGATTTGAAAAATTTGGCGCTGTTGTCGGTTTGAGTGAGTTCGATCTAAGAGGTACTCATGAGGACTTGACTATTCCAGTCGGATCACAACCCGGACAAGCGAGTTTAACTAGTGTTTCCTCTTTGTCAACAGATGTCAATAAACTACGCCTAACAACAACTACCGAAACTTCAGAAGAAATTGGTGTCTCGGCATCGGTTTAGGTTACATAGAACATATTTTTTGCAGTTTATCCCCCATTTTAGCATTACTTTTTCTTTGTTTAAAATTTGTGTTTGTTTTTCACTAATTTTGTTTCATTTTCTTTTTAATTTATCCTTTTTTTTTTTTTTGTTTTGTTTTCTTTCAGTTTATTTGTGTCTGTTTCTAGATTTGATTCTTTTTCGAGAATATCAATACATCTATCTGTAATCGTTTCAATGTTACATATTAATGTCTAATGTTTTAAAGTCATAGTCATGTTTTCGGATATATAATTACAGAGTAGTTTTACACGTAACTATCGATTCGAGTTTCTGAAATTTCTTGGCCCTGTGGGTAGTGCTGGTTTTCTATCTGGATAACTCTGTGAAAATTTTGTAGCATGCGATTTAGCTTTGAAATCACTTCTTTCATCTGCCCGATTACCGTTGTTCATAAGCTGTCTTTGTCTATCGGGATGCATTTGAGGTGCTGCATTTGAAACTGATGGTTTGGAAGCTTTACTTGTGCTTACAGGTGAAGGGCTTCTTTTTCGTTTAGTTGGGTTGCTATTTGAATGAGCACGAATTGGACTTCTCGAATAAGATCTGGTTTTTGATCTCATAGGTGAGCCAGACATACTTCTATCTTTGGACTCCATTCTTGTTTTTGATCTTGATCTTGATCGACTTCTAGAGTATGATCTGGATCTGGATCTGGATCTGGACACGCTTCTAGAATATGAACGGGATCTTGAACCGGAGGGACTTCTAGAGTATGATAATGATCTGGCTCTTGACTGAGGCGGACTTCTGGAGTATGATAATGATGTGGCCCTAGACCGAGACGGACTTCTGGAATATGACAATGATCTAGATCTCGAACGGCCTCTTGATGCTGAACGACCTCTTGAGTAAGATCTCGATCTTGATCCTGATCCAGCGGGACTTCTAGAATATGACCTTGATCTTGAATCTGAATAACTTGATCTTGAACTTGAATAACTTCCAGATCTTGAACCTGAATAACTTCTAGATCTTGATCTACCTCTGCGCTCGTATTCGCTATCTGAGTTGACGTCTTTTAAATCTTCATCGTCTTCCTCTGGAAGATGTTCCAGTGTCTCTCTCATTTCTTCAGTTAGCACACCCAAGCCAATAGCTGTGAAATAGTTGATCGAAAATCTCAAATGTGAAGCTCCTTTAGTAGGAAACAAACCTTCCAGATAGGGTTTGATGTATTCTTCACTCACTCGTAGTCTCAACTGTTCAATACCAATCTCTTCTTTTATTTTCAAAAACATAAATTTTAAAAAGATTCTACCTGATGATGTAGAATCCTCTTCTGTTAATTTGACAACCTCCATTGCTTCCCATCCCATTTTATCGGATCCAAACATGTGTCCCCAAAAAGAACCAATGTTTCTCAAAAGATTGGTTTCATATCTGTGACATTGTTCATAATTTTCCTTGAACACTTGGGCGAATGCCATTTCCCAATTTCTGTTTATAAGAACCATCTTTTCTCCAATCAATCCGTAATACTTAGCATAAGTCTTTTCTTGGGCACAACACTTCACAATCATATCGACCAACATATATTCCTTTCTCGCTGGATCAATAGGTTCTAGTTTTAAAAGTTTGTGAACAGCTTCGTCATGGCCCATGCTTGACATTATCGTTAAATAGACTGTTTTCTGGAAGTTTGTTAATTCAGTTTCAGTTAAATCTTTAATTTGCTGTTTCACTTTATCGTCTTCCAATTCATCAGTTTCACTATCTGAAGAATCAGACTCTGAGCCACTTCCGCTTCCTTCTGATTCTTCTTCGTCTGCATCTTCATTCTCCTCATCATCATCACCTATAATTTCTCTTTTCAATTGTTCATACTCGTTTTCATGCTTCTCGTACTCGTCATCAAATCTGAAAATATTCAACATTTCTTGGGCTTTCAATTTGTCATCCAAATTGATAGTATGTGTTATTTTATCCTCATCCTCAACTAGATCAAGCTCTTCATCCACTATGTTTTGGTCGTCATTAATTTTTGATCTTCTTAACTTGAACAAATCTTCAATCAAATACTGGACTCTTTTAGATGTGAGATCTTCGTTTAATATGCTTCTAAATCTATCGAAAATGGCGTTTGATGCTACAGGTGATACTTCCTGTAAGTATGGACCTACTATCGACACCAGTGAACAAGCAATCTCAACTGAATCGTCAGTTGGATTTTCCAGCAAGAGCTGCAAAAGTTGCAACACCAAAATTTCATGGCACACTTGAAACTTGGTCAACTCTCCTATAAAGACCACTGTTGCTTTACAGGCCTCTTTCTGATTTCTTCTAAATGCTTTTCTAAATTGCAGCACTAGTCTTGAAACAAGTAGTTCTCCAATCTCTGGTATTTTGGAGTTTATAACACATATCAAAGAAGCATAAACTGCAGTATAGTTCAAAGAAAGTGATTGTTGTTTCATCAAGCTTCTCACAAAGGAACCTTGGCCTCTTACCAAATTCAACTTGAACAATTCAAACACAATAGTTTTCAAATTGGATACATTGACCTTATTGATTAAACCATTGATAGACTTTTTTAACTGCTCCCATTGAAGCTTTTGAAATTCAGGTGATTGTTTCGAAAGACTGACTTCAGCTAAAAGTTGTTTTAGTTTAGCTGGTGGAATATATGCACCACCTGATCGAAGCTTTGTTAGCTCCTCCAACGCATTAGACATCTGATTTTACCCACCTTATATATTATTTGGTTCCTGCTTCCAAATTTCACAGGTGCAACAATTTCCAACTACCCGGAGTCTGTAACTATAGATAAATTTATCATCTTCTACCGTCTATTTTGTACTGTGTATTGTTTTTTTCATGCACCAAAATTTTGTAATAATTTTTCAACCTCTGTGTGCGGCATTTTACTATGTGCTTTCTTTTATCTACAGAGAGTCTTTAAAGAAAGAAACGTTGATTGATTGATAGCAACTCTTAGTTTTCCATGCTGAATACATTGGATGGGACTCAATTCAAATTCAAGTTTCAACAATTACAATAAGCCCGAATGCATTGCAAAAATGAATTGGACAAGGCCTCTTCTTATTTTATCAGCGAAGACAATCTCTAACCAAGAACTATTGAATAAGTTATTCTACACAGTATTTAAAAAGTTTCACACAACTAACGCTCTAACGATTTTAATATCAGATGAGGTGACAAATCTTGATGAATTGACCTCACTGCTAGTTACCATTTATGACACATCACGTTTCTACCGTCCAAATCATACTTCAGTGAATGTTTTGTATTCTGATGAAGCATTAGTTGGGGGCTCAGCCATCTGTGACGGTTTGATAACGCTTGAAAATTGTGATTACCCCACTAATTTGCTCACAAAGTATGCTCAATTGCCTAAAAAGAGAATCACTATTTCAGAGTTGGATACTTTGCCCTTGGAAAAGCCTTCAATTGGTCACCCTGCCACTAGTGCTAACAAGGGCACGATACATCAGTATAAAGTGGTTGCTATTGGTGGAACGTTCGATCATATTCACGATGGTCACAGAATTCTGTTAACGGTGGCAACATTTTTAGCAGCGAAGAAATTGATAGTTGGTGTGACTGGCGAAGCTTTGCTAAAAAACAAAAAATATGCTGAATTCTTGGAGAGCTTTGAAACCAGAACTGAAAGTGTTAAAAAATTTGTTAATTTATTACGTCCTAACTTGTTATTAGAAATTTTTAAGATAGAAGACGTTTGTGGTCCCACTGCTTCTGTTCGTGAGATTGATGCATTGGTGTTGAGCTCAGAAACATTGAGTGGTGGTGAAAAGATAAATAATGTGAGAAAAGAAAAGGGATTTCCACTCCTTGCCATTCACGAAGTGGTTGTCGTAGGTGGAGGATCCAAAGAAGATGGGTTTGCCGGAAAGTTAAGTAGTACACAGGCAAGAAAAGAATTGTATGAACAAGCAAATTCTTGAGTTATAGTCATATAGGTGTATATTTTGAGTAAGATACAGAGCAAGTGCAAAAAAAGATAATAAGAAAAAATCAATCTTGGTGATTTTGAGAAAATGAACGAAAAAGAATTAGAAGTAGAAGAAACTATAAATTATACTGGCAAATATGTATATCTCAAAACTTGAAGTGTTTGCGTTGTTTATATTGAATCTATTCTCTAATGAAAATTGATGGTTCAAAATTGGAACCCCTTTTACTGCTTCTATCAGGGTGATCAACGTAAAGTTGAATTTCATTGTTCCACACATTAAACAATATTAAATCAGCCCTCTCTGGTGAGTCCAGACATTCAACTTCATTTAAATTTGTTAGGCCGATTTTCACACTAGCAAATTCCTTTTCACTCATAGCTAATAGCTTATGTAGTCTTAATTTTGTAGAAGAATATGGTTCGTCTTTGATTAAATCGAAAATGAATGGAATACTATGAGCGTTGCTTGGTTGGCCAAAGAATTGCAACCCTGGAACTAATTTCATTTCATCAGGATGAGTTTCTACTATATGCTTGAAAGTAGGGAAGTTACCAATAACCAACTGAACCTGATTTTCTTCAAATATATCAATTGAAGTATCGAGAGGATAGATACCATTATATAGATGGTTTTTAGATGCCCAACAAACTAAACTTTCTTTGTCTTCTTCTGTTATTTTCACTTTTGTTTGTAATCTTGTGACTAGATCACTTATCAGACTACCTTTTGGTAAGAAAAATTCATGTTTTTGTTCTTTACAAATACCTTGGCCAACCCATGAAACTTTGAATAGTTTCATCTTATCAAATTCTTCTAATGTTAGGTTGAGAACCTCGTATTGAAGATCCAATGTTTGGGACTTTGGTATTCTATTTATGAACCTCTTCAAGACAATATTTTTAGATAAGGGAATTTTCTGGTTCATATGACCAATAATGAAGATACGTAAGTAATCAGGATCAACATCTATATGTTCACCAATCTTTCTGGCCAAAGCATCGTATGTTGAGCCAGTGGAAAACCAAAAATTGAAATCTTTTTTTAGTGAAGAAATTGAGGATTCAGACCTTTTTTCATTGGACTCTTGTAGGCCATCTCCGCTATTTGAGTCATTAGGTTTAGGAGAAGATTTCTTAGATTCTGCTTCATCAGGGGAAACAGAAACGTATTCTTCTTCGTCTTCATCCACGTTAACCAATGGTGAGACATGGAAATGAACTCTATTCGCAACGAATTCGTAGTATTTTTCCACTTTAGCATCAGCCTCGGCACACTTATGAGCATCACCTCCCTTTGTGAAACAAATAATATCACCATTATCAATCTCAGACTTATAGAATGATTTAGAAGCAGCCAAAGGCTGAACAGACTCTAACTCAAGCTCTTCATAATATCTCAAAGGTGTATTGAGATCAAAATCCATCAAATTATTCAAAAGTTGGCTCAGACTATCAATTGAATTAGCATGAGGTATAAATACATGAGTCAAACCTTTTAAAGTCAAATTATCTTGATCAAAATATTTCAAGAAGATAAGAATGGTGGTTGAAGAATCAGAAATTGGTTCTAATCTTGGCGTATAAGATTCAGTTGTTAAACTGACTAATTTCGTGAATTTAGTTTCTAAATCTGATACTGATTTAACTGGATTGACAATTGGATTTTCCTTAATTTGCAAGTCATAATAAGCGTTACTTATGAACTTTAATTCTCTGGCAGCATCTTCCAAGAACAAAACAAGTTGAGAATTTTGATTCGATTTTCTCTTTCTAACATAATGTTGTTCCACGTGTTTTGCGATTTGACCAACTGTGATATCCTTGTATTTTTCATTACCAAAATGGTAAGGTATGACAGAATTTGGTCTAAAAGCGGCATTTTGTCTACCCACAATATTCCAAAATCTGAAATTCTTTGCAGAAGCGTCTTCTCCCAACAATTCTGCAACATGTTCGTAAACTTTGGAGAAAGGCTCAGATTTCAACATTCTGAAACTGATTGGTAAAGATTCAGGGTCATACAAATCTTCAACAAAGTTCAACTTATCATCTTCGTTAGGTCCTAGATCATAACCATCATATTTCAAAAAACCTTTATTAACGTAAATTTTGAAGTTTGTGTAAAGGTGCATTTCTTCTTCCTCTTTTTTAATTCGTTCATATTCTTTCTGTTCGTATTCGATTTGTTTTGAAATATATGATGGTGTATCAACCTCTGTGACTTCATCTAAGATTTCTTCAATTTTCGACTTTCTAATATAGACCAACATGTAAGCAGATGTATGTTTTTTCATTTGGTATTCGAGTTGCTCGTCTTTTGTCATTGTTCTTGGATCAACGGTTAATTTGTCGGCACCAAAATTTCCTTCAAAGACTTCATGAGGGGTAACTTGCCAAACTTTGTCGTCGTCGAATCTAAACCATTTATCTTCAGCTGTTGGCTTTATCATTGCATAGTAGTGGCCCATGGACACATCACCTTGATGAACTAAAACACCGTGTAATTCATACTGCCAATCTTCATCGTAATTGTCGGCGTTCTTGTCTAAATATGGTTTCAAATCAAGCTGATCAAAAAATTCATAACGATCATTGATTTTAACAAGTTGATCATATTCAAAATCATATTCAAATCTTTTCAATTGCAAATGTAGTACAGGAGGGAAACTTTCAAAAACCACACCCTTTTCAGCATCTTGTAACCCAAATCCTGGGGCATCGTACTTGTTATCCCCATCTAACATTTCCAAACCAATATAATTTTCAAAAGATTCTTTGATATTTTTCAAATTCTTGACATTCAACTGAATATCCCAAAATTCTTCAGTACGACTACTTTCATAATCTACATTGACACAACGAATAAAACTTTTCATATTACCAACAAAAATATCATTCAAACAACCTTCAATTTCAGTATTTTTCATCTTTGATTCCAATCTATCCATTAAAATACGATTCAGCTCTTGAACATCATGTTGAGTAAATGCGTCTGCATCTGTCCATCCAAATGACTGAGTAAGTTCCATTGTATTGACTGGTTCATTTGAAGATTGTAAATTGTAAAAGATTCTTTGTAATGCTAAGGAGACACTTTTAGGTTGCTCGAGGTATTGATGAAAATCATCAAATTCCATGGATAATTCGTCGTGAGTTGGAATTTGATACACTTTTTTTCTAAAAGTTTTAGTGAAATAGTACGATTGTAATAAAGAATTTAAATAGCAAGTTGCTCCTTGATTATTTATTCCAACAAATCCTGTTTCCTTTTTGGAATCATAATCAAGAAAATCATTCCACAAACTTCCAGTGTGGTCGTTTATTAATCTAGCATAAACTGATATATTGATTTTCCCATTTTGAATCAATTTAGCTTCCTGCACGTTTCTGTTACTTAAAACAGAAAAGAAACCCCAGTCGGTAACTCTTGGGGAAAAACGAAACTCGGTAGCGTTCATTTTATGAATGTCTTCATTTGCAGGGTCCCAAATATCAATTACAAATTGAACACAACAATGCCAATTATCAGGTGGATTTTCTGCTATTGGGTGGGCTTCTAAATAAACCGAGTAAGAAACTGCCGATTTATGTGGTTGAGATAGTAATAGTAGATTGAATTCGAAATTTTCGCCAACTTTGAATCTAGGACTTGCTGTCTTACCTTGGGAGTAATTAGACAAATTTTCAATTTCCCATGTGAAATAGTTTTCACTTTCAGTCTCGTAGTAAGGTGGTTGCTTAGGTAGGTTTTTTTGCAATCTTTCAACAAGAGCTGCACTCTCAACGGAGGTTGCAGGCAAATCGTTGCCTATCAAGACATCTTTCTTCAAACTTGGTTCAAAATCATCTTCAATCAATTGAATATTAACCTGCTGGTTTTCAATATTGGCTGATGATTGATCACTATAGTCTTCGTCTCCTGATTCCGATAGGTTATCTCTTTTAAATGGGTTTTCTTTTTCTCCTTCCATGGTGGTTTCAGCTTGACTTTAAAAATTTGGTCAAATAAAATGAAATGATGTCAGTATTTTTGTACACGTGAAACAATCAAAAAAAAAAGATCAATTGGTCAATTACTATCTTCTGATATTAACTGATTCGCTGTTGCTCAATAGTACAATATTCACCTCTATTGTACCTCAAATTCAGAAAACAAAGACACAAAATTAAGTACTTACAATAATATATTGAATTTCAAAGCCAGTACTGTTAGTCAAGCTTTCAAATAATTACAAAACAAAATTTTATAATGTATTCAGCAAAAATGAATCGTAAATTCTGCGATGATGTGACAAAGTGGAGATGGATCTTCGGGATCTAAGCGGATATACTGATCTTGCAATTATTGGTTTATAAGAGTGGATCAATTACAAAAAACAAAGGTAAAGAAAGTAATAGTAGTTCTAAAAACACTTGTTTCAAATCAATTGACAAAAGTCTGACATACAATGCAAGAAGCACACTGATAAAATGTAGATTAAAGCTACACTAATCACACAAAGCATGTACATATTTTGCCCTGTTTCCCTGTTTTTGGTTACGCTCCTTCACGTCACTACTTCATCCCCTGCTTAAAGTCTCTCTGCCAAACAGCGAAAAAGAGACTCATTTGCTGCTGACGGCACTTCTTAGTAATTTTTTTATTTGGGGGAGTGAAGGGCCCATATCTGCACAGCCCAAAACTGTGGAGTTTACTAGTGGTGGAACTTGAATGGTTTATAAATGGCAATTGGGTGAACATTTGATGAATGTTTATGATAATTTACTTTCCAAAACGAGTGACACATTATTACACTACTTAGGTATTTAGCTTACTTAGGTGGTGGGACAAGTCTTTCTCAAAATTCTGCTTTCTGCTCAGCGTTTCGAAGATGTTTGTAGTGCTCGATTTACTTGAATTGAAAGCTGGTGTTCTGATCTCTTCTTCCTTTCTAGGGTAGAAGTAATTATTTTGTGGATCGTCGTCTTCGTCAACAACGTCAGATAGTTCGTCTGCTCCGACTGAACACGGGTCGGTGATGTTGCAAGTATCAGCTTCACGAACGCCATCGCTGCCTAGTATTTCGTAGTCTGCTTCTTCAGGAAGCTTTGAAGGTGTAGTTTGGCTTTCTTTCCCTTCGTCTTGGTCGTCTGTGTAGTCTATTTCAAAACCTGTGTCGTTATCAAAAGTGAGTCCATCCTCGGGAGTCTCGTTGCTACTCTCATCTTCATCTGAATCTCCTTCCACGGGGCTAATCAAATTTTTCAATTTAGATGAATGAGACATGTGACCATTTTCTGAAACGCTGTCGTCGTTTATATGGAATATTGGTCTTGAAGGTTTCCGAGTATTGTCAACCTTTGAGGAGGATAATGTGGTGTTGGAGTTTGAAGCTGCCAAAGAGGGGATGTTTGTGTTGTGGCTTGTGTTGTGGTTTCTGTATGTATTTGTTATATCTGAGTAGCTTGTTGATGTTGAATTAGAAAATAAGTTTAAAGTACTGTCTCCACCTTCAGGGTAGCCATTATTGTCGTTGAAACTTTCAGCATGTTCTTTTTGATACGTGGTGTACGATTCTTTATTCTTTTCACTCAATAAATGAACAAAACTTTTCTGTTCCTCTCTGTTATTCCAATTCAAAACTCTGCTGACACTATCAAAGTATTCAGTCTTGGAGGATTTAACAGTTGGGAATGGGAATGGAGAAGCTGAGATTGAAACGTAATAACCTTTCAGTAGTTCAACTCTGGACCTTCCATCAAAAGAGGCCCATGCAGTAGCTCTAGAACGCAGTGGAACTTTAACTTTTAATATCATTGAGTCGGGTAGTATTATAGGTCTGAATGAAAGAGTATGTGGGCAAATAGGAGTCACACTTATAGCATTGACACTCGGATGAACCAATGAACCTCCAGCACTAAGTGAATATGCTGTAGAACCTGTTGGAGTCGCAATGATCAAACCATCGGCCTGAGCAACGGTCAGCAGCGAACCATCACCGTACAGTTCTAACATGGATACCCAAGGAGAAGGACCTCTATCGACTGTTAACTCATTCAACACCTGTTGTTCACATATCAATTCACCGTCATGTTTATGAACACGGCACGTAAATCTCATACGAAGATTGGTGCGCACACCATTACTTATAACTTTAGTTAAAACATTTCTGAAATCTTCAAATGGGAAGTTTGTTAAGAACCCGAGAGAACCTAATGAAAATGACAAGACAGGTGGTACAACTCTTTGAAATAAAGTGGAAGCATACAACACTGTGCCATCTCCACCTAATGTGATAACAAGATCGAAAAGGTCAGGTGTTGCTCTTATTAAATCTTTTCTCCAGTACTTTAATCTTGACTCAGAGCCTGGAATATCGCTAGTTATACCTTTAGGATCAAACCTCTTAGATTTTTCCAAATGGTAGTCAACGTAAACTGATAACTCGTGAAACTTGAGTAACCATTCAGTCAGCTCTTTAGTTAAATAAACCAAAGAATTATCTCTGGCTTTGGTGATTATCATGACCGATTTTAGATTTAAATAGATTGTAGCTTTGTTCAAATTTTTAGCCAATATTCTAACACCGTGTGCGGTCTTGGCTAATTGTGCATGAGATCTAACTGATTTCAAATTACTTTGAGATAAATTGTTCAACAACTGCTCCGTGGCATTTTTATCCTTACACTCATTTTTGCTATTTGAAACAGAAGGTTGAACGTCATGTTTTTTCAAGTCCAAATCGTTTAAATTATCATTAACTGGTTCAATTCTATCAGAGCTGACATCTACTTTGACCGTATAAGATTTTTTTGGGTTATCTTCACAGTATAAACTATCGTGTAAGATGGGCTGTTTGGGAAGATCGGTTTCTGTTCTGTTCATCGAGAATGATTGCTGTTGGTCATCACTGTTGTGAAAAAGCAATGAGTGATTTGCTTTGTTTAACTCAGAAGACATAGTGTAATGGGAATATATGTGCTTTACTTTCTCTAAGTATTTTCGGTCTCGTTTGTGTTTTTTCAATTAGGTTTTTATCAAAGAAACTGGGTTGTTTAACCTACTTTTCAATTGAGTCAATGTCAATACATTAGCCTCAACAGATGTACCGTTGAAATTTGATCAGTTGGTTAAAATTTCGTAGGTTGTCCAAAACGTAACTACTATGTGTATTATTAATAAATTTACCTTACTAATACCGAAAACTGGCAAGTGCGCAACAATAAAGATTGTAATTACATGTACTGCTGAGATGTGCAAAACTGATAAAATGCACACAAAGTAGCGCCTGAGCGATTCCCGAGTCACAATGTATGTATATATCTAGGAAACGAGTATGATAGAGATTAAATCTAGTAAGCAGATCAAAATAAGTTACGTTTAGCAGGTAGGATAACTTATATCTTGATAAGTGGCTGTAATACACAAAGCTCAATTCTCCCCTAAGTCCGTGAGCGTTATTTAGCAGGTTAGGGGGAAGACTAAATAAAACACATTTTAACTTGATACCGTGTGAGTAAAGTACTCGTTATGATAATAGTAGAAACATATTCAATTTAAGTAAAAGCAGAGTGCAAAAACGCAAAAACGCAAAAATCAACAAAAAATAAAAAAGATTATATACTTGTAATTAAATCAAACCTAAGTAAAAAAATTAATCAGTAATCTTTAACAACTTTACAAGTCCATCCTGCATTCTTATCAAGCAAAGGTAAAGAAGCACCTAAACACCAACCTAATTCATTATCGCTAATCTTTTTAGCGGTTTTCAATTCTTTAGACAATGGGATACTGTAACCGTCATGCAGTAATGAGATCATAAAGTTGAGATCCATACACCACAATGGTTCATCTTCAAGTTCTTTAATATGGGATGGGTCATCGAAATGTTGAGCCCAAACTTCAGCGCCTGAACAAACAGGAACTGCCAAATCTTTAATTTCTTGCAAAGTGAAAGACAATGGCATACCAATTGGTTGTAATCTATCGTAAAAGTATGAGAAAATGTATAATTCTGAAGCTGAAGGGAATTGATGTTGTAAAGATGGTTGATAAATACCGTTGAAAGAACAAGAAGGATAAGCACATTCTGCATCTTTATTCAAAACCATTTCAGTAAGTATTTTACATTGAGTTGAAGCTCCCATTGCTTTTGCATCTTCTGCATCTTTGAATGGAGACACAAAATTGACTAAGAATGTTTCATCATTTTTATCTTTAACCCTAACGCTATCTGTTCTAATTCCTGGTGGTAAACAAGGATGTTGTAAACTAATACCTGATTTAGCGTTTGGATCAGCAGCTGTTTCTTTGCTGATTGGATGTAAGACAGCAGCAGCTTCAGGATTTGTTAAGAATCTAGCCAAGATATGAGAATTAATTTTTTCTCTTGCTTGCATTAAACCATAACCTAAATGAGAGTATTGATATAAGATGAAATCTCTACCACCAAAGCTAATTTCATATTTATGATTACCTTGAGGCATTTCAACATCTTCATTAGGTTCAAAAACAATTTGAGTTGAACCACCACCTAAATCGAAAACTGCAGCAGTTGGATTCTTTTCACTTGAACCAATGTTACCTAATAAATAATTAGTAGTAATCCAAGCATAAACACCTTCATCACTACCATCCATAATAGAAATACCATCACCTTCAACAACGGCAAATGGATACTTTTCAGTTAAATGTTGTCTAACTGCTTCTAAGATAGCATCGGATTCTTCAGTACCTAACAATCTTAAACCTGCAGTTGCTTTGACAGCAATTGGAGTACAACTTTGCTTATCTTTAGGAACAGCTTCCATAGCGACTTGTAATAGTGGGTCCAAAGATTTAGCGGCTCCTAAAGCATCTGAGCCGAATGAGGACAATCCAGGTTTCAACATTTCGAATTTTTCACTCAACAATTTTGGTGGAGAAACACAAGTGTCAAATTTGTAGACATGGACTCTAGAACCTGTTGATCCAGCATCGATCATAACAACGTACTCTTCTTGGTTTTTACAATCAGATTTGGATGATGATGCACCTGCTGCTGCTGCACCAGCTGCTGCACCAGCTCCAGCTGCTTTTGCTCCAGCAGTTTTCTTGCTTGGTGAAGCAGAGGAGACAGGACTCTTGTTAATTGATGGGACGGATGAGATTGGACTCTTTTTCAAACCTTCTGTTTTCAATTCCTCGACAGCAGCTTTGACTTCGTCAACATATTTGGCTTCTTCTTTTTGATTGTATAGAGGTTCATTAGAGGTAACTTTATTAGAATGACCTAATTTGACAGCAGGTGCTGGTGAGTTATTTGATCCAGGAACGAAAAAGACAAAAAGCAAGACAATTGTGAGGATTGTACCTAAGACAATAAATTTGTCCTGACGTCTAAACTTTAAAAAAGCCATCTTTCAAAAAATCTAGTGTTTAAATGAAACAAGATTATGAAAAAAACACAACACAACTCTGCTTATAATTTTTACTGTTACGTTTAACTTGTTAAAGTTGTCGAAACGAAGGAAAAAGAAAAGTCAGAAAACACAAGATCTTAGTAGTATGTAGGTATATATACAACTGCTACTTGTCTTAACACAACACAATTGTATAGCTGAGATGTTTGGTTGTTAACTTCTTTCAAGTAACGAGTTTCTCCTGAGATGTACGTACTGAAATTCACGACACGTTACGGAGAAATGAAATGAAATGATAAGCTCAAATTTCAGTGCGAAGCGAAAAATGAAGGACTGAAACGGGAATAATAAGAAGGGAAGCGTCGATCGACGTGGACAAAGACGAATCGCTACTAGGGTGATAGAGTTACATGAAGGCCGTTGTTGTCAAAAAGACAACCGATTTAGACATTGTAGCATATCTATATTCAGAATGTCATATTGCAAATCAACTTGTTTAATATACGCACATGCCATATAGAACAAAAGCATTAATGGGTACTATGATATAGAAAGAGGGAAACAAACACTAACAAAACTTGTAATAAAATTTAACCGTGTATCTGGTGTAAAGATTACTGCATATCGATTTATTACTAAAAGTGTGTCGCAGTTTATGTTACAGCGCTAAATTTAAACAATTGCAGGAGAATGAATGAAAAAAAGGGGGTGGAAGAAAAAACTCAAATCGGAACTTATGAAAAGGTTGAACCTGATATTCTAGTATTGACATTAATAAGTAAACAAAATAATAGACATATAAGTGGATAGAAATATATAATGAGAAGGTGGTCTAGCAATGAAATTGAATCTTTGCCTAATGTTACAAACAATCATCTAAAAGGGAAAGATATAATATTGGGAGAATGTGAAACTAGGCCTTCGGAGTCTGCATCAGAGTCTAGTAATAGCTCTGATAAAGACGTGGTTTGGCAGAGGATTGACATGAACGGGTCTACAATGAGGAGGATTGGATTACCCAAGAAGGGTGAAGTATTACAGGAGGAGGAGGAGGAGAAGGAGAAGGAGAAGGAGGCAAAAGAAGAAGATTACCAAAGTCATGGGGAAAAGCCAGAGTCAGAGAGACTTTTAAATGATGAGCTACAGAAGGAGTATTTTAAGCTCGTGGAAGAAAATGAAATAAACAACAGGCAGGTTTTCCAACAAGTCCAAGGGCAGAACGAGAAAGAAGCATTACTGCAACATGAACCGGCCTTTACAAATAATGAGAACCCAACTATTTCAACAACAACAGCAGCAGCAGCGCATTACCAAAAACAGTCAAAAATAGTGAAACATTTAGAAGAAGAAAACCGTAAACTACATCAAAAACTAGAAACTTTACTTGAGATAAGCAGGATGAAAAGTATCAAGATTGATAGGCTGGAAAGGGAAAATGTCAATAGCAGCAAAGCAAGACGCCATTTTGAACAAAGCCTTGCACAATTGAATGAATGGAAACAAAGTATTGATAAATCAGTACAAGCCAGTAGTAAGCATACAATTGAGCTAGCAAGACAACAAAGTCAACTGCTGAGTGATTCCTTGTTGATTGAAAGGGAGAATGTCAAGACACTCAAGTGGTGGGTACTCGAGATACACAAAATGCTTAACCGCGAGCATCAAAGATACGGTCTAGAAATGAGTGAGTATGTTTCTGTACCGGAGGTGGGCCGCTGTATACGGGAAGACCCTTACAGAGATAAAATTGGTAATAGTGGCAGTGAAAACACCAGCAGCAGTAGTAGAAGCATTGTAAGTGGTGGTATTAGTGGCGGTGGTGGTAGTGGCAAGTGTCCTGGGTTGAGACAGCTAGAACCTATATCAGCAGAAAATGTGGCGCAGCTATTATGGGGGCTAGAAAAATCTGTACACAGCCTATTAAAAGCTGTTGATGGCTGTGCTAATAAATAGAAAAGAATAATTGCTCAAGAAAAAAATAATGCAATGTATGACATAATATGACAGAATAGCCGCAGAATTCAGTCTCTAATATTATTTTAAGGCTGTGAATTTGTTGTTTTTTGCCTAATAGCTAAACCCCATAATACTCGCTCGATACCCGCTCAATACTCACTAATTTGAAATTTTTGCCAGAACATTCTTCAGTGCGTATGTAAATGGTAATGCCAAACTCCGAATGAAAAAAAAATAATAATAAGAATCTCGAAAAAAATAAAGACAAGCGCCCAGTTTATTACTTATTGATGATAGAAGCTTCCAGATACTCCGAGGCCTTTCTTTTCTTTATCTCCCTGCTCGCTCTCTCTCTCTTTCCCCACAGTCTATATTCCATTCACTCCCGTACTGTACCGTGCAGTACCACACCACACCACACCACACCACACCACACCACACCACACCACACCACACCACCGATTATCGTGCCATTTTTTAATGCTCACCACGGTGCCATTAATCACTATTCTCTAGATGCTTCTACGATACTCCCGCATGTTCCCTTGTTCCCCTTGTTCCCCAGGTACCCGTTATTTCACTATGACTTCATATTGTTGTAACAGCTAATAATCATTATTATGGCTCTTAACGCTGTTATGGCTGTCTAATAACTATCCTGTCTGTCTGTCTTTTTTTTTTCTTTAAGTTTCTTTTGCCCCTTTTCATTAAACTTAGAAACAGCAATTGACCAGCTGATTATTTGTCTATAAATATACACTAGTTTTTCCATCTTTTAACTTCAATTGTTTAATCCTTTTTTTTAATTTAATTCTATTTTTCAATCATCAGATAATAATCAAGAATTATTTAAGTCAAGTTTTAACGCTATATTTACAACTATAGATTAGTATTAATTTTAAATTTTTATACATATAATAATATATTTTATCCAACACATATACAACTGATACACATACAATATGACAAACGCTATCGGAATTGATTTAGGTACAACCTACTCATGTGTTGCACACTTCCAAAACGACAGAGTGGAGATCATTGCAAATGATCAAGGTAACAGAACTACTCCTTCTTTTGTTGCCTTTACCGATACTGAAAGATTAATCGGTGATGCTGCTAAGAATCAAGCTGCTATGAACCCTGCTAATACTGTTTTCGATGCCAAGAGATTGATTGGTAGAAAATTTGATGATCCAGAAGTTCAAAATGATGTTAAGCATTTCCCATTCAAAGTTGTTGAAAGTGCTGGTAAACCAAAGATTCAAGTTGAATTTAAAGGTGAAACCAAAGTTTTCACTCCTGAAGAAATTTCTTCAATGGTGTTGACTAAGATGAAAGAAACCGCTGAAGGTTATTTAGGCGGTAAAGTTAATGATGCTGTTATTACCGTTCCTGCATATTTCAATGATTCTCAAAGACAAGCTACTAAAGATGCAGGTTTAATTGCAGGTCTGAATGTTTTAAGAATTATTAATGAACCAACTGCTGCTGCCATTGCTTATGGTTTAGATAAGAAAGGTTCTGGTCAAGGTGAACATAACATTTTAATCTTTGATTTAGGTGGTGGTACTTTTGATGTTTCTTTATTATCAATTGATGAAGGTATCTTTGAAGTTAAAGCTACTGCTGGTGATACCCATTTAGGTGGTGAAGATTTCGATAATAGATTAGTTACTCATTTTGCTAATGAATTTAAGAGAAAACATAAGAAGGATTTAACCAGCAATCAAAGAGCATTAAGAAGATTAAGAACTGCTTGTGAAAGAGCAAAGAGAACTTTATCTTCATCTGCTCAAACAACTTTAGAAATTGATTCATTATTTGAAGGTATTGATTTCTATACTTCAATTACAAGAGCTAGATTTGAAGAATTATGTGCTGATTTATTTAGATCAACTTTAGATCCAGTTGAAAAAGTTTTAAAAGATGCTAAATTGGATAAATCTCAAATTGAAGAAATTGTTTTAGTTGGTGGTTCAACAAGAATTCCAAAAGTTCAAAAATTAGTTTCTGATTTCTTTAATGGTAAAGAACCAAATAAATCAATTAATCCAGATGAAGCTGTTGCTTATGGTGCTGCTGTTCAAGCTGCCATTTTAACTGGTGATACTTCTTCAAAGACTCAAGATTTATTATTATTGGATGTTGCTCCATTATCATTAGGTATTGAAACAGCTGGTGGTGTTATGACTAAATTAATTCCAAGAAATACCACTATTCCATGTAAGAAATCTGAAATTTTCTCAACTTATTCTGATAATCAACCAGGTGTTTTAATTCAAGTTTTTGAAGGTGAAAGAACAAGAACTAAAGATAACAATTTATTAGGTAAATTTGAATTATCAGGTATTCCACCAGCTCCAAGAGGTGTTCCTCAAGTTGAAGTTACTTTTGATATTGATGCTAATGGTATTTTGAATGTTTCAGCATTAGAAAAAGGTACTGGTAAGACTCAAAAGATTACAATTACCAATGATAAAGGTAGATTATCAAAAGATGATATTGAAAGAATGGTTTCTGAAGCTGAAAAGTATAGAGAAGAAGATGAAAAAGAAGCTAATAGAATCCAAGCTAAGAATTCATTAGAATCATATGCTTATTCATTAAAATCAACTTCTGAAGAGAAACAATTTGAAGAAAAAGTTGATGCTAGTAAGAGAGAACAATTGAAATCTGCTATTGAAGAGACTATCTCTTGGTTAGATTCTAATCAAACAGCTACAACTGAAGAATATGAAGATAAGAAGAAAGAGTTGGAAACTGTTGGTAATGAAGTTTTGAAAGACTTGTACGCTGCTGGCGGTGCTCCAGGTGGTGCTCCAGGTGGATTCCCAGGTGCTGGTGGTGCTCCAGGTGGTGCTCCAGATCAAGGTCCATCTGTTGAAGAAGTTGATTAGATGTGAAGTGTCTTTTTATTTTTTTATAACGTTGTTTGATTGTTTTACTTAAGGATTTTTTGTTTATTTGCTTTTTTTGCATGTTTAATGACTTTTAGTTAGTTTTATTGATTTTTAGTATATAGTGTTTTGAATTAAAATGGTTTTTTTCAAATAAGGTTTTTTTGTAAATTAGTAAACAAAACTGAGTTGAATTTTGCAATCAAATTAAAAGTACAATATTGAAATAGGGTTTTTATATATATTAAGATCAATATTTTTTATAAAGCAATATAAAATTTTCATTTTTTATAACAACGACTAGAAAGCTAATTAGTTATTCTTCTTTTTACTACTTTTCTTTTTTCCTGTTTGTTTCTTTCCTGGCTCTTCCCATCCGTATAATGGTTTAAAACTTTCAAAAAATCCACAGTCTTCGAATAAATTTGGGAATAACCAGAAACGGTTAGTCATAAAGATCATTGTAATGACGTAAATAATCAATCTAACAATTGCAAGAAGGAAGAACAACCCAATTAAACCTAGTAAACCGGTACTCAAATACCAAACACCTTTTCTCATCCAGAATGGCCATAATGGGAATAAGATAACTGTAAAGATTGCGAAAAGACCTAAAATTGAGTAAATTACCAAGTATGGATTAGGAGGATTGAAATTCCAAATGTAGTATTCGTCAGGTTGTAAAACAGCTTTATTTGTTGGTTCTAATGGTGGGAAACCTTTTTCGATTTTTATCTTTTTCGATTTAGCTTGTTCACCGGTTAATTTAAGCACAGGTTGCACTAATTGATTCTGAATTAGTAAAATGAATATCTTTTGTGCTTGAGTATTGTCTGAAATTACAGGCAAAGATGGTTGTTTAGCTTGCTGTTTCTTGTACTCGTCACTGAGTAATGCTCTGATACATCTTTTGTATCTAAAGAAATCCTGTTTCTCGCTACTTTGTATATTTAGCCCTTGTCTTTGTTTTAAAATTTTGTGGTGTCTTAAAAAAGTGGCAATCGCAATAGCAACAGGACTCTTTTGTTGCGGTAAAGGCAATGGCTGACCTTGATTTTGTCCCGTAGTTGCAGAACCACTAGTTTGCGCACTCATTATGAACTAATCTTGAACAAAAGTATGAAATCTTCACAGTAGGATTTTACAAAAAAGTGAAACAAAAAAGAAATGATGCAAATTGAATTGGAAAGTTTGAAATTTTGAAAAATCAAATCAAATCACAAACTGTGTTTTAAAAGGTTGTACTTTAAATCACTACCGTTAATACCTAGTTAACTTCACTCTTTTTCAGCGTTGTAACACAGTGCAGTCTCTTTATCACTACTATTTACTGTATTCACCATACAATTGAATAGTTGCAAGCTAGCTCTTTTGTCTTGTCTTGTCTTGTCTTGTCCTGTCTTGTCTTGTCTGTCCGTCCATCTTGTTTCTCTGCACGGGCCGCTCCGATCTTAACGTGTCCTCAGCGCTTATCTCAGCACTTAGATAAACCGTTATTTTTTGGCTCTCTTTTCTTTTTTGTGTTTTACACACGACCTTTCGGTATCACAGCATCTCACGACAGAATTGGTGTGGTATCTATAGATTAGAGATGATGGAGAGGTCGATAGATAGTTAGATGGCTGCTAATATTTGTTGCTTATATGTTTATTCAAGACTGTAACTGAGTGATTAACAGCTGTATTAGTGGTATAAGACTAAGGGGTTTGTTGTTTTTGTGCTTTGTTTGCTATTGTGACAGGTTCGAGAAGGACTTGAATCGCTGAAACCTTACAGTGTTAAATGGCTGAGTTCTTTGAACGAGAGTCTGGGGTGCCCAAGAGTCAGATGGACTCTGTTGGTAGCTCAAAAAGTAGCTTGCTGGATCAAGCACGCAACAATAATGCCAATACTGGGAATCCAACAGACACTGGGTTTTTCCCCAATTTGAACAGCAACAGGATACGGCACCAGCGTCAAGTTACAAGCAAAAGCAATACATCTTTATCTTTGTCGTCGTCTTCGTCATCATCGGTGGAACTTTTTCCTAGGATCAGTACGAAGAAGCATATAGACTCTGCAGGGTCTTACATAGAAGAGGATAATTACAACTACGATTATGATACAAGTGATGGTGATTCAGAGTTTGTTCATTCAAGTGATGATGCGGCGGTCAGTATCGCCTATGATGTAGGTGAGGAACAGGAGGAGGATGTCAACGATTTTGACGTGATAGGTACTTCTGAAACACCCTTCAACAATAGACTGAAAACGCAGAGTATTGATCGAGCAACAGTGCATACTTTGGACACCGACTCAGATATAAGGAGTTCTGTATTGAACCAGATAATCGAAAATAAAGAAATACGGAGTCTTGATGAATACAACAATACTAGCCAGAAATACTTCTTTACAAACTTGTACAATAAGTACAACAACAACAGCAATACAGATGAAACTGATTTGAGTGACAAAAATTTGACAGATTTCGAAAAATATAATAAAGCACTGCACAAGGAAGAGAAGATTAAAAACAAGTTGAAAAAACTCTCAAAGGTTAGTGCTCATAATAGTCATAGTAATTACAACAATGAAAATCGAAATGTTTTGTCAATCTTAGACGAAGAAGATTTACAGAATGGTTATATAAAGCCCACAGACTACACTCCTAATTCGTCTAAAACTGATAAACAGCTCAATTCACGATCTTGGTTTCGTTCGTTTTTCCCTTCAAGAAGGGCAAAATCAAGAATCAATCATCATCAAGAATTAGATTTGGAGAATCTTACTGCTAGAAGAGACAGCTCAAGAAATACATTCAAAAGTAGAATTGATGACGCTTCATCGTATACTGTACCTATTGATGATTACATCGATATAGATGATTTCCCAATTGAGATGCAAAATTATCATACTGGTAATGCCAATGATCAAACCAAAATTAAACATAAGAAACCAGCTGGAATGGAGACTATTTCACATAATGAAATGGATGATCAAATTGAAATGATTTTGAGCAATGAGGAAAACTTGGACTATAATTTTCAAAGAATAGAAGATCGACAGGATAAAATAAAACATAATTTTCCATCACTTGGTAACGGTGGAAGTGGAGGTGGAGGTGGAGCAAATAATGGCAATGCTTATTTTTCGTCCGAGAACAAGACATTTATGAAATCTTTAAAAGACTGGATTACTTTTGAATTCACTGTAAACAAATCTCATAGAATTCAACGAAAATTAAAAGTGCGGCATCTTCACCAAATCGCATTAGGTGGTACACTTGGAGTTGGATTACTCTTATCATCAGGCAAAGCATTTTCAGTTGCAGGTCCTTTAGGTTGTCTTTTGGGTTATATCATATCAGGTACCATTGTGTTGGCTACAATGTTATCTTTCTGTGAAATGGTTACATTGATTCCATTATGTGGTGGTGTTTCTGGTGTTTCATCTAGGTTTGTAGATGATGCTTTTGGTTTTGCATTAGGAGTGAGTTATTGGTTCAGTTATGGAATAGGTTTACCAACTGAAATCACAGCAGCTACTATAATGTTAAGTTTTTATCCTCAATTAGAAGTTCCAGGATCTTATACTGCTCTTTTTATCACTTTTTTCTTGGTTTTCACAATATTGATCAATTTGTGTGATATTGCAGTTTATGGTGAATTTGAATATTTTTCAACATTGTTGAAATTAATGATTTTAGTAGCGTTAATGATTTACATGGTTGTTTTGAATGCAGGTGGATCTGCTCCAAATTATAAACGAATAGGTTTCAAATATTGGGATAGTAATAGATCAGATGCTGCTAATTTAATTTTTTATGGACCTTTTAGACCAACTTTTGATGTCACAGATTCTGGTATAGGATCTTTAAATGGTATTCCGGGTGCAAAAGGGAGACTTTGTCAAGTTATTGTGGCTTCAATTGTAGCAGCTTATTCTTATGTTGGTACTGAAATTGTTATTATAGCAGGTGGTGAAAGTCGTAATCCAAGAAGGGCTATACCAAGTGCTACCAAAAACATTTATTGGAGAATTTTGATTTTTTACGTGCTAACTATATTCATAATTGGATTAAATGTTTATGCTGGTGATCCTAGAATGTTAAGATATTTTACTAGTGAAAAACAACAAAGTTCAGTTGATTTACAAAAATTAAAAGAATTGGAAGCGAATGTTATTTTATTAAATGGTGGTGATAATTGTGACACTAAACTTTTAAATTGGGCAGGTTTTGCAAATGGGAATCAATCACCTTTTGTAATTGCTATACAGACTGCAGGATTGTGTAGTTTTGCATCTGTTGTTAATGGGTTTTTGGTTTATTTTGCATTAACTGCTGCTTCTTCTCAATTATATGCATCGTCACGTACATTATATTATATGTCAATTCAGGGAAAAGCTCCAAAAGTGTTCTCAATTTGTTCAAGACGTGGAGTGCCATACGTTAGTGTTATTTTCACTGGTACATTTGGATGTTTAGCTTTTTTATCAGTTAATAATAATACGGCATTGGTTTTTGAAAGATTGTTGAGTATTTGTGCAACAACAGGTTTACTTGTGTGGTGTGGTATGTGTTTATCATTTATAAGATTTTATTATGGATTGAAATTGAGATCTGATATCACTAATAGAGACGATGATAATTATCCTTATCGTTCTCCATTTCAACCTTACTTGGCATATTATGGTATGACATGTTCTTTCTGTTTAGTCATTGTTGTTGGTTTTGTTGTTTTTCTTAGAGGAAATTGGTCATCGGCATATTTCATTTCAAACTATGGTTCATTATTTTTATTTATTGCATGTTATTTGGGTTACAAAATTTTTAGAAGAACAAAAATTCACAGATTAGATCAGTTGGATTTGGATAGTGGAAGAAGAGAAATTGATAGAATTATTTGGGAAGATGAGAAAAATTATGTGAGTAATTTCAAAGAAACTATTTTGAAATTTTTGAATTTGGTGTTATAAACACTGGGTAGGTATCATCCTGCTTTTTATATCATTTGTAAATTTTTTAGTCAATTCCTCTCTTTTTCTTCTTCAATAACGGAATTATACTGAAGGTTTATACAGGTTTAGGTATTGAATTTCGCTAACAACTTTTCCTTTCTTTTAGTAACTAGTAATTTTTCCAACTGCGCAAGAGATGGTGCATCTTCAAGTTCATCAAAACCTATCAAATGGTTATTTGCTAGTTCTGATTCTTGCTCTGTTAATGCATCTTTTGCCAAATTTTTGGATTTTCTTTTTTCAAATGCTAACAAGGGATTCTTCTTGGGATTTGAAGTTGTATCTTCATTAAAGTCTATCATGAAACTTTCATCGAGCATTTCTCTCACTTGTGAGACTAGAGCATGATCCGTGGGTATAGAATCATCAACACTCAAAATGTCATCTTCTAACAGGCCATAATACTCGGGACCCAAATCGAGTCTATTGATGAGATTGTTCATTTCATGCTCTGTTTTTTTGCTCAATTTAGACAATTTTTTGTTATTTATTTCCTGTTTAGTCAACTCGACTAATTTTTTAACATCCTCCAACTCTTTTGCCCTTCCAAAATAACGATACCCTTTCAAAACCAAAACGTCACCATCTATACGATCTTTAGAAATACTGCCTGCCTGACTAAACTGTAAGTAATCGGGACCACCCAACTGTTTAATTTTCCACTCCCAAGCTGTTTTCTCTTTCATTAATTTATTCAACTCATCGTTTAAATCTCTGATTTGGGATTCTGTAACCAAAGTATCATTGATACGCGTGATTTTCATTGATATCTCTTGTAAGCACATACCACGAAACCTTTCAGCATCTTTCAACGAGTGAACATTATTTGTACTCTTAGGCCTCGTTGTGGGTATGTTATACTGCTGTGCATAGTAACGATGTAGTAAAGATTGAGCTTTTTCAGAATTTCTAGACATCTTTTCTTGAACAAAAATACTAACTGTCTATTAATTTTCCAGTTCGGATTTTACTTTTACACCGGACTTTGTCAAAATGATTTCACGAAGCAAAATTATGTCCGTCATATAATAATCTATTGATTCATCTCATCTATCTTCTATTTGATATCAAATTCTCTTTTAAGCCATAACCATCAGGTGCAAAGATGTTATAAAGAATTATTTTTTTTTTAAATCAAATTAGCTTGTTCTCATATAATTCCAAATCGGGCTGAATCTAATCCGAAAAAAATTAATTTTTTGACTAATTGAGTTAGACTATAAATTCTGTAACCGATCGTCATTGCATATGCAGAATCAAATTTACAACTGCACTCTTGCCGCGTAATGCACCTTTAAAAAAAAAAACTTCAAAAAAAAAAAAATCGCATACAAAAACCAAAAAAAAAAAAAATAGCAAGCCTTGCTGAAAATTATATTGCGGCGGCAATTATCTCAACAGCTGAAAAAGCGCAACAGATAGATAGATGCACCTTTGGTGTTTTCCCCAACATTCCAAGCCAAGCAACTTTAAAAATTTCTTTAGATTAGCGCCGAAAAAACGTTGTTGCTACTGGGAATTGTACATTGACTGCAACAACGTTTAGTATTGTCATGATTCTTGGAAGAGTTTGCAATTTTTCAGTTTTCTTGTTTTGAATCTTGTTTTGAAAATTGTTTGTCAACCTAGAGCCAATGTGAAGTAGGTAGTAACATGGTGAAGAGAAAAACCACACGATTCTCATTCCAAGGTGAAGGAGAAAAAGAAAAGACGTAAAGTAGAATAATAAAAAAAAGAAAAGAACACAAAAGGAAAAAGGTACCAAAAAAACACAAAAGAAAAAGAAACGAATTAACAAAATGTCCGTCCGTACGTCTGTCTGTATGTGTAGAATTCAAGGAGAAACAAAGCCAACCCAAGCATTGGAAGATGGCAAATAAAAAGAAAAGATAGTTATGGAATTTCACTTCTTTACATCTATCTACTCTTCCTAAACTGTAATTTGCAAAGAATCTTGCCACTAGGGGTGTAAATAAACTATTCTTGAACATATCAAATTCTGAATTTTTCAATTTTGGTAAATGATTTATTACGGTTTATTTAATGAGAGACTAATATACATAAAATACATAAGAAAATATGAGTTGGCCAAATAGACAAGTTTTGATTCTTGATCTATTGGTATGTAAATTGGGAAAACCTTGAGTAACGAGCGTATAATTTCTTGAGTTGATAGTAGTGAGTAAAAATACAACAACACGTGAGGTGTTGTGAAAATAATAAAATAAAGATACAAAATGAACTTTTTTCATTCATTTTGAGTAAAAGCAATATTCTTTGCAGCCTCTTTGGCAATTCTATAAATCGCTGCATCAATTTCAGCTGGAGATCCATTTCGAACATGAGTCACTGGTAATGGTGGACTTAATCTACCATTATTTAATTCTCGCTCACGTTCGATTTCATCTATTAATGGTCTTAAACAACCTATTCCTGTAAAAGTTTTAAAATGACGGCCCAAAACGTCAGCCCTAGCGAATTTCCTGTTGCAACCCCATTGAGTCTTTTGATCTTTTAAAAAACCACCACATTTGTATTTTTTTTCGTCTTCGTGTAATCTTTCGTGCTTACGACGATCATGAGATCTAGCAAATGGCTTAGAACAGTACTTACAAGGAAACGGTTTTTCCGAAGAATGAGTCTTTTGATGTGATTTTAAATTGTATGGTTTGTGAAAAACTTTCCCACATATCTTACATGGATAACTTAAATTTCTTCCTTGTAATCCATTAATTGGGACAGCTCCTGAGGCATTGTATGGAACTTGATAGATATATGAATGAGGAGGTTGTTGCTGTTGCTGTTGCTGTTGCTGTTGTTGTTGATGATGATGATGATGAGGTGGGGGATGGTGTTGATGTGGATGTTGAAGCTGATGCTCAGGTTGTGGTGGTTGCACTTGTTGAGTGATGTAGCCTGGAGGGGCATATTGACCCAGATTAGCTTGTAAATGTGTGGAGGTTTGAGAATGTTGTTGTTGACGTAAATTCTCTGGTTGTTGCATGTGAACAACTCTAGAAGCATACATTGGACCTGCAATCTGTTGAGAGTTTCTAGGGTCAATAACATGCGGTGCGTATCCTTGTTTAATGCCAAATCCAGACAATTCTTCAGGTGCAACTCGTGAATCATAATGAGAAACTTGAGGAGAAGCAATTGATGAAGATCTCACATGAGCTAGCATTCTCGGTTGACTCTGTTGATAATGGTACATTGGTTGAGTTGACTGTGGTATCACTGGATAGTATCCATAATGTAACTGCTGTTGCTGTTGTGGAGGTGGCGGTAGAGCAATTGGATGGGGAGGCGCATGCTGTGGTGGTTGACCATAATACTGGGGCTGTGGAGTGGATGAAACAACTTGGTATTGGTATGGGTACACTTGTGAGTACTGCTGTTGATACTGGTGCTGTTGTTGCTGCTGTTGTTGCTGTTGTTGCTGTTGTTGCTGTTGATGTTGCTGTTGATGTTGTATGGTTTGCGGAGGTATTGAAGTTTGGGAACTATGTTGTTGAATTTGGAGTATTTGAGGTGAGTGCTGTTCTTGTTGTGGGGCTGGAATTGATGTTTGTGGCTGTTGTTGAGTTGATTGTGCTGGAAGTTGCTGTTGTTGGTCAGCGAGAGGAGAAGTTTGAGGATAATTTGGATGAATCACTTGCAACGAGGGTAACTTTAACTTTTGTTGTACTCCATTTGAAGAAGGAGATGGAAAACTTTGATTAAGCTTTTTAGGAGAATCGGATAATTTTGCCAGCTTTGGACTAGGTTCAATAATAGACTCAATCGAAATGGATTTAGCCATTGTATTATGAGGAACTTCGGATGCCTCAATAGGTTTTATAGTTGATGTAGTGTGTAAATCTGTATCTGAGTGGTCTGAACCTGAATCGTCCAACGATTTATTCGGCAAGGACGGTGTATTGGAATCATTATTCGTGATTGTACTTATACTATATGCAGAGGATGTTGGTTGCCGTATAGGTTTAGGATCTTGAGTAGTAATGTTGAGATCACTTTCGGTATTCACAGTATCGGTTGTAAGTTGATCCGTTGAGTTGTTGCTAGATTTAATGCTAGATACTTTTGCATCATATGCTGAGTCGGCACTGTAAGTCATAATCAGTAGATGAGATAAAAAAAATGTGTCTTTTGGTGTATGTTAATGAAATTCACAATAACAAAGGGAAAAAGAAGCCATCAATGGAGAGATGATGAATCAAATTTGGACCAAAAAACAAGAGACAAAATAAAAAGATGAAGAAGAAAAACAACAAGAAAAAGAAGAAGAAGAAAAAGAAGAAGAAAAGAAAGAAGAAAGATGAAAAGAAAGTTGCAATAGATGAAAAAGAAAAGGAAAAGGAAAATCAAACAAGAAAGATGGCTTATGATATAGTAAGTGATATTGTAAAAATGACAAATAAAGAAACAAAAGTAATAAATAAAAAGGAAAGAACAAAAAAGTATTAAAAACAGTTTCAACTTGGATTAAAATCAAACAAACATGACAAGAGAAAATGTGGAAAAAGAAGTTATTAACAAAAGCTCAACCAGTAAACTTTGTTTGAGTATTTGATGGTAAGTCAAAGTTTCACTGAGTAGAAAGAAAATATTAAAGCTTTTTCACTTACATGAAGAGCAATGCAATGTCAAAGAAAGATGGATGCGGTGAGTGAATCTATTTGCCGTTGACAAGTAAATCTTGCAATATACATACAATACAATAAATGTACAATTCCATATACATAGATCATACATAAATCATACATATATAATACATAATTATACATAATTATACATAAAACTGTACATAAGTATATGTAACTACTACATCATGTAACTACATAAAAGTAAAGTGTGTATTTTTCTCACCACCTAATTTTGCATACAAATCATGTACCCAGTCGTATTAATGGAAAAATAGAGCGTTAGAAAATAAATCAAGGCGTATGCACAATGTCCTAAATCAACCAGCCAAATTCTGCGAGCAAGTGCATACATAATATGTACTATGTAGTATGTAATATGTAATATGTAGTATGTAATATGTAATATGTATGTAATATGTAGTAGCTTATATATATATACTGTTTGTGCCACACAGAAAAACAAGGAGCATTTCCATTTGGTGGAATTATTAGTGCTTACACAACAAATTGGAGCGCCATTCCATACATCAAATCGACTACTACTTTTCTATCTACCAGTCCATACACATGTACATACGTGAGTGAAACACCAGAACTGTATGGAAACATGTTAGGTACATATTACCTGGGTTAGATGTTGTATTGTGATTTTGTACACGTATACAATAAACCTGGCTGGCTATACGGGTGAATATATAACGATGGAGGCGAAGTAACCTTGTTGTAACTTTGTGTAATTACAACACTACATCACACAAAGCGCTTGTTCGGGTATTTAAGTGTGTTTGCTTTTTTTCTGTCTACTTTAACCCGATGTTATCGAAGGGCTTTGAACCATCTTTCCGGGGGAGTCTTAAAGTGTTTTTGAACTGGAATAAAACTTCTACGTCTTTGTTTAATTTCGGTACAAATAATGTAACGGGGAAACGTCACTTATCACCATCTTGCTCACGAAACCAACTCACGAGAAAAAAAAAATACCAAGCTGTTGTTGGGGCAATGTAAGATCAGCAGTACAAATTTTTAAAAAAGAATGCATAAACCGCTTTTTGTGCCACTGGCTGGTGTCTTGGACAAAGTAGTAATTATCTTACAGTTCTTAGTAAGCCTTTGTTTCCAATGTGGTAATTCTGTGACTTTTGTCATGGGTGCTGCAACAGGGGTAAAATATCAGGGGTGAAGAAGAAGAAAAAAAAGAATAAACGTAACTCAAAACATGTTTACTAATAACGTCAAAGACCTAAGAGATAGATACATGTGAGCATGTGACTAAACTCTAACTAGTATTAACTAATATTGATATACAAGAGTATATTAGGTAACACATTTCTGCATTTTCAAAACCTATGACGTTTTTCTTGCACCATATTACACGCAGACTACGCAGGTTGCTGCTTATCTGCAAGTTTTGCATTTTTCACTAAAAGCGTAAATTTTAAAAAGCGAGGGCAAGTGAAATGTAAGTAGTTATGTTTTTTCCTGTGTGCGGGTGTGAACTTACTCTTCCCCAGTTATCTCCTTTGCTCCAATTCTCCTATTCTCCAATCGTGGAATTATGAGCAAATGAGAATTCAGCATGTAATGAACCTTGCATAAAGCAATCAGCGTACGTATACTCGAAAGCGTACACTAACGTACTAACGTGTGATATGGAAAATAAGTATATGAGGGTGCAGCTAGTGGCTCAAATTAAAACAATTTAAATTAATTTATTAACGGCTCAGCGACAATTATAAAAATTGTTAATTATTAGGTGACCGGCGGCATTTTCGCTTTCGAACCATACAAATTGGAGCCACGCGCATCGGTTTACGCTATAATGCAGACACGGACAAGATTAAAAAAAAAAGACAGGGGACAGGGGAAAGACAGGCATGCAAGAGGCAGGGTACTGGGGACTGACAGGCCAGGGTATATTTATTTTCAAAAGACACAAGACACCAGGGACTCGGTTTTTTTCTTTGCCTCCCCTCTTATTTCCCCTTGCAACTTTGCAACTTTGCAACCTAACCCTTTCTTCACCCCCTGCTTTGCTGCACTGCTACTGTCTCTATCCACTGGTTATTACTAGACTTGTGGTACTGAGCCACCAAGAGACAAATACAAGTGTGAGGCAGAGGCGAGCACACGCTTACGCACGCACACGCACGCGCCAATTTTTAAAAGGGACATTAAGTGAGATGGAAAAGCAGGTATACATGTGGTGGTGGCTATTTACTTATTGTTTCAACTGACTCAACAGGTTTATTAGTGTAGTGATTTTCGCGGTGTTGTTTATTAACCCGATAATAAAAGGCTGTGTGTGGTCTTTGACCCTTGCCTTGGGTTCTAACGTTTGAGACACACAAGACCTCCTAGTATTGGAAAGTCTAGGCGATTGATTGATTGATTGATTGATTGATTGATCGATTGATCGATTGATTGACTCAATTTTCAACACAAGAATCTTGGTCGCAAACTAGTAAAGTCAAGTTTTGCAAATCAATTTAAAAACTACGTACGTATCTTTGTTGTGATGGGTTTTGGCTGATAGAAAACAGAGAGGCGGCACGTATACGCGACAATAATTAATGTGTTTGTTCAATTGGAAACTAATTTCAAATAGAGGAGTTGTTGTTGGTGGTGAGGTACAATGTATTACATTGTATTCTTTCTTCTTTCAATTGTGTAAATTATACAACGTGTATAGGTAAATCCTATATGTTTTATTACCATCTGGTGGAAGCTTCAACTAAATATGCAATCTTACTAAAGAATAAGCTACTTCGATTTACGCGTACTTTGAGTTCTTGCTGACCGTAAGAAATATGCATGGAAGGTGGAACTGAAACGAGAACCACTCACTGATGATAGAAGAAGATAAATACAGTAAAAATTTGTCAACTTTAAATTATAGCCCAGGGGTGTATCTCAAGTTGTAGTGGAATATTGCATCCAACAAATGAACAAGAGAATTACATTCAACATACAAACACCGCTGAGCCGATCTTTGGATAAGAAACAATAAAGCAAGTTGCGCTCTTTCCACACGGAACAATACACACTTGTTGTGTGAATTGGAAAATTCAAAATTTGAACCTTGCCAACAGCCAACAAATACCAATTCAATAAATTGCAGCATCGTCTTGTAGGTTGTGCAGTTGTTTAAAGTAACATATATGTATGTATGTACGTACATTTTTGTATTTGAAGTTAATCAAGTTGGTTCAAAAAATTGCAACTTAAACAGAGTAAATTGCGTTTTGCTTTCAGTTTCTTTTTTCTTTTTCCTTCTTTGTGTTTCTACTTCCCAGCTTGTCAAACCCAATCACCAATTTCAAAAAGCAAGTGACCAATTTTATGGGTATCAACTTTATCTACAATGTCGCTTTCCTTAAACTAAGGCAAAATGAAAGGATATAAAAAAAAAAATTCAGGGCGCCGAAATGCCGCCTGTATGTAGGTAATTTTTTTTTTTTTTTTTATGAGGTTGTAATAAATCGTGCATGCATGCATAAGTGCTAAAACTTTTTGTTTTTAGTTAAACTTAGTATTAAATACCGATTTGCTTTTCTTTTTTTTATTGAATTGGCTCTTGTTGTCTTTTACGCAATTTGGATAATCATGTACACAACAATCAATTGAGTATCTTTTAGCCGTTGATTAAGCTAAAATTTGTTGTATCGAGCCGAAATTTTTCAAATTTTGAAACGCAGCAATAATACTGCATCTCGGTCTCATGAACAACTCAATTCAAAGATCGGCGTTTGTGGTATGATTCACCAACGCAGGAAATGTGCAAAGATAAACAAGCATATGTAGTTCAGAAATGTAGAAGTAGTACATGACTAGTACAACATCGTTTTAATCAATATCCTTGAATATAGTATAATGTGTTATATATTACCAAGTTTAAAATTTTAATTGAGGTAAAAATGTGTATATAACTTGAAATTCACAGTATTTAATATGGTGTACAAGTGTTTCTTCTTACTGAGATACCAGCCGTATGTAAGGAGTCCAACCATCATCTTCCTCGCGTCTCTATCCTGCAGAATATATAAGTACAGGGTGGCCTTACTTCAACTAAGTTTTCATAATGGCGAAACGGCGATTTGGTTTTCGACAAAAAAATTTAAAAAAAAAAAAAAAAAATTACTCACCAGATCTTTTACACAAAGCCAGAGTATGGCCGAGTGTTGGCTGCTATGATAGGCAGTTCTCTTACAAGTCGGGTTAGGCCGTTTAATACCGAATATTATTGTTGTTGAATTTAGTATTAGGAAGGGGGGTGTGTCTTTTTTGAGTTTTCATGCATAAACGGAATTAAAGTATCTGACATTTAAAGTTTCCACCAAGTTCAAATTTGTGGTTGTAAAAATTGTTAATTTGTTTTCTTTAAATTCAAGATAAATTTTGTATAGAATTATAGAGCTTGGGTAAAATATGAGAAAATCATCTGAAAAGTACTTGAGTTGTAGTTGTGTTTTTAACGTGAGTTCACTTACTCACGCACGGTACTAACTTTTAACTACCGATTTTTGTTCCTGATCCTTCCGCATTTTGGTACGTTAGTTATATGGTGTGATACGGTAAAATATGTATGTATGTATGTATGTATGTATGCATAAGAGTGCATATATATGTATGTAATGGTGAATTGTATAACACTGGGTATTATTTCATTTTAAAACCGAAATTCCAGGAGCCTCATTAGATATGCGTTGCTAATAAACAAAACAAAAAAAAAAAAAAGAGGGCTCCGTTTCAAAATCGTGATTGTGCTTGGATGTGAATTGTTAAAATGGCATAGCTGTTACATCTACGAAAACTAGCTAAATTGTCATTACATTGGATAACCAATTACAAAGAGATAATCAAACACTTTGAAATTTGAGTCGCACTTACGCTTAAGCCACTCGGTTGTTTTTTTGTTTTTTGGTAAAATTTGAATACAGACACGGCGTTAACAGTACAAGCGTATGCATAAGCGTGGCCTTTTTTCTTGTTTGATTTCAAAGGTAAATTTTGCGAATTTGAGCTTGTTTTTCTAAGGTGATGAATAAATAGTATAACTAAAAATAGACGCGCATGAGAAGTTGTTTCAGTAGTGGTTGAATGAAAAAACAAAAAAAAAAAAAATTACTTTCACTCACTCACATACAAACTTCAAATAGGGTGATGTTTGGGTTTTTCACCTAATAAATAGTAACTTATCATTCTGAATCTTTTTGTGATTACGCAATATTTCCCCGAAGCCTTTATTCGCCTAGTTGAAGCTATTCTGCTACTAATGGTGAAAATCACAAGGAAGGATCAGATTAAAAAGTTAAAATGTTCGATGTAACACTTATCTATCAACTCGGTGTATTTTATTGAGCGAACAAAAAATAAAATAGCGAAAAGGCCCGAACGTTTCGGTGATAACTTACGCAATTGATTATGATAGCAGAGCAACAAAAAAATTAAACATGTTATGTAATCTATTACCATAGCGTGACACAGCCTTGTTTACGACATTTAATTTGTCGCGGTGAACTTGTGTGGGTCTTATTACGTCAATTTTGCTATCTCTATAGTAAATATTTGTTACTCAAATACTTAGCGTCTAGGTGTTTCAAATAGCATGTGTTTTTAAATTCTTCTGATCTACTTGAAAAATTGCTTTACATCGCATATTATGGTGATGTGTGAAACCAAGCAAACACCAGATCTGGCAATTATTTTGAGCAAGTTTATTTACTTGACTTAAGACTAAAGTGGTTCGATGATCAAACGACAGTCAAACTTAAGCAAAAAAAAAACAAAAAAAAATAGACTGACTTTAGTTATTAGTTTAAACTGCAAATGGGTATATCTTTGAGGTGGAGAAACCTGATACTTATACTTGCTAATGTAAGTAGCACTACGTAATTGTAAACTTATCCTTAAAGAGTAGGTGGATAGGACCACTAAATAGGCAGAGTGTGTGGTTATAATTGTAGTCTTAGTTACATAGCCACACTAATGTAATCAATAAAGTCAAATCTCACAGCCATATGTGTACATGTTTCAAGCTTAAAGTCACACAAACAGCAAATACCCCTCACTAACAGATACCGAGGCAAAGAGGCACATTTTCATTTCGGAGAGGGAGTTGGCGCTATTCCGCGAGTGTCGATAAAAGAGAGAAAGAGATAAGAAGGGTATGTTTCCATATACGAAAATTGTGGGGTATGTCCCACGGAGTAGCCGGTGGGTGTGATTGGACATGGACATGAAAACAGCCTAAGGGTGCAGTGTGTGCCCTGGGGACTATAAGCGGCACAGGCTGCGCGGAGTTGCCAGTTTGCCAGCTGAGGAGTTAAGGAGTTGAGGAGTTGGCGCCGGGAAAAAGAAAGAAAGAAAGAAAAAAGAAACTTGCCACTGTCACATCGGAGCACAGCCTTGATATATATATATTTGTCTCTGATGTTTCACTCCCCTCATTGAACCAATAGAACTTAATCAACATGGATATAAATATAAATAACTTTATCTTTCCCCCCAATTTTACTGTACTGTTTCAACTGACAACAACTTTTGCCTCGTCTTTACATATCAATTCAATTACTCTGAATACTATATTATCATTATTTACATTTAAACTATGCTTACAAAGAATCTACTTACAAAAACAGCCACTGGCGATATTTCAACTGTCTTTTCCAAAAGAACATTACTACCAAGTTCTAGAATATTAAATGGTGCTTTAAAAAGACAGTATAGTCAAGTTGACTACACTATTTACAAAGGTCAATCTGCAAAATTTGACGAACTTAATCAATTGAAAGCTTATAGAAAATACAACAAGCACAAAAATTATAAATGGTATGCTTTTTTCTTTGCTGTTGGAGCTACAGTTTCTTACAATAATTCAATTCACGAAATTGTGGATAATTTATTGACTGATAAATTACCAAAAGATAATTTTGAAAAAGCCATTTATACAAAACAATTGGAGGATAAATTATATTCATTGAAAATTGTGGAGGATTTGCAAAAAGATTCAAGATATAAATCATTTAGATCTTGGGAATCATTAGATAAGATTGCCAATGAGATTCCAGTTGATACCGAGAACAGTGTTGATCAAAAGAGTATTCATACAACTTTAAGAGATCCAGGTGCAATTGCAATTGCTCCTTTAATTTTCCACGATGAGACTAGAAATGAGTCTGTGACCATTTTACATTTGGGTAAAAGATTATCCGGATACCCATTCTTAGTTCACGGTGGTATGTTGAGTTTAATAATTGATGAAATTTTCAAGAACAATTCTATGTTGAATCAACAAGATGTCGGAGCAAATGAAAATTTACATACTGAAAATTTAACTATTAATTATAAATTTCCTACATTGGTGGACAATTTTGTTGTGTTGAAATCAAAGAGTTTTAAAGTTGGCGATAAAATTGAAGTTGAAGGTGTTTTGACTAATAGTAATAATCGTACTTTAGTGAAAGCCAATGCAGTTTTGAGAATTGAAGATAATAAACAAGTTAGTAATGTTTATCATGGATTGAACGAAACCAAAGAAAAGAAGTCTATTTTCAACAAGGGTTGGTTTTGGAGTTGACTGAGTTGAGACCATCCTGATTATTTATTTACCTTTTTCTGTTTTTTTTCTTACTTTATTTTAATTCTATCTTGGTTTGGTTCATTATTTACTTCTAATTGCTGGTTTACAATATTCGGTTACTCATTAGTCATTTGGTTTGAAGTGTTTTACCTTTTTTTTGTTCTATTTTATCACTGTTACTGTGTGATGTGGTTTTTGCTTTTTTACTCGTAATTGTCATTGTATGATATTCATTTTCATTATCTTTTTGATTTCTTTTTTTTTGCCTTTTTTTTTTTTTTCTTTTTGTAGCTATCTTTAATTAAATTACTGAGCTAGCATCATTAAAGAGAAGTAAAAAGTAGTTTAGTAATATGTAACACCAGCCACATGAACCAAAATACCTTCTAAAATGGTGCGTATATTAAGCCTTGAAAGATATTGCATTCTTCAAAACAAATGATGTGCTTACTTCAACAACACATTAGTAAATTTGATCATTGATAACAACGTAATCAAGGGACTCGTCGTGACTCTCAGTTTCTATAAAATCCACTAGTTGTTCATTTAGACCGACTCCTATTAATTTCAATCCTGAATCTTTACCGTGAACTTGTTTATACCTCTTTATAAAATCGTCATAGAATCCAGCACCATGACCTAAACGTTGTCTTTGTCTTGTAAATGCTACACCTGGCATAATTAGCAAATCGAGGCTTTCATTGTTTAATAACAAGTCATTCAACGGCACTAATGACTCAACTTCACTATTGGCTTCTTTATACTTAAAATCAGGCTCACGTAAAGCGTATTTACCATGTGGCTTTAAATTTTTCACTTGATCCAAGTTGTCAATTTTTAAAAAATGTAAGCAGCTCTTTTGAGTTTCAAATCTTGCTGGATCGTTAAATTTATGTAAATTTGTAATACGTGGTAAATAAACAGTTTTGTTTAATTTTAGACAAATTTCAATCAATTGATCAGTCTTGAGCTCTCCTGAATCCATACTAAGGTAAAGTCCTATTTTTTCAGCATTTTGGAAAACTGGCTGTCTTGTTAAGAAATTTGTTAGTTTTTCAGACTGTAATTGTAATTGTTCTTGAGATAATAAGCTCAATTTTGTTTTAATCTGTGATCGAAGCTGTGATTTAAGTGAGTTCATATTGAGGTACGTTGATTGTCGTTTTAAACTTGAGTTTGCTTCTTCTTATAACTCAATAGATTAGAAATGTTTAATAATCTTTCAAGATATTATAAAACTGTCTACTTAATTAACCCAGGCTGGTGTAAGATACACATTTACCTTTAACCTCATCGCGTGTAAGGATGTTGTAAGTAAAGTTGGGGGAAAAAATTGTGAATTTTCTAGTAACAAACATCGGTGTACGGATGTAACTTTATTTTTCAAAAACAAAACAGTGTAGGGATGTAAAAATCAGTTTTGTGAGTCTCCCACTACCTATACTTTACACTGCCTTACTTGTTTTGTAGAGCAAATTGATGTGAGTGATTTTTCGTCCCTGTGTTTTCTACTGTATGCAATTAATTTAAGTTTATATGGTAATTGATTAAGCAATTGTGAGTTTAAAAGTAGGCAAGCCTATCTATTGACCAATAGTGGTTTAATAAGGTGCTTTAATTCCCTAACAATAAGTTGTCGAGTATTGTTATGAAGGAAGAGAAAGCAATAAATAATACCTATTAAGGAAATTTTAAAAATTTTAAGGCAGAGTTGGGGTTTCAGTAGTAAATAATGGCACACGACATTATTGTTAAAAACAACAAGAGGACAAAAAGGACTAAGAATAAAACACCGTAAGAAACAGAAATAAAAAAACAGCGAGAAAGTGAAAAACAATTTTTTCTTGTGAGGCGAGATCTCCATCGCGATAGAGATCTAGATCCAGATCTGGATCTAGAACCCGAATCAGACCCGTAAGTAAGTACGGATGGACCGAATTCAAAATCAGTTACCCTCTCTTTGATAGAGGTTGTAAGCTAAAGTACTTGAAGGAAGTTAAAGAAAGGGTTTTCACGCAAACTACACATAATATGTGTGTGCCAAGTAACAAGAGGGAAATAACTGTACATAGAGTGATCTGTCTTTTATTGGCGGACTTTTTAAAGTGAATAATAATATGAAACGGAAACATTACGCACACTCGTACGGATAATTTAATAAACTATATTGTGTTGGTGCTCGGTGATGGTCTAAAGCCTGATTCAGATGATACAATACAAAGATGAATAGACAATAGTCAGTAGAAAAGGAGGGGATTCGGTCCAGACTCTTTTATAGACTAAGCTGAGTTTGTCCTTGATTTTTTGTCTTGTTCTACTGGTTCTTTTTGTACTTCACTCGCAGACTACGATATGTCTTACCAACACCAACAGAGCCAATATGCACATAATTTGCTTGTTTAAAATGAGTGATTAATCAACAAGTAAAAGTGACGCATGTAATATATAGTATGTTGTAAACACTGCCTGCCTGCTTGATTGGACAGCTGGCACTCTGCCGTTTATAGTGAACATTTTTTGAGCTACAAACTAACATAGTGTCAGTCAGCACCCATTTGCACTACACTACACAGTCTATATTACTCAGCAAATTAATTTAAGTGGATGGCAAATTTGTTTGCCACTGGGGGAGAGTGCATAGCGTAATAATACATTAGGCGAGGTCAGGCCTGATCAGGCGTGGTAAGGTCTAGCCAGGCCTGGCATAGCTCGGCGTAAGCGAAATTTTACAACTCTACCTCCACCAACGTATGCTCTTTTAGTGACGGCTGTGCTACGTACTACTTACTACGTGCTACGACGTGCTAAATTATTAGGTGCTAATGGCAGTTTCCCCGTTGCGTTGCACACCAGCTCTGGGATTTACACTTAGTCCCCCACCGGCTGCCCGTTGCTGCTTGCTGCAATCGTAGAGCCGTACCCGCGGAGTGTGTATGTGTGTATGTGTACACAGTGTACACAATTTTTTCCCAATTTGGGTAAACTGGTAGCTATGGCTGTGTATTGCCTCTGCTCGAGGTGGGTTCAACCGCTCAAATTTTTCACTATTTCTATTGTTTGATTCAAAATTTCAAAAAAATTTCACTTATTACATGCATAAATTCTATCATGCATATTATTAATATGCATAAAATACTCAATTTATAATAAAAGTACGTTTTATTTAGCGCTATTGAACTATCACTTGCAATTATTTGGACGTAATTATGAGTATTAACACCAATTAACACCAATTAACATCAATATTAGCAGCTGTGATTATAAACACTGCTGGCAAATCACTGATCATAGTAATTCTTTTAAAAAGACAAGGCAAAAAAAAGCACAACAATAAAACAATTAAAAAAGAAATAAACAAACAATAGAATCTGTTCTTGTTTGGTATCCCACAAGACGGACAAACAAATCGACAGCTAATAATAATAATAAGCTATGTATTGTGTAATTAGACATACAAAATCACAAGTTACTTTTCTACACTAATACACTCACTTACTTACTTACTTACTTACTTACTTACTTACTTACTTACTTACTACCTAGTCTTTTTCACTGTATGACATCAAAAAAACCGTTGAATTCTTTTTTTTTTTTTTTTTTTTTTTTTTTTACTTGCAAGTTGCCTTTAGCTTGATTTTCATCTCAAATGTAGTCTAGTCTTTCTGAGTATTTTGCTTGGGGATACTTGTAAAGTAGTATTGAACAGACATAGGCTCAATTGTAAATATACATATACATATACATATACCTATACTAATACATACTGAGTTTGCGTTTTTCCTTGTTTCCTTATATCGCACCTTTAACACTTTCCATCACTTTTCCAGTCTTGATCTTACTTTTCATTCAAATATCTCCATACATCTACCACCCTTTTTTTGTCTTGGTTACTATTAGTTAGTAACTGTTGTTCTTTCTACATTTCCTCTAGTATTTTTCAACTTTGATTAGTACTTTTATCTTTCATTTCTTTTTTCTTTTTTCTTTTTTTCACACTTTCTTCACTAAACCCCAAATTTGAAAACATCTATTTTTTAAAATCTGATCTCTACTGCCTTACTACAAGCCGTTGTCCATTTTTTTAACATACTATACACTCTCATGGCACATCTCACTACGATTGTTTTTTATACAGAACAATATTAAAAGTATATTAATTTAAAACAACTCCTAAAAACTACAAACATTCTGATCAACAGAATAAAAACAACAAAACTTGAAGTAATAAGTAGTTACTCTAAATTATTAATATACAAACATCCATCAACCATGACAAACTCATCATTGAAAAGATCACTGTCGTCAAAACTACGATCGACTTTACTTAAAACGAAAAAATTGCTCAAGAACAATACCAGCTCATCAACTTCAAGTGATCCGTCTTTGTTAACTATCGAAAATTTAAACTCTTCAATATTAAACAACTTGTCTTTGAATAATAAAAACTTGTCTCACAGAAAGTCTCACAGATCAAGCATTAGCTCAAGTTCAGACCAATTTTCATCATCTTCTTCAAACTGCTCTATTCAGTTTTCGTTAAAAGATCAAGTGGATAAAAATCTTCGAAATACTCCATATTTAGATCATCCTCAAGACGATTATTTCAGTGCTAAACATTCAAATACTAATGTTACTACTACTACTTTTAGTAATATTATCACAGACAACTTCCAGGATACAAATCCTATCAACAAATCAAGAAGATGTACTAATGCAAGTATCGAACCAACTTCTTCTGCTCAAATTGTGTTACTGCCTTTAAATACAACAGATGAAAACACTCCTCCATGCACCGAAGAAGAGCTAACACCAATAATACCCAGTAGTTATACTGATTTACAACAGTTTATGATTATGAAAAATAGTGAAGCAAATATTGGTGCCATTTCACCATCTTTACAACATCAAAATTCAAATGGTTCAGTTACAAGATCATTATCAACTAACATAAATAATATCAAACCTGTTATTGCAGCAACTACAAGCTCAACTTCAACTACTGCTTCTCGTTCAACTTCAACTACTTTGGTAGGTGGTTCAAATTTCAGCGATTTCGGAAAACATAACAATAATACTTCAATACCGGGTTTTGTTGAAATTAACAGTTTGAGAAAATCAATTTCAAATACAACTACAATGACATCAAATGCTAATTCGGTTGATTTATCTTCAAGTGGTAATCGTGTTATTATTGACAAGGATGAATTTTTGAAAAAATTACCAAATTTGGATCAAGAAAATTTCGAAATCAAGCAAGAAACAATTTTCGAAAAATCAAATCAAATTGATCATTTTGATAAAAAATTAAACACGATTGTCAATGATATATTAGCCGATCAAATGGCACTAAATATCTTGGAAAATATTGATAATCAAAATGAAAATAATATCGATGAGTTGAAAATGTTTGAAAATGAAATTTCAAACTCTTTACCAACTCCTGAACTCGAATTTATTTAGCACGTTGATCGATCCACTTTATCACTCAACATGTATCCTCTTCCTCATTTACTTCACTTCTTTTGCTATATGCAATTAATGACCTATAAAGCTTCAAGTGTTTTGTTTTACTATATTTCTTCATGTTTGCTTATGATAACCCCCCTTTATTTTTTTCTTCTCTCACTTTTTTTACTTTCTTCAATTCTTACCATACTGTTAAATTACTTAATTTTTTCTTCTTCTTTCTTCAATTCGTGTTTTTTGTATCATTACTCTATAAATCGTTTTTCCTTTCCTGCTAGCTACTATTTTATTTTAAATCCTTCCTTTACTACTGAACTATTTTGCTCAAATTAAGTGTTTAATTATTTATAAACCTTAAAATCAAAAGAGATGGAAAACGGTAACGAGTATTCACACTTTACAATCTTGACCGTTGTAATAATCCATCCGTGCACCGCGTATTTGTAGTACTTTAAATGTTTACTTTTCGTAACATGCATATTATATACAATTTAGTGAAAGTTGACTTGATTTAAATAAATTTACTGAATATTACGCAAGAATAACATTTATAAACAGCTTGGTTTGGCATCTTGTTGAAGGAGGTGAAGTTTAAGCTTTTCAACTACTCTTAAATCGCCCAATTTGCTCTCGATTTACTCGACTGCTGGCAAGTGAGGAAGCATAGTAAAGGAAATGGTAAGTTTAGATAAAGATCGAATAAGTTACATTAGTGGCATTGATTCATTATGCCTATCAAGATACTAACATTAACAAACCCCTGCTCAATCAAACTTATTGATTTGACTTTTTTATTTTTTTCCGATTTGGTACAAATAGTCGTCATTTACAGCGATTAATCATAAAGAGGATGAGTACGACATTGAAGAACACACGAGAGAACTACAAATAGAGTACTCGTTCAAGATATTTGAAGAAGCTTTGAATTATCAAAAACAGAAAAACTTCCCGTACGCAAATTCCAAGTATGACGTTTTGTTCAAGATTGAAGTCATAAAAGAGTACAATTTTTCAGGTAATCCAACAATTGAGAATTTAAAATATTTGAGTTACAGAAATAGAGGATTCTTGAAGCTGGCGAAACTGTTGAAAGACGCTCAAGAGAAGGATACTCCAGATAATAAGCTTACGGAGTCCTCCAATGAAACACATATATCAAATGACCCAATCACTTTAAAAAGTGATGACGAAGATGAGGATGAAGAACTCGAATGGAAAGAAACCATTTTCCAAGATTTGCTATCTGCAATAGACGATTTGGTAACTGCTTTAAATCATGGTAAAGCAGATATAAAATTGGTGGAGGTTCTTTCTCAGATACTTCAATATTACAATCTGAACAGGCTTCACAGACTTCTAATCGAATTTGAAATCTTGAAAAGCTCAACTTTCACCGATGATATGAGTCATAGTAGTGTCAATAATTTACAAGTTAATGGAATTGGTTCGTCGTTAATTGATGAAGATCTAAGTGTGGATCTCAAACATGCCTCGTTTTTGTTGCCGTCACAAGCAACTTTGTTGACTAGATATAAAGATCTTCTGGTTGATTTGCATGATGAATTTAATACTAATTTGAGTTCGATAAATTTGTTACTACAAAAATACGGAGGTTTGACAAGTAAGGCGAACTACAACAAAAAAAAATTACAATTACAATCGTTACTATCCAATTCAGAGTTTAGTAAATTAAGAAAGCAATCAAATGACTGGATCGATCTGAACTTAAATATATACGACAAAAAGATCAATCTGGAAAAATTCTTAAAAGATTTGAATGATATCTTGCCTCGACCAAAAGGAAAGTCGAAAATTTATGACTACTACGCTTTTACTGAAGTTCCTATTGACAAAGTCAACTTAATTGTTAATGAAAAACAACTTGAAATAATATCTGATCCGATTGGAGAAAGTGTATCAGATGAAGAAAAGCCTACTGATGAAAAGTTGGATGAGGAAAAGCTTACTGATGGTAAATCGGATGAGGAAAAGCTTGTTGATAATAACTCAGATGAAAAAAAGCCTTTTGCTGTTGGTGATAAGTTGGAGAATGTGAACCTAACAGAAAAAACTAATGATACTGCTGATACAAAAGTTCAACTGGACATAAAAGATGATAGTATTGGAGATGATAATGCTCGAGAACCCAGACTTGATGATAGTTCAAAGAGTGAAACGCGAGTCGAGAGTGAAGTTGCAAATACAGAGCAACTGAAAAATGGGAAAGACGAGGATCTCAACGGTAGTAATGTTGAATCAGATGAGCATATCATTGAACCAAGCACGGAGTCCAAGGAGACTAATGATATTGAACCAACTAATGATGATTTGGAAAAAACTAATGACACTAACTCAAATACGAACGATTCAGAGACATCACAACCAACTCATCAGCTTTCAACTATGGATACAGTTGATAACAAAGGAGAAAAGCCTTTAGAAGATCCTGTAAAAGTTCTTTTACCTAAAAATGAATCATCTGAAAACGCAAGTTTGGCAAGCGTAACCAAACCAACTCATAACGATGACATAGAATCGGTTTCCTATTTGACTCCAGCTCAACGTATCGCTCGAAAAAGAATGTCCAGATCTAGGTCTGAAGTCGAAACACAGGAACTTAGCACTGATTCATTTCTTAATCAACAAAAATTTCTTAATGAAGTTTTACCTCATTTTCTCTCCTTTTGTGATGTGAAGTTCAGTGCGCAAAATTTAGTCAAGTTATGTATAGATCCTAATGATGAAGAAGCGACGTCGAATTTCCATCTTTTGTTTGAATCATTTAATGACTGGAAAGCTTTGCAGACTGAGGCATTGCTGGTCAAACTTGAGAACGAATCTAAGTCATCCTCTAATACATCCAAACAGCCAGAAAATGTGATTAAAGAAATATTGAGCTCAAACACTATGGATCAAACTTTAGAAAAATCTTCAACTTTTGAAGAGTTAGATAAAGGAGCATTTCTTGACTTGCTAATTGAAATAAATCAGACTACCCCACATTTGAATCAAATCAAGATGAAAATCATCGATCATTTTTTCAAAGTTAATCAAGATTTTGGTGGTGGAGGTAATTTGCTAACAAATTCATGTATCTCCAAGGAATCGATGAAACAATTACAATTAATAATTGATAGTATAGGTATATATCTTTATAAAGATATGTCGTATGCATTGGAGAGTTATGATTCTTTTGCCCAAGACATCTCAGATTTAAGACATAATCTTGAAATAGCAGTGGGGGTTTTCGAGTTTTTAGTTGATAGCTTCATTAGCATTAAATTGAATCTTAGACTGAAGAAGATTACTAATAAGGCTATTATTAACGAACTACAAGTATCAGATGAAATTACCACGAATAGAATCGAGAAATGGTTGAATTTGATCAACGATTATCAATGTTTAATGCCTTCAAATGAAAAACTAATAAAAAAGCTTGCTATAAGATTTCATTGGGCAAAAGTGTTTTATTTACAACATAAAGCTGATTTTGATTCCACTTACTTATCAGAAATTTTAACAGAGATCAAAAATGCAAAAGAAATTTTGGAAATCAGTATCCCAATGTCAAACTATGATAATCTGCCTAAATTGAGCAAGGATAGTCTGGATGTGCAGATATCAAAATTACGTATTTTTGAAACTTTTTCAAATGAAGAAGAATCGCACTTTATTTTGGATCATGTTTTATGTGATGATGATGAGACTAAGCTTTGCTACTCAGCAGATGAAAAGGAAATTGACTCATTTGTAAATAATTCTTCAGTCGAATTAAAACTCAGATTGTGGACAGTCTTACTGCAACATTATGAGAACAACAACTTGTTTGTTAAATTTCAAATTGGATTTGAAAAAGTTTTGGACGTGATGTTGAAAGAACTTCAAACAGGTGAAACTCAGCAAATTTCTTCAACCCACAGACTGAACATGATACTAAGATTGTTAGGCTTTTTTGGAATCTTTGCTGAACGATTCATCAATATCGCAGTGAAAAATAACTGGAAACTTCAAATTGTGAATCAAACCGCTTTTGATTCATTACTACAAGTTTTTATGTTTATTTATTGCTTTTTAATTCATGAAGATGCCGCTAATTTATCAACAATGATAACTTCGCTCAAATCAAAAAGTACCCCTGCTTATTCTAAATTTTGTCAACTCTCCCAATCAATTTTCACTTTAATAGGTGCATATTTTGTTTTAAACTTGAAGGATCATAAACCGGAACATATAAATGATTTCCTTGGTATATTGCATCATGAGCTGGGAATCAGAAAAATGTGTAATTCATCTAGTGGAACGTTGTTGGAGTTTATCGAAACAAAATTAGTTGAAATGAGTTGGGAAGATTCAGAAAATGATTTTTTTCAGACTATCAATTGTCGTTACAATTTGAGTATCTCGACAGATACATTTTCTACATATGATCATGGTGCAAAGCCTGGGAAAATGAATAAAAGGAATGCGATCAATGTTAGCAAATATATCTTGGCGTACTGTTTCAAAAAAAAGCATCCAATTTTTAGCATTCCAAAAAGTGATATCAAGGCTGTTCTGGATGCATGTTACGAGGTAATTGATGATCCTAATGAAGCTGATCAAATTGTTAGACAGAACAAAGAGGTTTTGGATAATTATTTAGAGAGTCAAAAGCTCGATATCAGGTTTATGAAGCTTGCACTTTATGGTCTATTTCCATTTAATATTGAAATTCCTGATTTGGATATAATTGAAGCTGCTCAAAGTGGATTTTATTTCATGCAAGGTTTGATGGCATTTTCTCTGTTTAAGATCAGAAAAAGAACAATGCAAGGAAGATCAGTCGAATTGGACTTTGTTGTGAAAATGTTCACAACCGATTTGATTTTGGTTGGAAGTAGATTTGAAACGTGGGTTCTTTTAGGTCAAACATTCTCATTTCTGGTTGAAGATGATATTATTTGGACTGCTGATAAATTGAATAATAACGAAAGAAAAACTAATACCGCTTTACTTCAAAGAAAAGCATTGCTATGTTATTTGATGGCAATCAACAAATACACAACTTTAAATGAAGAAGAACAGACCAATCTGAAACCTATTTGTTGTATGCTTTGGTCATCAATGGGTAAAGAACTCTATTATGCAGTGACATCTCCAATGTCAAAGCTTGCATTTGAAGATTTGACTCCACCAACTATTGCCGAGTACGATAGTCTTGAACAAGAAGTCTTTACCCCTGTCTCCAATAAAACTGTTTTCAAAATCGCGTGTCTTTCTTTCAGTGAAGCTACCAAGTTGAATGACAAAGATTGGGTTAACTTTTATTACCTAGCAAAAACGAGATTGAAGTTGAACGAAAATTACTTGGTTACTGTTACAATTGATAAAATATTGAAATCATGTCAATTAGCAATCAAGGCAAGTAATAAGGAGAACCCAATAGTGGAACCTCATTATTACCTATGCTCTACTGTTTATAAGCTTGTCAACAAGGGGAATCTTTCAGTCAAAGATGGTTTGAAGATTATAAATAGTGACTCCATATTGGCGTCAGATAGTTTTGGTGATGTTGAAAATCTTGGCACTTTTGGACACGCTATAATTAAGTCGTTAAAAAAATGTATTTCATACGATAAAAAGAACTGGCAACATAAACCAACTTATAGAGTTGCTAAGATTTTGGCGGATCAATTTAATGACACCAGTGGAGCGATAAAAGAAATGAATAGCATCATCAACTTGAAACCCAATGTAAGAAACTTGAGTAGTATTTGGAAGCCCGAGCATGAAAAACCAGGTAAGCATTTTGTTTATAATCGTGATTATATTTTGTTTTATGTTAACTTGTTGGACAAAACTGATAATCTTTTTGATATGATTCAGTTGATTAGGAAGTTGAGAAAGTTGGGCTCAAGTATGATCAATCAAGTTAAAGTTTTTGATACTTCTGTATTTCTTGTTTGTCGAAAAATTAAAAAAATGCTTGGGGTTGGGGCAACTTTTGTTGAAGACTGGCTTGCTAACAGTGTTTATTCCAAATTTCTTGAATGGGCTAGACTATTCATTGATTATATGGAAAAAAAGACTGAATATTCTTACGAAGAAAAGTTATGTTTGTTGTTGTTAAACGAAATGGCAGATTTCAGAAGAATGGCCAATGGATTTTCAGCTACTGGTGTCATTGATGACTGTTATTATAGTATCTTTTTATGCTTATTCACCAAGTTTTTGAAAACTGAGCTTGAAGTCAATGAGTTCCAACCATCGGGACACTTTTTAGATAAGAAATCAAAAGCCTCAGGTGAAACTGATTTAGTGGAGAGAAATCTTTTGCTTTCGCCAGGCCTTTCTAAGGAGAGCAACACTCCATCACCATCACCTGGAGCGAAACCGAACTCTGCACCTGTTCGAGAGAAATCTAAAGTTGCCAGAAGAGATATCACTCCGTTCTGTGTTCAACTACTTGGTTCATGTTTAGACGTTGTTGACGTCTTGAAAAAGGAAATAGGCGAAGGAAACCCTCCACCACTTCCATCAAAACCATTGTTTTATGAACTTCAAGCCGATGAACAAACTAAAATTGCTGCCGCTCAGTCATTATCAACGACTCCTCGTCATAATGAGCAACCTAAATCACCGTTTATTTCTGAAAAGTCTCCAGAAGTTAAGGTTGTCAGCACACTCATTTCAACACCAGAGCACCTTGATACCGTCAAAAACAGGGTCGAACCAAATCACAGTGATGATGATATAGTAATGTTGGATGCGACTTCGAATGAAGAAGCAATTATCATAAGTTCACAATCTCATATTTCTGAGCTGGATGCTCAGGAGTTAGATATCAGGGATGCGCAGACTAATTCAACCACTGAAAATATGTTGACTGAGCTTAAAAGCACGCAAGAAATAGTGAATCCAGTTAAACACATATCAAGGGAGCCTAATTTGAACTTGGTAACGAAACCCTCCACCAATGATAAAAATTCCTATTTGGCTTCTTCTACGGACAAGTCAAATCAAGAATTGAAATCCACACAGAATGATAAAGATGATGAGACAGAAAGCAAAAGTGCAGAGAATTCCCCTTTTGACGACTTTGAGAACAAAGCTAGTAAAATCAAGCCGGTTGAACACAATGACAACATTGGAAAAGAAGGGACTGAAATCAGTAATCTTCAAAGTGAGAAAGAGATGTCTTTTGAACAAGGGGAAAGCATTGAAAACAGTACTGATGAAGACCTTTTGCTTACAGGTATTACAAGTAAAAATGAAAATCATGGAAGCAACACCGAAGAATCTACACCAATTGACAATACTGCAGTTCTCGTAAATGAAAAAGAAAGCCAACAGAAAGATAATGACAGCAAGATTGAGAGAATCACTGTTTTGGAAGATAAAGACAAGTTACTGGACGATAGAAGTGAAAAGGATCAGAACGCAAATATTTTGTTAGATGAAAAGAAAAAAGTTTCGACAAAGACACAATCAAGGATTCCCCAGTTTTTCAAGCCATCGCCTGTCCGTGAAGAGACTAAAAAGTCATTGGAAAAATCAGATACTGAGAAGACCTCAACTCCACAAGAATCGCCCACTAGAAAAAGAGGTAGTATCACTTCTTTCTTTTCAGCCAGATTATGGAAAAAACCTAAAATTGATAAAAGTAACAATGATTCTTCTGAACAGGTGACTGAGAAAGAAAGTAAAAACAAATCCAGCGATCAAGAAATCAAAGTGTTCAGTTCTGGAAAAGAAACACCATTAGAGGTCATTGAAGTTGTTGATGAGAATCAAGCTGCTGAAACTATCAGAGAAAATCAAGTTATAGAAGTTGATGATGAAAGCACGGCCACTAAAGTCGGTGATGAACGTCAAGTTATTGAAATTGATAATAAAAACCAAATCACAAAAATCAACAATGAACTTCAATTTAATGAAATCAGTAGAGAGCCTGAAGCTGCTAAAGCAGATGCAGGGCATCAAATTATTGACTTGGTCGAAGATACAATTAACGTGCATGACGATTTGAAGCAATCAGGCAACTTAAAACCTACTGTCGTCAGATCCAGCAGAAGAAGAGAATCATTAGATGTGCCTTTGATGGAGCTAGACAATAGTGGCAGAATCAAAAAGCAAGTTGATTTGAGGGAAGAAAGAAGAAAGATGGAAATCATAGAATTGAGCGATGAAGATTCCAGTGGTAATGAACGAAAGTAAATTATGACAAATTAAATACATTAAATTACAGAGCTTCGATAAATAAAGACTATTTTTCATCATTTTCAAAGTCAAGATCAATTTTTGCAGCGCTTTCACTGACTCCCCATTTCTCACTCACAAATGTTGATTGATCTTTTATTTGGTTTATAGTATCAGGCATATTTTTTGTAATTTTGCTTTTTAACTCTCTTTCAATCAACTTTTCGTCCTCCTTTTGCTGTCTCGAAGAGATTAGGTTTTTCACATCAAAGTTGCAAAACTCCTCAACTGATAAGTCACCCGTAAGTATTCTTGTAGAAAACTTGGCCTCCTTATTTTTAAGCGCTATCAAATCTTTACGAAATCGAGTCTTGTAAGCATCTAAATTCAAACCGTACTTATCGAAAAGCAAAGACTCGTAAGTTTCACTTATTTTCTCAGCTTCGTCATTCAAGTTCACCATTTTATCTTCACAACTTTTTATCAAAGCTGATTTGATTGCTGTTTTGCATGCCTTTCTTGTCTTCACTGTTGTTAGTATGTTAAATATCACTTGTGTAATTTTTGGCTCTGTTTATCGTACGTACCTTGGACCAAAGATCATCTAAATCATCACCAAAGTTGGATTTTTGTACCAGATCTTTTCGGTTTTTAGTGACTTCTCGAGTTATTCTACCCATTAGTCAAGATTGGAAACATCTACGTATTGTTTATTCAAATTACATAAAGTTAAGTAGAGAGAGAGTTGTAACATTTGATAACTTTAGCTATTGTCTCTGTCTTATCAAAGTAAACTCCGCACTTGTTGAAAATTTCACTGATTTTCTCAATATGTTTTTAATTGAATGCCAGAAGTTGGTGGGTTTTCTTGTTTAATTAACTTGATATTCATCATATCAATCACTGACTGAGTGGATATATACAGCTATAGGCTTACTGCAACTGAAATTTTACCAAAGCTAAGCAAGTTTCCGTTACACCTCAAATGAGTTTAGCGTATGAGGCCATAATTGAACTGGCAAATGAGTTGCTTCAGACAGTGAATGTCGTTCCCATGGATGGGACTGAAGAACACAACGAGGTGCTACAACAAGTGTACACATTTGTAGCTCATGATGGAGAAACAAAACTTGGTTATCTTTTGCCCTTGGTGGTGGAACAATTGAGGTCTCAGGTCTCTCTTGTGGAGATTGACGATAACAAAAGAACTGTGTCGATAAAGTCCAACTACAACACACTAGAGTTACGAAACGAAGCTTTTGCCAAGCTGGGTAAAATATGGAAAGAGCAAAAACTTTTTGAAACACTTAAAGGATGGAGAGATGAATTTTACACAATATACTACCATGATAATGTCCCATATCTAAGATTGGAGCGTGCAATGTGTCCATTGCTAGGTGTAGTCATGTATGGTGTTCATATCAATGGTTATGTGGTAGACTCAGTAGACAATGAAATCAAGTTGTGGGTTCCAAGAAGATCAGCCACCAAGGCCACTTATCCTGGAATGTTGGATAACACAGTCGCTGGTGGTCTAGGTTATCCGTATAATAAAATTGAAACGTGTTTCAAAGAGTGTCAAGAAGAAGCCGGATTGGAGGAATCATATGTTGCAAGCCATCTAACTCCAGTGGGTTATATCAGTTACTTGTATCAGTATACAAAAGGTGATTACACTACAGAAAGGGGTCTTATTCAGCCAGAGTTGGAAAATGTTTATGATTTGTTGATGGAAAAAGATGTGCTTCCTTATCCAGTAGATCACGAAGCTGAGGATTTCAAACTGATGAGTTTCACTGAAATTTTGAACAGATTTAAAAATAGAGAATTCAAACACAATTCTGGAGTTATTGTCATTGACTTCATTTTAAGAAAATCTATTAAAACGGAAGCTGATAAAGCCAGTTATGCAGAGTTTAGCAGAAAGTTACATCGTAAATTCCCATTTCCTACTATGGAAGATTGATAGAACAAGTATGATGCGGAAACAGGAAAATTGTCTTTTAGGGGGTTAGAATGATAAGGATCTATGTCTGTATTCAATGTACATAAAACTTTTAACTATAGATAAAACTTTAAATCTTGGTAAATTATTATTTGGCAAAGTGCAACTTGATATCTAGCCATTGTCTTGCAACAACTTCGTTAGCAGATAATGGAACATTACCGTAAGTCAAAGGAGCAAAGAATAGGAAACAAGCAATCAATGCACTGAATAATAAGACTAAGAATGAAATGTAAGGAACCCAGAAAATTTGTCCAGGGGTCACATTAGTATTTGACTTTTTCATGGTAGAGTGTAGATTTTCTGTGAACAGGAACTCTAATAAAGCTCCAGACATTAATGCTGCAAGTAAATGAGCTGGTAAGTAATGATGCAAGAATTTTTGTCTTGACATCAAGAAAAATGGGAAGTAATGAGTAGCCCATCCACAGAAGAAGAAACCAATGTTGAGGTATAATCTTGCGCTGGCCTTTTCGCTTAAGATGTAAACATTTCTACGTCTTGCTAACTGTTCTGCAAGAACAATTGCAAGGAAAATGATGATCAAACCGACTTCCAACCACCAGCCAACAATGTTACCAATGAAGTAAATTTGTTCTCTTGACTCGTTCTTTGTCCAGAAAGAAACACCTGATAAAGATAAAGGCCAAGATTCAGGATCAGAAGCAAATGGATGTTCAGATGATAATTTGTTGTTTTGTTCAAACATGAGTAATTGTAACTCCCACCATTTTCTTAAGAAAGGCAATGTTTTAACTTCTTTTGGAATATAATTAGCTCTTGCACCTTTCAATCCAACAATGGTATCAACTGTCCAATAATTATCACTGTCTGCAATTTTTTTGTTACCGTTAACTTCTTGTTGGAAGAAACCCCATTCTGGTAAGACTTCATCATTATGAGTCCACAAGGCCACAATTGTTGGAACGTGTAAAATTTTAATTGCAGAGGCCTTGGTTTTCAAAATATCTCCTTTTCTCTTGTCGAATGGATCAAATCTGAAAAGAGTGTCATTAAATCTAACGCTATCACCTTCTTCAATGGAAACAACAGTAACTTCCTCGTTAGTTGGGTAGTATGGAGAAGCAACATCATGAGTAAGTAGGTAACCGTTAGTTTGGACGTGTCTTAATCTGAAAGTATCACCTTGTCTGACAGGGTTGCCCTCTCTTTGAGAGAAATGATTAACTGGTAAAATTTCCCAATAATTGTTAGCATCTTGATAGTCATGCATACAGGTAACTTGTTGACCTTGAGAAGAGACTCTACCGTCATCATAACGTTGAGGATATCTGTAACCATGAGAATGTAACAAACATTCGGTGTCTTTATGTTTCAAAGTGATAATATCGTAATAATTGACCTCTCTAGCTTCTCTAGCCAAAGGTGAATCGCCTAAGGTTTCTTGGAAATCGGCACTCATAAAACCATCACCTGGTCCTGATTTGGTTAACACTGCAAAATGGATATAAAACCAACCTAAGTAAATGATGAAAGGAATGACAATCAAACCTGCAAATCTGTGGAAAAAGTGTCTGGCAAAAACTCTCAATGAAAGATTTTTCTTATAGTCCAACAACTGCCATAAATCCCACATAACAGCGACACCAACACATGCAAAAGTGAAAACACCAACATACTTAGTTGAGATGACACATGACAAGGAGACTCCGGTTAAAAAGAGCCATTTGTACCATTCAAATGTGAAAGGTTGACGTCTTTGTTTTGTGAATCTGACATAACAGTAAACAGAAGCAGCAACTGACAAAATCAAGCAAGCGTCCAACAAGATCAATCTTGTTTCGGTAACGTGGGCGTTATCGAAAAGGACCAAGCATGCTGCAAATGCACATGCAGGAATGGAGTAACCACATTCTTTCATGGTATTGAACATGAATGGAACAGTTAGAGTACCCAACACGGCAGATAAAGTTCTCAATGGAATGTAAGGAACAGAGTTGTCGATATAACTGTCACCAATGTTATCAAACTTGAACTTCCCACTGAATCCAATCAAATAACCAACAAAAGCAATCAATAACTTGGCAAATGGAGGATGTAAATCAAAAAAGTATGTTCTCTCGAGGTAGTACGAGGCAAATTTGCCAAAGTGAACTTCATCAAATACAACCTCATCTGGGTACCAAATACAATAGAATCTAGTGACAAACGCAGCAATTGTCAAAGCAGCATTGGTCAAATTATAATATTTTTCCATACTAGGCTCAATATTCGAATTGGTTTCAAGCTTGGTTCCCTTGACTGGGATAACAAAGTCGTCATCAGATCCAACAGCAGTAACACCTGTACCTGTTAAAGCTGTGGTTTTCTTACCCACTTTTGACTTTGGAGCCATTGCTAATCGTTTCCAATATATATCAATTGACTTCTATGTAATACGCTGGTAAATATGAAAGCACTGTGTTATCAATTGAAAGTTTATAAATCTCCAGTTTTCATTAACACGCAAAAGACTACTCCTCTTGAACCTGTTTCAGGCCCTCCAGATGCTCCCACATTGAAACTGACACGTCTAATTTCAAGAGATTATGTAATCGAAGTTTAAATTTTGATGTTTCTGTCATTTTCCAATCACGGTTTAATAAACTATGATTGAGGCTGTGAAAGGGCAAAAGCATTATAGAGAGAGCTTCACTTTACGTTACTGTACTTAAAACACGTTAGCTGCTGAAGAGCTAGTTGGGATGTTGAAGATTAGTTATTTGAAGGCTATAGTCCGGGATTTGTAGTGTCAACGACAACGGTCTCAACTTGGTATTTGACTATAACAGTTTCAGCCTCTAGAGAAGATGTTGTCACGGATTTTGAGTCCTAGTAGAAGCAGCTGCTTTAGTAGCAGCAGTGTGGCATTACGTTCCATAGCTGCAAAGAGACATGTCTCTGATTTTGGTATTATGCAAGAGGCATTTATGCCAACTGGTGCTAAGCAAGTATCTGCATCCAAATCATCTGTTAAGTATGCTTCAAAGTCGTCTTTGTCGAATGCCAGTCCAGCAAGTAGCAGCGAGGAGGGTATGTCCTTGTCGTCTAGAGCCAATACTAGCTCTGTTAAGAGTGCAAATTCAGTTTCAACACCAACGCCAAGTGCGCCAGCTGCACCAGCTGCTAATTCTAGTGCTCCTTCGTCAGGGAATGATGGCAGCAGCAACAGTAACAGCTCTCTTTCATACGGGTTTGAAACATCCCTTTCTGATTATAACAAATCATTGGACCCTGAAGAGAATTCAAAGAATTGGGCAGAGTCCTTCCATGGTTTAGGACACGAGCCATTTTCCCAGCAATCTCAGAACTTGCTTTATGCTCCTATTCCTGAAAATGACATTGAAATTACGCCAGATGGGCTGCTTTATCTTCCTGAAATCAAGTATCGTAGAATATTGAATCGTGCATTTGGTGCTGGAGCTTGGGGTTTAGCACCTCGTTCAGAGACTCAAATATCTAAAAATGCAACCGGTACAGGTGGATTACTAACTAGAGAATATGCTTTGATTATCCATGGCAGACTGGTCTCTATAGCTAGAGGTGAACAGACGTTTTTCTCCGATAGAGGTATACCAACCGCGACTGAAGGTTGTAAAAGTAACAGTTTAATGAGATGTTGTAAAGATTTGGGTATTGCAAGTGAATTGTGGGATCCAAGATTTATTAAAAAATTCAAGAAATCAAATTGTGAAGAAGTGTTTGTGGAGTACGTGCCAACAAAAAAGAAGAAGAAGATTTGGAAAAGAAAAGATGAAGATGTTGAGTATCCTTTCAAGAGATAACTTTGAGAGGATGGTAAGCTGACTAGTTCCGTTAATATTCTGTGTATATAATAAATAACTGTGTGGTGTATTTTTATTTGTGTGTGTTTCGTTACCCTTCCATTTTTGAATCTCTATAATTTAACTTTGCGATACATCACATGCAGACAACAACTTTCAATTCAGATAATAACTTTAACATTGAATTACCTAGCTATCTTGTTGTTTTTTTTTTTTTTTTTTGTATAAGGTTGGTTTTTTTTTTAACACATATATAAGGAAAACACTGCAAATATATATATATAATGATGATAAAAAGAAAAAAGTTGAGACAAGATTAATAAAAACTAAACAAAAAAGTTTAAAAAGCAGTTTGAAACAATAGTAAATTAATTAAAAATAAGATTTTTTTATCAATAATTTAAATAAAAAGATCTTTAGACTAAATAAAAACTAAAATAGATTTATAAACCTTGTTGAGCTCTTCTTCTGTCTCTTTCTTCAGCAATGGTTAACTTAATACCCTTACCCTTTGGTAAAGAAACGTATGGTTTACCAGCTTCAGAACCAATAACGAAAACGTTACCTAATCTGGTAACGAAAGTGTTTTCTAAAGAATCCTTAATGTGGACTAAATCGAAACCACCTTCGTGTCGTTCTCTGTGAGTGATAACACCAACTCTACCCAAGTTACGACCACCGGTAACCATAACTAATCTACCAGCATCGAATTTTAAGAAGTCGGTCATCTTACCAGATTCTAAATCAATTTTAACGGTATCGTTAACTCTGACAGCTGGATCTGGGTATCTGATAGTTCTACCATCGTGTGTAACAATGTATGGAATACCTTTCTTACCTAATTGAACCTTCTTAACTTTAGCTAATTTGTATGAAGCTTCTTCATCAGTGATTCTGTGGACAGCGAATCTACCTTTGATATCGAAAACTAATCTGAAGTTTTCGTTGGTAGCTTCTAAAGTGATGACATCCATGAAACCAGCTGGGAAAGTAGAATCAGTTCTAACTTTACCGTCAACTTTAACGTGTCTTTGCATCAAGATAGCGTTAACTTCTCTACCGTTCAAAGCATACTTAAGTCTGTTTCTTAAAAAGACAATCAATGGTAATGATTCTCTTAATTTGTGTGGACCTTGAGAAGGTCTTGGAGCATAAGTACCTGATAACTTATCAAGCATCCAGTGGCTTGGAGCTGCTAATCTCTTTAGGTGCTTCTTTCTATATTAAATTGGAATATGATTACAATGTATAATCAGTATAATGTTAGTAATTGTTACTTTGAAATAAATCTTTCATACAATGTCCTCGTTGTTGTGAAACTGATTGCAACTATCTTGAAATTAATAAAATTACTTGATGATGCTGAAGCAGATGCTTTGTTGTGTGGTATAGAAGTAGATGATACTATCTTTTTTGTCTGAAAAATTTTATCTTGAAAATGAAATGCTGTTCTAATAACATGTTAAGTTATGCATTCTGTTCACTGTTCACAAGAGTACGTCTCTTGGTTACAATAACTTTCAAGCTGAGTTTGTTGTACTTTAACTTTCTTCTGAAAAATAAACAGTGCAATATGAAATCAGTTCATTCTTGCAAATGAATGAAAACACTTTGAAGAATCACATCAGGTGCTACAATATAATTGTAAAGGTTGTGCTGTTTTGACCATTCTTTCTTAAATTACTCGACTCTTTGTTCATATTTCAATCGAGCTCAGTCACAATCATAGTAAATTCACCAAGGACATTCATTATTCATTTTCATTAACGTTCTGTTTGTGAATACATACGGTCCTCTACCCATTTTGATATACTACGTTATTAATATGGTTTGCTGGTTATATTAAAATTTTTTTTAAAAAACACTATAATAACAACAATTAAAGGTTAAATCTCTATAAATCTGAAAAAAGATTGAAATATCAGAGTATCCAAAGCTCTTTGCTCAAACTGTCTAGTGAAACTGTTAATGGAAGACAGAGTAATACAAGACAAGACAAGACTAAACACAGTAAGTGAGTAAAGAGACTGTAAAAGGAAGAAGCGTACCAGGAGGAGTGCCCTGGTACTGTGAGAGATTACCACGGGAGAAAGACAGTGTCAGCATACACACAGGGAGAAAGCCTCCGGTGGCAGTGGGGATGCCCCCGTATATGAGACGAGACGGCCACAGCGCAAGAGACCAAAAAGAGAGACTGAAAAAAAAAAATGAGAGAAAAAAGAAAATCAGGTTTTCGTCTGTTAGTGCGGGTTGAGATGTGTAAAAAATCAAAACTGGTGTGAGGTGTAAGGTGTGGTGTGACTGTGAGGAATTAACTAATTACCTAAAATAGAAAGTCACTGTCACATGATTATGTAAACGATTGGTGAAATAATTTTTTCTCATTTATATAAAAAACAAAAGGCTGTGCTAGTTTAGATTGCAACAGGAATTGTGTTGCAGGCTGTGTATTTGAGTGGTGGTGTGGGGTGCACATCTTATGGTCTTCTTTTGATTACACAAGATATTACTTGACTGAAGTTGGCTCATGTCATAATCATATCATATCATATCATATAATTGGCGTTTGAATATATTTACTTATACTAACAAGTATTTATTATCAATAGAATAGCTACTTATATCGTTATCATTATTATCGTCATTAATTGTGTTATTTAAACCGGTATCATCACATCACCACTATCATCAACTCCAGTTGTTAATGACAAACTTCTTCAACAACTCTCCAATGTTGTATTCGTGTTCACAATCGTTGTAGTAACGCATGCCCGTCACTAGACTGTGATACAATTCAATGTCTTCTTCGCATGCAATTTTCAAAGCCCACAAAATATATGGCTCAATGTAATCGTAAAACACAACATCTATTATTTCTTCGTCCTGGCTCGAATTGCCGTTCTGTGTTGCCGAATACACGCTTGATTTTTCATAAGACTGGATCACGTTTGGCACGTAAAAATTAGGCAACGGTCTGTGGTACGTGTCGTCTCCATCGTCTCCTAGATCATCGTTAGTCTTGTAACCGTATGAGAGCTTTCTCTTGCTGGTGAAATTAGTGAATGGATATGTGAGAACGTTCTTCAGCTGGTTTAGTGGCATTACCTGCTCGAGTTTGTCATCGTTTGCTGGGGCTGTGTTGAATGAATTTCCCATGCTAGACATCTTCTGCCTATTCAAAGCTCTTTGATGTGGAGATAGTAGCAAAGAGGTATCAATTTCTTGATGTTCAGCTTCAACAATGTACTTGGCGCCATTGAGTATCGATTTTATTTGTAAAGCGTAGTAAGCAGGAACTTTGGGAATAACTTTCCATTTATTTTGAAAAGGTGATACTATAAATTGAGAATTTAGATTGAAATCTCCCTTGTATAAATCGTACCTTATTGAGCCAGTATTAATTATCACAATTCTTGAACTGTTGCTCGAGCTGTCAATTTCATTTGACTCATGGCACATTTTTGGTTCTAATTGGGTAAGAATGTCATTCTCTAAGAATCTTAGTAAACTATGAGGATCATTAGACTCGTAATCGGCACTCGATATATAATAATTTTTAGGAACAACACCAAACGGTTCAGATAAATTTAAGTCTTTACTCAGTTGATACAACTCATCGGATATTTTCAGCCCTTGCAAAGTATTGAAATCTTTTAAAGTTGTCTTATTGGAATGATGCATAAAAGAATGAATGTTGAAATCGATATATTTTCTGTCTAATTGTATTGTATCATCGTGGAAGCCATTCCCATTTGGTTGTAAATCTGTGAAATTCGATAAGGATAAGAATCCAACTGTTTCGCAATATCTTCCACTTTGTAAAGCTGTGCTCAAACTATCAATAATGCTGAAGTCTCTAATATGAGAATGACCACCAAAATATTGAATCACTGTGTTGGGGAAAAATTGTCTGATAAAAGAGTGTAAAGTATATAATTCAAGCCAGTCGTGACTCACTGGAATATGTCCAAATATGACAACAACATCAACTTGAAAATTTGTTGAATATTCTGTCAAAAGGTCAGAAAGCCAAGCTTCTTTAACTATTTCAGAAATTGGGTGTACACGGACTCTTTCGTTCCCACCTTTAAAATCGAAAAGAAAAGATAAACTGAATATTTTAAACTTATTCACATCTGTTTCAAAATATCTAAAAGTGGAATTCCCGAATACAACCCATTCATTATCATCGTTTAAATACTCAACATTTGTTGAAATAAAACTCTCACCATAATGTGGGACAACATGGTCAAATTCAAATTGACTGACTTCTGCTTTATAAAGTTCATGGTTCCCCACTGTGATTAAATCAAAAGGGGCATTCATGAATATCTTGGATGATAGTACACCGTTGGGATAAGTCAAATCACTCAATCCATTACCATCATGTCTATCACCGGTATCCACAAGTAACAAATCACCTTTTGTTTCATAGTTTTGTGCACAATAGTTTTTGAAATTTGTTACAAATGACACAAAATCACCCCAATCAGAAGAATACTGATGCTGGTTAGTATGTCCAAGATACCAGCCATGTGTATCTGTAGTATGAAGAAAGTTTAATTCTCCGATATCCAAATCCCGAAGCTTTTCATTAAAATTTGCAAATTTAGAGCTCAATTGTTGCTTTATATAAATGTACTTCAATGACTCGGGTATCGATGAACTCACGGTATCAAAATAGTCCAAATCTCCACTTAACGAGCTTAAATTGATTATCAACAAGTATATGATAAAAACCAACGATGCCAAATAAGTAAGAAAAAACATTTTTTTCTTTTGTTCACCAAATACAAATTTGACTATTGTGGATATCTACCAAATACGCTAATTGAGTACAATATACGCAGATTAAACAAGCAATAAAGAAAGAAACTGTAACTAAATTGTTGAAATTCGTAGCTTTATGGTAGACAAATTGTTAATGTAAAGCTGTCAAACTCAACTCAACTTAACTGCTGATGATGTATCACAAATTCATCTCTGTCTGTCTTGTCTTGGTCTTAGTAATAAAATGCACTTCGGCTTCTAAGGGATCGGAGATAATTTAATTTTTTGTTATGGCTCAGTTTGACTTTTTCCTAATTCGGCAAATGACATTTTTGTGCGGCGTTTTTTTTATTATTTTTATAATTTTTGTATGGTGTAAGGATGTGTCTACAACAAAAAGAATATTGATTATGTAATTTGAGTATCCCTCTGCGCCTGAAGTGAAAATGAGGGGAAAAGAAAGAGAAGAGGGTAAAGATAAAAAAGGGATACAAGACATACTTTATTAGATTCTTTGATCTTTGACCTTTCTTTCCAATAAAATATATATTTAGTATTAATTAAGCAATTGAGATTAAGCAGTCTTGAGATTGTCAATTAGTTTTAATTTAGATAATGTCTTTGCCAGTTTCCAATGCAAACACAGGCGTGAAACAAGACTTGGAATTGCCTGAAAGTGCAGGTAAACCATCTTTTGTTTTGCCTAAACCATTTTGGCCTAAATCTGATAACGAGCTCAATCCACCAAATGACTTTACACCAAATGATTCCATATCTAAAGGTATCAAAGCAACTTTTTTCACAGGTTTGTTTTTAGGTGGAACCCAATTACGTCGTCTTTTCCAAAATAAAAAAGGTTCAGCTAGACCTGGACAGGCTAGGTACTTATCATTGTTACACATGAAAAATTCGCAATTGATTGGATATCCGTTGACCATTGGTACTGGAGTTTTTCTTATCAGTTGTTTCCGTAACTTGAACGAAGGCAGATCATTAAAGCCTTTAGAATTGGGTTTTGCAGGATCTGCCGCTGTACTAATGGGCATGATACCTCGTCGTGAATTGAATACAAAAAGAAAATTGGGCGCTTCATTGGCTGCTGGTCTTGCATTAGCGTTTTTCCAATGGTGTGGTGGATTTGTATTGTACGACACTAATATTGCTTATATGAGAAAAAAGGGATTGGTTCATGATCAAGTGAGTAATTTACAATTAGATGAAGAGTGGAGTAATGGAACGTACAAAAAGCAAGGATTCTGGGAAGTTGTTTATCGTAAGCCGTTATCTCAAACGATACAAGAGTTGGGTGAAGGTAGAGGAATTGGTAAGCAATAAGCAAATTATTGATTTTTTGCGTGTCTGATTTCCTTAAATATACTAGTTATTCTTTTTATATTTTTTAGTTTTCGGTGAAATGGAAATTACATTCAAGTACGAGTGAATAAAGATTTAAATTATTTACATTAATTACACATTCTAGAAAAAAAACCACTAAACCGATAAAAATAGTCATAAGAAGCCCCAGTCAATCAATTGGTGATCAAATCTTTTTCATATTTAACAATCACCTTAACTTTCCCTGGACAGTTGTAAGTTTTGTTCAATTTCTTGATCTTCTTTTGCAATCCTAAGATTCTGCTTCTTATACTGTAACTGTACTTGATATCATCATTTGGCAACAAGACGTAAACTTCACCTCTGACTTTCGAAGAGTTACTCTCTGGAACTGCTGTCTCGTCGTCTGAGTTATTAGCAGTAGTGGCTGCAAATTTATTGGTTGGGTTACTTTCATCATAATCGTACAAAGTCAAGTCGTTCGTATGATCGATAATAGAATTGGCCGCGTTGTTAACATTAGCATTAGTTGTTGTTGCTTCGGTTGCAGCTGTTGCTGTTGTTGTTGTTGTTGTCGCTGAATTAGTAACGTTGGTATCATCTGATTTAATCTTGAAAAACAAAGAGCCAGCTCTAATGTTCCCACCAGGATGAATACCACAAATCACATGCATCATTTTACCGCAATATTTTGTCCAATAAATCAAACTTTCACCCTTTTCCGGATCAGCGTCAAGAACAAGTTTCTCTAAATTTGCGTAATAAATCTCTTCAGAAGGAGGAATATCAGCACCCCATCTTTCACAACAAGCGATACCGATCAATGCTCTAATTTTGTGAGATAATCCATGAGATCCGGCTATTATACCTGTTGTGGCAACATGTAATGAAGCTGTAGGTTGTAATTCTTTAGGATAAGAGCAATGAACAAATGCAATGTTACATAATGCAGGTACCACTCTTAATCTAACTTCTTCAGGAACAACGTTTCCAGCTGGTAAACCTGATGTGAGTAATTCTTCATATTTATAAGCTAATAAAGGAGCATAAGGTCTTGTTGCTGTGAGTAATGGATCTTCAATTTTGATTTCATTTGGAATAATTGAATATAATACACCTTCTCTAACACCACCTTCACTGAAATGAATTGATTTAATTTTTGGTAATGATTCAAAAGCAGCTGAAATTAATAAACCAACAGATGGTAATTGTTGTTCTCTTCTTGCAGAGACACGGAAAATCTTATTATTTGATGATTTTATCTTTGGAACTTCATTTTTCAATAATAAATAATTAGCCATTTCTTTAACTTTTTCAGCAGTTGTTGAATAACCATTAATAATTGTTTGAATTGGATAAGAAGGTTCATTACCAATAATTAAATGACCTAATCCTCTAAATCCACCACCACAACAAAATAATCTAAAACCGTTATTTTTCTCAGCTTCCTCAATTAAATCTTGAGGTATATTGATTTTCTCCAAGGCAACTTCGTATGATTTTTTAATTTCATCATAAATTTCAATTTTATTTTCAAATTTAAGTCTATGATTTAAAGCTGCTGCACCATAAGGTAAAGAAACCGGATGTTCACTTATTCTCACTTCACCATTTTTAGCACTGATCCAACTAATTTGAGTTGATCCACCACCCATATCCATGAATAAACCTGAAATATCGTGGAAAGAAGATGCAACACCATAAGCACCTGTTCTACCTTCTTGTTCTTTACTTAACAAAGTGACTTTCCATCCTGTTGCTTGGAAAATAATGTCTCTAAATTCCTGTGAATTTGAAGCTTCTCTAGTAGCTTCTGTGGCAACAACTTTAACTCCATGAGAAGGAACACCAAAATCTTCACAAATCCATTTAAACCTTCTCATTGCTTGAATAATTTCTTTAATCGCATCTTCAGGAATTGGTTTTTTAACGTTTGTGTTTGCAGATTCTGATAATTGGGCATCAAACAACGAAATGCCTAATCTGTCTTTAAAAATACAAGGCATTATTCTTGCATGATGTGGAGCTTTAGAAGATATTGAGAATCTAATACCATTAGAACCAATATCAACAATGGCAGTTAACGCTCTCCCCACCACTGAAGCTTCATTTTCATTGTCATCTATGACCACTTGCTCATCAATATGATGATTGTCGCTAGTATCTTGAAATAGCAGATTGTCCTCAAATGACATTTTCAGCTAAGCTAAAAGCAACGATTTATGATTAGGAAATAGGTAATTGTTTGTTGTTTCGGTTACCAAAAATGGGAAAAGCAAAAACAAAAACTAAATCTGTTCACTCTGTTTACAAAATGTATGTATCTGTATCAACACTACAATTCTTTTCCTAAAGTTGAATAATAAGTTGTTGTAACTAGTTTATGTAGTACAGTTTTCTCTTTTTTTTTTCAGAATTAAACCAAAAAATCTAACCAAATATACCGACAGTCAATCAATATTGAATATGCAAGCTTAGCAGGTCTGCAAAACAAGGGTCTTGATTTGCAAATTGTAATTCCCCAATACTTGTTGGAGTAGACAATAGTACGCTAATCATCTCTCTCTCTGTCTCTCTGTCTCTATGTCTCTAGCACTATGCGATGCTCCAATTTGTCAGTAACTTCTCACATTCTTCTCCAAAAGGACAAAAAAAACAAAAAAAAAAGCGAGTCCCGAGCAGTTGTGAAACTGCGGCGTTTTATTGATTATTGACCCATAAGTGTGTTTTGACAGAGAGAACTAGCTTTGGGTTCGGGAAAGACGTTTTGGTAAACGAATGGCTATTCAAGTGACATGAATGTGAAGAGAGAACTGATTGATGGATTGATGCATTGATGGATTAATTGATTGAAGGATTACCATTAGATATTATCAGTCTTACTTCAACATAGATTTAGTAAGAGGATTTTATTTACACATTAGAATTTATCTATTCATCAATTAGAATCTCGTAGTTTAAAGAATGTCGTCATTACAGCCCGATTTAGAAGATCTCGTTATTGCAGGACAAGAAATACTGAATGCTGGTAAACAAGTGGCACAAGATGACAAGATAGTGACGAGCCAGGAGCAACAGGATTTTGAGCATTACAAAGACCAAGCTGAAAAGCAAGTGTTGGCAAATACCGCAGGCGATGGTGTGAATCCAGCAGAGGATCAAACAGACCTCTTAGTGGACGAAGCTGCCGAAGAAGCTGACAATGATTCAAGTGACGTGGAACAGGAACAAGAGCAGTACGATGTGAGTCTTGGTTCAGTTGGCTCTTTTTTCGCATCTTGTGGTATTAATTTGATTTTGCCCTTTATCAACGGGTTGATGATCGGCTTTGGTGAGATATTGGCTCACGAAATCGGGTTCAAGTACGGCTGGTCGGGTGCTAAGATTGTCCCAGAGAGAAGAATGATCAACAGCAGGACACTAAGAGACGAGAAGTCTGTGCTTATCAGAAAGTAAATTCCGAATAGCGAACTGTCAAACACCCACACAATACTTTTTCCTAGCGCATCGCACTGGCACGTCGGCTCAACTACAATATACGCAAAACTTTTCATCTATATGTATACACAAGTACATTGATCTATATTATATATTAAAATTATCAGATTACGATTGACCTTCCTCAAGAAGCTAGTAGTATAGGAGAAAATGTTACGTAACATTTATTATATCAACATATTATGTAAGAATATCCGATTTAAACACAACACACCCTTGCACGGCTATGATCTTACATTTATTTTCAACCCCCATAAAAACACTTCCATGCACCAATTTTTGGCACCCCCTATTTTTTTTTTTACTAAAATTTATTCTAATTATCCGGACTTACCCCACATTCGGGAAAATACCGGAGCGCGCCGCTCGCTCTTTCTCTGTTTTAGTTTTTTTCACGTCACATGCAACTTATTTATCACATGCCGGTCATAACCTTGACCTTGACTGTTTCTTGTAAGAGTATAAATGGAATCTCAATTGCTTCCAAGTTGAAGAAAACCAATTTTATTTGACATTTAATTGTTCTTTGAATGTTGAAATTTTCATTGGTTGTGCTTCAAAAAACCACGTCAAAGTTATTATTGTTATTATAGATAGACCTACACTATTTGACACTTGATTTTATAGACAGAGACACAAACTGTTCCAATTTTTGACATTATAACAAATCTAAATACGTTAATAGAAGTAACATAATATGCCTTCGGCCGTGTCTCACCTTCCGCCAGGCGGTAACACTCCTAAAAATAGATATCTGATCAGAGCTTTTAAATTTTTCTTGAAACAGTATGGTAAGAGACGTAATGTTATTTTGAAATTCTCGTACATATGGATCATATACATGATTTTCAGCGGCGGTTCCGGTTCAAAATCAAGATCAAAGCGTATTCAAAAGGAAAAATCCACACAAACACATACAGAGGTTGTTAAATCATCAACCGGCAGTGAAAGAAAAAGAAAAGTCAAATACTTATCATTGACAGAGAATCCAATAACCCGTTCATTCCAAAAATTAAAACAATCTTCACTTGTGCTATTGTTTCGCCAATTTGACTTGAAAGATAAAAATTCAAGACCAATAATTTATTTTTTTGCTTCGCAAGTTGTGTTGTCCGTTTTCAGAGCTTTGATAACTTTGAAACTTGCATCTTTAGATGGTAAACTAGTTTCCACTTTAATATCTAAAAGATTTAAAAAGTTTTTCAAATACCTATTATTTTGGGTGTTGATTGGTATTCCTGCTTCTTTAACAAACTCTTTATTGACAAAAACTCAACAATTATTGTCAAGATCAATTAGACTCAGTTTAACTGGAAATTTAGTGGATGAATACTTACCAGATTCTGGTAATAGTACTGTTTATCAATTGGTTAACCAAAACAAAACACAATCCGATGATCAAGAATCATCAGTTGCCACTCAAATTGAAGATCCAAATCAGAGAATCACAACCGTGGTGGAACAATTCTCAGACTCTTTAAGTAATTTACCCTCCCAATTATTAAAACCAACTCTAGACATATTTTTAGCAGCAAATCAATTGTCAAAAGCAGGTGAAAATGTTGCCGAGGGAGCTTTATTATTAGGTGTCATTACTAACGTTTCAACATTAGTTTTAAAAATATTTACACCAAATTTTTCAAGATTGAGTGCCAAAAAAAATGAATTGGAAAACAAGTTCCACGCCTATCATTCGAAAATTGTCAATAGTAATGAGGAAATTGCACTGGCTAAAGGTCATAGAAGAGAGGTTGATTTATTAGATATGAATTACTTTGAATTGGAAAGATTCAAGAGAATGGAATTAAGAAGAATGGCTGTTTATGATTTTGCAGTTAGTTTTATATTTAAATATTCGCTTGGTGCTTTTGGTTTAATGCTTTGTTCGTTGCCTATTTTCACCACTGCATATGCTAATAATTTCCAGTTAACTGAAGAAGTTTCCTCAAAAATTTCAGCAGATTTTATTACAAATAGAGGACTGCTTATGTCTGCTTCAGAAGCTTTGGGTAAATTGGTTCAGTCAAAAAAAAATATTCAAAATTTAATAGGTTATGGAAGCAAATTATGGGAATTCCAATCGGCTTTAATTGCCATTAATAATAGCGCAATCAAAGATCAAGCTTCCATTGAATCTAGTTTATCAATTGATCCTTTGATCAAAGGTCCAAATGTCTCTTATGGTAATGAAGTTACATTTAAAGATATTCCATTAGTCACACCTAATGGTACGGTTTTAGTGTCCAACCTTTCATTTTCAATCAAACAAGGAGACAATTTATTGATCATTGGGCCAAATGGTTGTGGTAAATCATCTTTATTTAGAATTTTGGGAGGACTTTGGGAAGTTCAAAATCCAGGTCATTTAACCATCCCTGAAACTAAAAAAGATTTATTTTATTTACCTCAAAGAAGTTATTTGACATATGGTTCTTTACGTGAACAAATCATTTACCCAGATTCTTTGAATGAGTATTATAGTAGATTAGCAGATGCTAGAAACTCTAACGGTTTAGTTAAAGATGATTTATACTTGATTAAGTTGTTGAGATTGGTAAAACTTGATCATCTTGTGGATTTCGCCACGTTAGATGAAGGGGATGAAGATGATGACGATGATGGAAGCATAAATACCGCTGTGACCACTTCAGCTCCTTCTTCTTCAAATGGTGGTGCATCTAGTTTTGCAAGTATTGGTAGTACTTTATCTTTGTTTACTACTGCGAAAAATTCAAATTCTAAAGTTGGTCATTCAAATTCAATTGAATCCCCACTAGATATTGTTAAAAAATGGCCAGATATCTTATCAATTGGAGAACAACAGAGATTAGCTTTAGTTAGATTATACTACCATCAACCGAAATTTGCAGTGTTGGATGAATGTACCTCTTCAATTTCTCCAGATTTAGAACAAGAATGTTATAGAATTGCCACACAAGATATGGGAATCACAGTTTTATCAGTTTGTCATCGTACTTCTTTATGGAAGTACCATTCACACATTTTGAAATTTATCAAGTACGATTCTGTAATGGGCTCTAAAGACGATGGATCTACTGATGAACGTATGAGCAGTGTCGTGAGCAGTCATGAAGGAGCCTTTGATGGTTATTTCACCAACCTTAATAATAGTGACTCAGAGAGTGAGTCAGAATCAGTTCCTGTGGAGAATAACAGTATTAATGCTGCTGCATACACAATATTTTCCAAATTTGATCCAGAAGCAAGACTCAAAAGACATGAGGAGTTGATTGACATTGATCATAAATTGAAGAAAAGTTCAAACTTGAATAAAAGATTAAGTGTATTGATGAAGATGAAGAATAGATCACAAAATAAGCTCATGTATTTCCAAGATGATCAAGATGATCAAGATGATGATGGTATCGCATAACCCCAGCTTTTTCACTATATGTAGATTTTGTAAGCACAACGGCATTTTCTCTTTTTGACTGTTGCATAAATGAAAAAAAGTTCGAAAAAGAATAAAGGTGAACCTAGTTATTAATGTACTATATAAAATTGTGTGAGCAAATTAAAATAAGAGCTTTTATGTTTCTTGATTTTTTGGTATGAGTAAAGATGTGCAAATTGGTTAATTTGCAGTTACAAAAAACTCGGAATTAAGACATTGTGATATGAGCAAATTTTACTGCGTGTAAGCGCTTAGTTGACTTTTCGAAAGGACCTGGTATTATATATACTTTGGATATGAGTATATAGATGTATATATATATATAAACATATATAATGAAACTTTTCTTTAGATGATACGGTACGGTTTGTATATAAGTGTTCTGAATTTCCTTAAATATCACTGCAGATGGATCCATAGCGTAATATATTTCACAACTAGATACTCCTTACAAGAAAACGATATCTTTGTTTTCATTTTGAAGCACATCAAACCAGTCCAAATCTGTACTCCAACATTTTTGAACAATCTCAACTGCAAATGTACCACTTGGAGAACCCCTAGTGACAAAACTTTTCAATTTGTTAAGGTACCAGCTTCTGTCGTTTGCGTCCTGACAATCACAACCAAATACAAAAATAGGCAAGATTAAACATAGTTCGTTGGGTGAGTCATAAAAGCAATCACTAACTAATGAGATCAACTCCTTTGACATATCTTGGATCAATGAGCTAGTCTTTGGGATTCGCAATACTCTTCGATATAATTGGTTTAGTCCCATGAGCAAAAACACTCTGTTGGTGACAATTACAGTATTGTATTGTGACTGTTCGGACTGATCTGGCTTTTGCATGTCGTTACTATTATACAACAGATGCATTTTGTCAGACTGTTTGAATTCTTTTTCGATTCTCATGGCCTCCTCGATCATCATTGGGTCAATCTTGAATTGTTCATGAGGTTTTTTAAGTTTCAGCAAGATGTTTGTCTTACGAATAAGTTTAATGATTTGAGTGTACAAAGGTAGAAATTTCAAATTGAAACCCAGGAAATAATCAACTTCAGCCATTGATTCTGAGTTTATGATAACGTTTTGAGTTGTTTCCATGGATTCGTCGTCAATTTCATAGTCCATTTGCAAGTTGTCATTAGAATCAGAGCTATTATCACTGGCGTTTGAGTCCGTAGGAAATGGTGTACCTGAGTCTTCATTCTTTAGATTCGATTTATCTAATGAATAACCAGCATCAGATGAGTCTTCAATTAGTTTAATAGTTGCTTTTTGAGAAAATCTCGAATGATTTAATTTCTTGATCAAGGAATTGTTATGTCTTTTTTTACTGGTGCCCGGTTTCGATAACCATCTTGATAGATCCTCGGCAGATGGTTCCAAAGGAGAGGAAAGATTAGCCAAGACATCAATATAAGCATACCATCTTATCAAAAAGTACACAACTTTAGATTTTCTTATCTCTGAGTTTAACAAACTTCCATTACCACCGTTTCTCATGTCTTTGAAAAATTTATCAAAAGGTTTGTTATACCCTCTCAGTAATAAAATTTGTTTTGCACCTTTTAAATGAACTTTCCAATTGTTTGATCTCTGAGTGAAAACCATAAAAGAACTTAAAAATAAAACCAATGTCAAAGTCAGATCACTGGTTGCAGTTTCCTTTCTTTGTAACAATAATAGTAATTCACTCAGAGATCTACTTAACAGCTGATCAATAACTTCGGTAGGTTCATCTTTGTCCAATAACTGATATTTGTGTGTTAATCCAAAGGCTACGAGTAATGAAAGTAGACCATCATTTGTTACTGCAACTTGAGGTAAGACAACTTTAAACGGATTATTAAAATAAACTTCTTCTTCAACAGGTATCAACAATTGAGCGGTAAAATCAACGTAGAAGCAAAATGAATCATAATAAAATGGAACATTCAATAACATATCAGGTAAAGGCATGAGTCCTCTTGGGATTTGTTCAATTGATTCAACCGACGTTGTTGATGCAGGTGATTCAAATGATATAACAAGAGGTTGTAAATCATTTGATTGCCTTGGGAAAATCGATCTGTCATTAGGGTTTTCATCTAGTTCATCAGTCTGTATTAATCTTTTCCTCGTGCCTGTTGAGGCTTTTTGATAAATCAAAGGTATGGACATGAAATTAGAAGATCTATGCTGATTTAACGCTTCTAAGTGAGCTACATCTTCGGAATATTCATCCACAAATGAGTTGAACACGGTCAACTGATTTGAATGATCATTTGGTGAATTGGAAAAATTGAAATTACTGAAATTGTCTCCACTATGAACTCCATTATTATCTATCAGTGTTGAACTGCGGCGTCCGTCAATAAACTCAGTACTATTAAAACCATCATCATCGGATGTACCGAAGCCAGCAGTACTTTGATGATTATAGTTTTGTGGGCGGTTCATACTGGAATTTGAATGAACTTCTTTGAGGCTGACACCGTACGAGTCTATTTCCTCTAAAAACGCTGTTGGTTTTTCCTGGATAACTTCATCAGAGATCAATGATTCCAATGCGCCTGAAACAGTTTGAAAGTTGGTTGATAGACTATTCAATAGTGATTCAGATATACTTTTATCACTGAAACTACGCTCTGTGGTTCGTTCAGATCCCGGTGTGTATGACTCTTCAAGTGACTGGAATTCATCACTCACTTGAACGATTGGGTTGCTGTGTGGCCATTTATCAGGACTGTTGCTGATAATTTCTAGTTGTTGTTGTTGTTGTTGTTGTTCGGGTCTAACTATCTCTATATTATTTTCAGCAAATTGGACTGTAACATTAGATTGATTCAAATTCTCATTGGTGAATTTTACTTTTTTCTTTCTAGGCTGATGAAATGGCGGTATGTGTTCATTTTTATGGCTTTTTAGTTTCAATTCATCGTCTATTTGCTCGATTTTAATGTTATCTGGCTGACTATCAAATTGGTAACTATCAGAGTCATATTCAAAAGAATTGACTGACTTTAATGACACAGATGCTTCTGATTTGATAGAAGAGATAGAGTTGACGGTCTCCATTGAAAAGCTTTGTATCATTGGGGAGTTCATAGTTTGTTTCGTTAACTGTTGTCTGGTCATGTTTGCAACAGGATTTAACTTTTCGAATTTCGGTTTCTTGTATGGACGACCACCCCAAGTCAATTTAATGGAGTAGTCACATTCTCGTTTATTCTTGACACAATTTGTACAGCTAGGTCTTAGCTCGTCACACTTGACTTTTGATTTCTTACAAGCGTGACAGCCATTCCTACTTCTTGTTTTTTTTTCTGCTGTTTTATGAGACATGATAGAATTAGCTTATCAGTGTTCATCAATAGGTGGTATATTTAAATAGTTCTTGAAAAAGCTAAAACGTTTGAGTTTATAAATTGAAGCTATCAAAAAAAAAAAGAAATAAAAAACCGATGTCAATTAAAAGTTTTTCCGGTAATTTAATTCAGTATTGATAGTAGCTCCATTTCAAATTTTTAAATCTGAAAAATAATTTGTAATTTTGCAGTGTTGTTTTGAGATCGGAGTATTTGTCTTCCAGTTCTAAATCAATTGTGAAAATCTGTAGAAAATCTGTAAAAAGAGAAAAATAAAAAGCAATAAGACGTTAAAAGAATGAAAATTATTGTCAGATACAATCAACATATGCCGAGATATGGATCTTGATTGATTTTTCAGATACACACAGAGATTGAATTGTAGATAGATAGCGAGATGATGATGCAATATAAGTAAGAAACTGTTTTTTTTTAGAAAAAAAAAAAAAAAAAACAATTAGCGCCAGATGATAAAACCGCTATAACCATTTTAGGAAAGTCGTTGCGATTTTTCAATTTAATAAAAAAAAAACCTGTGTGGTGTACGGATGTTATTTATAAATAAAAATTTAAAAAATTTCAGCTGGTGCAGAGGTGTTCTTATGTAAATTTCAAAATTAATAAATCTGTCATTTTTAGTTAACGGGTCAATTATTTTATTCAGGCAAAGCCCTCTCTTATACTGATCAACATGAACAAATACAAATAAATCTAAGATTAAGAGTAGTAATGGGTAGTGGGTAGTGGGTAGTTTGAATTAATAACTGGAGAAGAAAGGTGTATTGTTAATCAATTGTAATATCTACTGTTTTATTTGAGCCTAGCTACTGCTTAATATTAGTTTCAACAGCGTCTTGGTTTACAACTTGTGGTGTTGTCGAATTACACTAAAAAGTCACACGTTTTGTCAGTAGATTTGTGTGATAGCTAAAAGATAAAGCAACCATGACCACGCCAGTCAAGAAAGAAAACGTCACAACGACTGCCTCTCAGCCTACTGCAGCAGTGGGAGGAGTATCTTCATCATCATCCCAACCACATACCAGTGATGCGACATCTAGCCAGCAGCAGCAGCAACAACAACAACAACAACAACAACAACAGCGGCAGGCAGGAAACCCCCAAGGTCAAGTATCGGACTCGGCCCAACAACAGCAACAACAGCAGCAAAAAGCTCAAGCAGCTCGTCAACAACAATCTTCCCAGTCATCGCAGTCATCTCAAAGCCAAATGTCACAAAGTGACCTTAATAGAATTCTCTTAGAGTACCTAAACAAAAAAGGATATCATCAAACTGAAGCTACCTTAAGAATTGAGAGCACAAAGATTCCAGGTCAGCCAACATTCCCAGTAAACACTTCCAACTCCAATTTTGATAAGCCAACCACTATAACTTCAAGTAGGTCAAATTTACAATTTCAACAACAGCAATACCTTCAGCAGAAAAATTTTGCCAAGCAACACCAATTTGATGAAGATCCTAAAATGTTTGGAAGAGCATATTTGATGTTCAGATCTTGGTGTGAAAGTTCTCTTGAAATGTATAAATATGAACTTGACAAATTTTTGTATCCAATATTTGTTCATTGTTACTTAACATTGATTCAAAGAGGTGAAACAGCAGAGGCAAGACTATTCTACGAAAAATTTCACAACGACCACTTGATTTCACATAATTACGAAATTAGATCACTAGGTGCAGTCTCTTTACCAGAACATCTTGAAGAGAATGAAGTTGCCAAAATTTTCAAAAATAATAAGTACAGACTTTACGTTTCCAATACTTCAATGAATTTAATTTTAAGTTTCTTGAATGAAAATGAAGGTATCGGTGGAGGTATAATTGTCAGAACCATAAATAATCATATGCAAATCTTTAATCAAATTGAAGTCACTTCTAGCTCTGAAATGAGTAATACAGGTTTAGATAGACTTGAAGGGATTCCAGCAATTTATCAATTCATCCTAGACGAAGAAGAAAGCAAAAATGATGATGGTAAAAAAAAAGATAAAGTTGCCAAAGATAATAATAAAAGTGATGCAACTGCATTGCAGAACGTTTTCAATAGTAAAGCTGTTAAATTGGGTAAATTTCCAAACGATCCGGAGTTTGCTAAAGAATTAGAAGCAGAATTGAAACAGAGAGATGAATATCAAAAAGATAAAAAATTTGACAAAACTTTAATGGAAGAGTATAATGAAAATTTCAAAACGGAAACAAATGGTGAAGATACGCCAAATAGAGATTCTTTACCATTACCCCAAAAGACCGCATATGATTTGAAAAGAGAAATCTTAAAGATTCAAGATTCAAGAGCAAAAATTAAACTAAACTCTGTTCAAGCAGCTTTACCAAGTACTTGTATGTACACTTTCCATAATACAAATAACGATTTAACTTGTATTGAATTCAACGATGATGCAACAGTGGTAGCTGCAGGTTTCCAAGACTCTTTTATCAAATTATGGAGTATTGATGGATCACCACTTAAATCAGTCTTAAAAAATGATGAATATAATCAAACTATTGATGGTGTTGCAGTCAGCGGTTGTAGAAGACTTGTGGGTCACAGCGGTTCAGTTTACGGATTGGATTTCAGTCCTGATAATCATTATTTGTTGTCTGCTTCAGAAGATAAAACTGTCCGTTTATGGTCCATGGACACTTATACCCCATTGGTTCTTTATAAGGGACATAATGCTCCAGTTTGGGATGTGAAATTTTCACCATTAGGACATTATTTTGCTACTGCATCTCATGATCAAACTGCTAGATTATGGTCATGTGATCATATATATCCATTGAGAATATTTGCTGGTCATTTAAATGACGTTGACGTTGTTGAATTTCATCCTAATTCTACATACTTATTTACAGGTTCTAGTGATAAAACCGTTAGAATGTGGGATATTGCCAGAGGTGAATCGGTTAGAGTCTTTATTGGTCATAATATGCCTGTTAATGCTTTGGCAGTTTCACCAGATGGTAGATGGTTGGCAACAGCTGGTGAAGATTCTATTATAAACCTGTTTGATATAGCTTCTGGTAGAAAGTTGAAATCCATGAGAGGTCACGGTAGATGCTCTATTTACTCTTTATCATTTAGTAGAGATGGTGCAGTGCTTGTTAGTTCAGGATCAGATAATTCAGTGAGAGTGTGGGATGTTAAAAGAGGTACTATGGATCATAATAATCCTCAACCTGAAAAATTCACTTTAGAATCAGTTATGGCTGCTAAAAACTCAGTTAATGGTAATAATGGTGAAACACCATCATCTTCCGATAATAACAACAATCCACAAATATCGTCTCAATCAGCTCAAGCACAGCAAGCAAGCCAAAATGAACAATTGAAAAGGCAAGAAGAAGCCAAGAGAAAGAAAGAATTTTATGCTACACAAGACCACATGGCAGTCTATTTCACTAAGAAAACGCCTGTTTATAAAGTTCAGTTTACTAGAAGAAACTTGTGCTTAGCTGCGGGTGTCTTTTCAGGTTAATAATTATTATGTTATATGTGGTATGCAAGTAACATCCATTGGTGTTTTGTAAATTAGATTAACTTGCTGTATGTACTATTATCGCTCTATTCTATAAGGATTCATGTATCTTTATCTTTTTTTTTTTCAGATAAACCTGTTTAATCTTAATCCAAAAACGCATAATACTGAAAAATCCTCTACCTCGGGATAATACCATCATTCAAAGACTTTTGACAATGGGTTTTGCCGGATCCCACGGACCTTGTAATTCGTCTTTATACTTTTGTAAAACAATGAAATACCAAGGACCTAGAACAACAATACAGAAATGCACCCCTATCCAAACCAAGAACCACCCTATATCGAAAAGTTTGAAAAGTGTAAAATTAACACTCATTACAATGCCAAACACTTGGAAATAATGAAAAGTCCAAAATTGGCAACGTCTAGTAAAATTATTGAATATTGGGAACAATCCTGAAACTTGGATTGAAAACACAATAAAGCAAAACGCACTCAGATTAGAATTTAATCTGGAAGCTAGAACAATTGCATTAGACAATGAGATATTTTTCGACAAATTGGAGCTAGAAGTTTGTAATTCCAAGTTTGAATCTCTACCAATGGCCCCAGTTTCAAAAAACTTCCCGAGTTCTTGTGATTTTTGTAATGAACTGAAGTCAATTGAATAATCGTTAAACAAAACATTCAGAATACATAGCCAGGCACTTAACGCCCAAATGGAATCAGATGAAGTAGAATTTGTTAAAGATTTTAAAACCGGAGAAAATGTTAATAATGTGAGCAATATTAATATAGAAGATTTTAATGTCTTGACAAGATTTGGTGGGTTTGGTTCAGTTAAAAGCCTTTCAAGATCTGAAGCAGAACTAGTGCCCGTTAGTGTGATAGAACTGAGGTTATTAGACTCCAATTCAAATTGTGTCTGGTTGTTTGCATTGAAGGGAGACACAGAACGACTAGTAGGTCTGGAATACGGGAGTGAAAATCTGGAAACTCTTGAACTGTGTGATAACTGCTCTATTCTCAATTTCTGTAATTGTATCAGCTCTCGGCTTCTTCTGATTTTCAATGTTATTATGTAAATTATAAAGCCTATGACTGTAAAAATAGAGCTGAAAACAGTTGGGATGACAGGATTCCAATTCAATTCATATATTCCATAAAATACCAGTATCACTGACATTATTACTGAGAAGTGTAGAATGATTAACGTGAAATCGTTGAACAACTTCCAGTAGGAGTAGTTTACCACAGTGGAGTTTCTTTTCAACTGAGACAAAAAAGATGAATCGGTGTAATTATCTTCATAGTTTTGTTTTAGCCAAAGAAGCTTTTTCCACGGTCTTTTGTGTTCATTTGTAAACTCGTTAGTCATATTCTAGCAAAGTAGTAAACTGATTCAATGTTCATAAGCACAATTGTTTTGATGCAAAATCTGGCTAAATTTGACTCCTTTATTCAATCTTACTGGCGCTTTTGAAATTTTTATCAATGGTTTAAAACTCTCAGTTAACTGCAAAATCCAGTTTTGAGTCAGCATATGGATGTAGTCTAAATTACCAGTAGAACCATCCATTAAAAGCACTCTAATCAATATCAAGATCATCATTCGTTTTATGATGGTGGAATATTGAAATCAAAAAAGTTATGTAGGAGCGGCTCACCACCTCTTGACACAAATTGTCGTTAAAAAACACAAACAGCTTTTTTATCTTTTATGTGTACAATAAATGCTTTAAATATTCTTATGGGTGGTTATGTTTTATTTTAATCACAAATCACTTAGCAAATAAAGTAAGGGTAGTTCAACAATGAGTCACTTTTTTAGAAGAAGTGGATCAGACTTGTCTGTGTTAGCACGTCAACCCACGAATGGTTCCACAGTGATGAACAATCCACAAAGAGTTAATTTTGTCAAACAAGAAGTTTCAAATGCCCCTCCTCTTCCACCTTTTCAACCGACGAGACGAAAATTATTGGAGGAAAGTGACGAAGAGTTCAGTGAGAGTGATTCAGAAACAGATTTGAACGCAATTGAAAGTACAAACTCAGAAGATTATGCATCATTGGAATCCTCACGAAAGTCTCAAAGCAGAAATGAAATATATGATAATGCCGTTAATGGAAACAGTGTTGACGATCTCAACAAGAGTGTTAGAAACATTTCTGATATAGATGGATACACTGGAAGTAGTGTTTTCAAGCAAAATACAGATTCTTATGACAATAGTCTTTTTCTTCCCCAAACCTCAGACTCGGGAGTTGAAGCCTACCATCGTACCACCACAGACAGTTTATCTGGTTCAAATGCATATTTTGATCCCTCAAGAAGAACAACTATGGCAACGTTAGACTATTTACCCACGCGTTCAATCAACGTAACCACGCATTCTTCGACAAATATAAATTCATCTGAACCAAATATTGAAGTTGAAGAGAATAGTCCGAAAGACGAAGTTGAGTATTTGGAAGGACTGAAACTGAATAATAAAGTGGAGTCCACAAATCAAAAATATGATGAGCAAGATAAATTGTATGAAAGCTTGGATATTTTAGAAGATGTTAAAGGACTTCGAAATTTGAGATTCTTTGATGAAAACTATAATAAAAATTTAAATAACCTAAAACGTTCTCAGCTGAATTTATTATGTGATATGGTGAAGTTTGACCAACACTCTTTTGATGAGTTTTACAAAATCTGGAATGTTTATCAAGATGGTGATAATAAAATGGTTGATGACGATTCGAGTAGTGTTTTGGATAAACTTGGTAATAAACTGAAAGGTAAAATGTTCACATCTGACGGTAGAGAAGATCCTAGTAAAAATGACAATAACTCACACTCTAGTGATGACGACCTGAAAGCATCTACTGAAGGTATAAGTTTAAATATCAACAAGAGTGAATTTTTCGATTCCATGGAGGAAAAAAATGAGTTAATTCTTCAGGATTTGAATCGTATAAAGGAAAACATCTTGACTATTGATAAACATACAAGAGAGTTGTGGTATCCAATATAAGTAAACTTGTTATGAGTGTGGTTGTTCAATTGGTTAATGGTTTAGGTTTAGGTAATTTTTTTATATATAATAATTTTTCAATGGTGTTTTGTAATTTCAGATTAAGAGAAAAAGGTAAAAAAGTTGAAGTAAAGTCTATTTGAGATTTAAAAATAGATAAACACGTTGTGAAACCAATCAACAGTGATTGTCATCTATTCGATGTATGTTTTACACCGAGATGTAAACTTGCGTAAATACAAAAATAGAATTTTTTCCTGATACTAAAACAGAAAAGATAACTTGCTGAGTCAATTTAACGTAGATTGTCGATTGATGGTAAAATTTATTGGTAGTTTGTATATATGGAAGTTAAAACAAGTTTTAAATCTTTGTTAAATCAAAGTTTTTACTGAGATAACGTCTAGTCAGATAAGAAAAGTAAATGCTAGAACGAGTGGAAATTTTTAAAATTTTGTTTCAAAAAATTCTAGTTGATGTAGAAAAGTAGCTAAATCTGATTGTTTATTAACTTTTGTTAATTTATTTGTAGTAGAAACATTAAAAAAAGTGCGAAAGTGTTAAAACTAGGTTTTAGTTTCAAAAAATAAGCCAAGTTGATAGACAAATAGGAAGTAAAAGTATAACCTAACTAGATTTTTTAATGTTTACTAGAAGTTTGAAAATTAATACAGTTTCAATATCTACCAATAAAAACACACAAGAATACGGTTGTATAGTGTAGTGGTTATCACTTTCGGTTTTGATCCGGACAACCCCGGTTCGAATCCGGGTACGACCTTTCTTTTTTAATTCTATTACTATAATACATTTACTTTTTTTTTTTGTTTTTATTTTACTCTGTTTTTGTATGTGCTTTAACACTATATAATTTTATAATTTACATTAACTTTAATTTTATAATTCATTCGAAATGGTTAATCATTATATAAAACTATAAACTGTGTATAAAAACATAAATACGTGGGATAATGTAGATAGAAAGAACAGTTGAGAGAGAAATTTAACTAAGAGTGTTTTTTAATTTTTTTTTTATTTTTTTTTATATATTTTTTCGTTTGTTTCATTTATTCGGTAATATTCAAGCCCAGGCTTTGAATTGGTTGATTAAGTTTCTAGTTGAAGAATCGTGAGTTTCAACAGGAGCATCATTATCTAATTCATTTAGAATGACTTTAGCTAAGACTTTACCTAATTCGACACCCCATTGATCAAAAGAGTTGATACCCCAGATAGCACCTTCGACAAAAGTGACATGTTCGTAGTAAGCGATTAAAGAACCTAAAGTAGCAGGAGTAATTTGTTGAGCCAAGATTGAGGTTGTTGGTCTGTTACCGCTGAACATTTTATGAGGAACTAAATCTGGGTTAGTACCTTCAGCTTCAACTTGTTCTTTAGTCTTACCAAGCATTAAAGATTCAGCTTGAGCAAAGAAATTTGAGGCTAACATTCTTTGATGTAAGTTACCTTCGATTGGATTATGAGATTTAGCAGCCAAGATGAAATCTGTTGGAATTAATTTAGTACCTTGATGAACTAATTGGAAGAATGAATGTTGAGCATTAGTTGTTGGTTCACCAAATAAGACAACACCTGTTTCATAAGTAACAAATTTTGAATCTTTTGTGACTGATTTACCATTTGATTCCATTGACAATTGTTGTAAATAAGCTGGGAATCTATTCAAGTATTGATCAAATGGAGCAACTAATTTAGTTTGAGCTTTATGGAAATTGTTGTACCAAATGGTTAATAAACCACCAATAAATGGGATATTATCTTCAATTGGAGTATTTAAGAAATGTTGATCAACTGCTTCACCACCTTTTAAGAATTCTTCGAAATTATCAAAACCGATATATAAACAAACAGATAAACCAATAGCGGACCAAACAGAATATCTACCACCAACCCAATTTTCAAAACCAAACATATTTTTAGTATCAATACCGAATTTAGCAACTTCTGAAGCGTTTGTACTTAAAGCAACGAAATGTTTACTAATATAGCTTGGATCTTTTGCTCTTTGTAAGAACCAATTTTTAGCGCTATTTGCATTAGCGCAAGTTTCAGCTGTGGTAAAAGTCTTTGAAGCAATCAAGAACAAAGTTGTTTCAGCATTTAATTTTTTCAAAGTTTCAGCAATATGAGTACCATCAACATTTGAAACAAAATGAACACTGAGTCTTGGATGAGAATAAGGTTTTAAAGCTTCAGTGACCATAACAGGACCTAAATCTGAACCACCAATACCAATATTAACGATATCGGTGATTTCTTTACCTGTGTAACCTTTCCAATCACCTGATCTAACTTGTTCTGAGAATTCCTTCATGTGTTTTAAGACTGAATCAACTTCAGGAGTGACATTAACGCTATCGACATACATTGGTTTCAATGATCTGTTTCTTAATGCAACATGGTAAACTGCTCTATCTTCAGTTGTATTGATATGATTACCGGCAAACATATTATTTCTCAATTCTTCAACTTTAGCTTCTTTAGCTAATTCGAATAAAGTTTGCAAGATTGATTCATCAATTAAATTTTTTGAGAAATCAAACAGCACTTTACTCTTGTCGAAATTTTCAAAAGTTTTCGAAAATTTATTAAATCTTTCTGGATCTTTAGCAAATGCATCTTTTGATGAAAATGATTTACCGTAATCATCAAAGATAGCTTGTAGTTTTTTCCAAGCTGGTAATTCAACAGGTGATGTCATTGTAAATATTAGGAGATTGAGGAAGTAAGCAGTGTAAGTTGTGTAATGAGTTACAAAGTGAAACTACTTTATTTTACAGTAATTAATTGAAATAGCAAAATTTACAGAAATGTGAAATCTGAATCAATTGATTAAAGCAACAAAATAAAGAAACAGAAATCATGGAAGATATCGTTAATGTTTTATATTATCTCAAACAGACCACACAAGAAGCTTCAACAGCTTCAAAAAAAAGAAAAGAAAAGAAACGAAATATAAGATGCAAGGCAGAAACAAGGCGGTGAGGATGAGAGGGAGTGGGATGGTGTGCGGTACGGTACAGTACGGTACAGTTTTTTATGGCACAGTAAGGAGCAGAGACAAGGGACGACTTCTTGATGATTTGCTGGATGTCGAAGCAGTAATTAATCATGGAACTTACAGCAATAAGTTAGGGTTTGTCGGTGATTGCTTATTGCTGACAAAATAGGATTTCCAGTTCGAAATAAGCTACTCATGTAACGGTATTAAAAAAAAAAGAAGAAGCAATTGAACTCTGGCACATTAAAATCCGCTTACGGAGTTCTTCCCGGGCGCAGGTGAGAGGTGAGGGTGTGCGGTCTTTAATCTTTTTAGGGGGTAAGAAGACGGTGCGCACCCTCCCTGCCCTGGGAGTACCACACAAAAAACCGACCCGTCGACTGTTACAAGGGAAAAACTGATGGCTGGCGTCCGCTGCCACGCGCGCGGGTTGTATGGATCTGTACAGGGCTACAAGGCTACAGGGCTACAGGGCTGGATCACAGTTATCCGGACCTTGAAGCCTGGCGTAGACTGGGGTCTGGACTAGCGAGGATGGGGACTATACCGGTAATAGACAGAAATACTGCTTAGTCAGTCAATCAGTAAGTAAGTAAGTAAGTAAGGTGAAGGTAAAGTGTTTAATTACGCAGGTTACAGAGAAAGTGATGAGGATGATGAATACTCGGCGGTAGCCAATAGCTGATGGAAGAGATGGATTGATTATAGAAGAGTATCAAGAACATAAAATCGAACAATAAGGCTGGAGTTGACCTTAAAATGACAATCAATTATAACGTCAACACCCACCAATAAACGAAAAAAATGTAAAATAAAGTTATGAGAATTAATAATAAAATCATCATAGTTATAATAAATTTAGCGCTTAAATAAAAAAAAATTGTAAGTAGACCGAAAAGATAAAAAAAAGGAAAAGAAAAAGAAAATGAAGAACACAATCAAAACCAGGCGACACGCATGAACACACGAACACACTAAAACCGAAAAAAGAAAACACCAAAAAACACCAAAAAAAAGATAAAAAAAAAAGATATGAAAAAACAAAAACCTCAAGTTGCGGCTTTTTTATCAGATTGTATTTTAATTTTCACCTACTTTAAGTTTCTTTTCAACTTCAAACTATCTCTCTTTCTTTGACCTGTGACGTTAAATAAAGGATCAACTTCTAAATCAAGCACAGAATTAGTCAAATTGGACATAGTGTTTGAATTGGCACTTGAAGAGTTTATCGAATTAGATCTGCTCTTGTGAGCAGTAGTTGGTGTAGAAGTACCCAAACTTCTCTTTGTGGAACCTGTCAAAGATGATGAGAAATTAAAGTTTGAAGAGACTGGTGTTGTGCTGCTACTATTGTTGCTATTGCTCTGACTATTGAGATTAAAGTGTTCCTCATTGAACGGACTTTGTAATGGTCTCATGCTATTTTCAAAAGTGAAATGATCCAACGGCGACACTATATTCAATTTTGGTTTGCCATTGTTATTATTAACACTGCCATTATTGCTGCTGCTGCTACTGCTATTATTACTAATACCTGAAGTTAAATTTGTGTGCCCATTGATATTACTAGCAGCTGATTGAGGCGGTGTAATTAACATTTCATTATAAAGATGATGTGGGGTAGTTATTGAATTTGAATTGTACATTGAATGATGAGGAGTTGTTGGAGTTGTTTGTAAATGAACGGAATCGACTAATGAATCAGTTGAAGATAGTCTTGTTGCAGAGAATGATGGATTTTGATGAAGCCAAGAAGGACGAGAAATGGAGGAAGTATTCGGGATGTTATTTATGTTATTTAAATTATTATTTGAATGTTGAATATTAAAATATTCATTATTTGAAAAAGAATTAACAGAACTTGATCTTGATCTTGACATGAATGAATTTTCAGCTTCTGAATTACTTAAATCAAGTAATCTTTTCCTAATAAGACTTAAACATAATGATTGATTTTGTTCTAACATCAATTCTTCATTCATTTTAGCAACTTTAACTATTTGTAATGAAGAATCATGATGTACTTGAATATAAACTTGATGAGAAATCTTAGAAACGATACCTGATGGTGGGAAATTCACATTAAATGGTGTAACATTTGGTCTATTTGAATAATTATAATAAGTGTTCATTAACAATTCATCAAAATTAGTTGTAAATTCATAATTGTTTATATTTATTGGACTTGATTCTTCTGAAACATTATAAGTTGAAGATGCTATTGAAGTTATACTGTTACATTTAGATAACATTGGTTGATCAACTGAATTATTTATTTGTTGATTTTGATTTTGAGAATGTTGATTTTGAAAATTTTGATGATGTTGTTGTAATTGGACATGATTTAAATGTATATTATTATTATAATCTGAGTAAAAAGAACTTATTGAATCACTTCTTTTGGATATAAATGCAGGAGTTTGAAATTGAAATTGGATATTTTGATCAATTGGAGTCATAAACCCACTTGCATTTGAATTTGTTGATGAAGAAGCACTAGACATTGGAATATCCTTGACTGAATTTTTTCTAGATAGATTTAGATTTAAATGTAAATTGGAGCTCATTGTTTTTTGCATTGTTTAATATTGGACAAAAGTGGGTTTTATAAGATGAAGAAACAGTGGTGAAATAGATGTAAAGCTGTTAAGCGGGCGATAATTGAAAATTTTTGACGTGTCACAAATAGTTTGAATGAAGAGTAAACTTTATGTGAAAATTCTAAAGATTGGCAAAATTTAAGTTTGTGGAACGTTGGAAACTGTGATGATTAATTGATCAGTGGATTTAATAATGTGAGAAGTAGTGTTTTGATAGTTTTCACTTGCTATCGATATTTAAGCAACGTGTAGCAGATTGATTAGTTTTCGGGGTCTTCTTAAAGAGTTTTCGTGTATATTCAAGGGAAAGCACACGTTTAAAATGCTGGGTATTATTTAAAGTTTGACGGGATATGATGTTGTTTGTTTTAATAGTGAATAAAAATATCAATTATAAGTAGATAGTTAAATAGATAAATAAACAAACACCTTGTATACTCAAGATAAAGATGATAAAAGATAAAGTAGCAAAGTGTGGAAAAGTGGCGATTCTTCAATACAATAAAGTGTAGCGAGGATACGAAATAAAAGCGTGGGTGCGGTATAGTGTATTGTAGTATAAAGTGGGCTGTTGAACCGTGTCAGGTAGTGGTTTAGAATGTAATATGATGTAGGTATGTGACAAGTGATGAATATTTATAGAATATATTTATATATCTATCTAGCTAAATAAATTATGGGAATAAGTATATAATTAAAGTCAACTAAATAAACACAGACACGTTAAAAAGCTCATCCATCATCACCATTACCATCATCTCCTTCACGTCCGGAACCTTGTGGGAATGCGCAAGCGCCAAAAACAAAAAAAACAAAAAAAAAAAAAATACACACAATTATTTCCTAATCGGGAATAATTAAATATTGAAATATGTATCATCTTGTATTTCCCGATTGGGATTAAATTGGGCTGCACTGACAGGCCGCATTGAAGCATTAAAGCAGATCGCTTCAAACACAAGAGATGAGCGAGCGAGTGATGTGCTCCTGTACAAACCTATTTTGTAATTGTAGTAATATGATTACATACTTACTTATGTAAACAACTGTTTTATCATATTTAATTATTTAATTAGTTACCCGTCTTTTGATTTGAAAAAATCTGTTTTATAGTTCTCTGGTGCAGAGATTCATTACAGTCTATTTTATTTTTTTGCTGTTCTCTTTGAACAAGTCGATCGACCGCCATCGACGCAACAAATAAAGACAACAAGGCACAGTTTTTCCTTAGTGCTATTCTCTCTCTCTTTCTCTCTCTCACACTCACTCACTCACTCACTCAGCCTGTGACTGGCACTGAACTGGCACTTTCCACTGCCACTGCTTACGATTTTTCTTCTTTCACTCACTCACTCACTCGCTCACAAAGCATTACATTGCATGGCACAAATGGAAACCGAAAAGTTGATTACAAGCACACTTTGACTTTGACTAGTACTCCAATCAATTGCATTTGTCACAAAATACCCAGAGCTATTACTTGGTACCAAATATACATCCGATTGTAAACATTCAAGTTTCCGTTATTTTTTCGTTTTTGTATATATAAATTGATTTCACCTCACAGACGGCAATTTGTACTCTGTCACACTAGACTCAACCAACTCAACACTCTCAACTCTCAAATTTCAAGACTGACCCAGTTACTATCCGAGTAATATCCTACAAATTTTGCATTTGAACAATCACAACAACACCAAAAGATCAAAAAAAAACATAAAAATTTGAAAATGCAAGCCAATCCAAAACATTTAGAATTTCAATGTAAGTATCACTCACTCAATGCACTTGATGATTTTATTCATCCACTTCATAAGCTTCCTGTAAGAGACTAACAAACTTTACTTTATTTTTTTTTTTTCATATCTTGGTTTTTCTTTCAGATCCTTTCACTCAATCCGCAACAAGTGTTATTACACTTACCAACACTTCTGACAAGTTTTCAGCTTTCAAAGTGAAAACCACAGCTCCAAAACTTTACTGTGTCAGACCAAATGCTTCCACCATTGCTCCTGGTGAATCAATAGATGTTTCAATCATATTTCAAGGTTTACCAAAAGAACCTGCTGTCGGCACAAAATGTAAAGATAAATTCTTAATTGTTTCTGTTCCTTGTGATCCATCAGTTGATCCAAAGACAGTTTCAAATAATTGGTCAGATTTACAAAAAGCAAGTGGCTCTCCTTCAACTGATATTAAAATGAAAGTCATTTACAATTTTGAAGGTATGGTTGACCCAATTCAAGAAGAATCATCCCAAATCTCAATCCAACAAGAAAAACCTTCAGCTAAAGAATCAAGTGAACCTGCTGCTAAACAAGTCACTGTTCCACCTACTAATAACAACAAAGACATCACAGATAGTGCTAATAATAATACTTCATCAAGCAGTAGTAGTAGTAGTGATAACAAAACCACCTCCAACAATATCACACCTTCTTCTGTCGAAAAACCAGAGACCGCAAACACACAGTCTGAATCAATTGTTAAGCCTGTTCCTGTTGAAAGTTCATTCAATATATATACATTAGCTATACTTTTCGTATTGATTGCATTCTTGTGGTTTAAATTTTTTTCAAACTAATTTAGCTGTTCCCCTCCCCCTTTTTTTTTCTCTTTCCTTTTATCACGCAATTGAAATTTAAATAGAAATCAAATCTTGTATCGTTTATGTTCTTATCACTACTACTACTTCTTTCCCATTTTATTTCACCCATAGTTGATTCTTTCACTGTATATTTTTTTTTCTTGACTTGTCTTTTTTGTCTCTTTAATTTCATTATGCTTTTACTTTTATTTTCCTTCTATCCAATTCTTTCTATATGTTATAATCTAATACTCGGTTGATGAACATATTTAGTTACTTCAAGTATACTGGCTTACAGCTCAGACTGCAGTCACTTTTCTACAGTTTGAATCGTTTGAGATCACTGTAAAGTTCCAGTTTTACATAAGATTACATGCTGCATTACTTTTTTAAGATAAAGTACGCATGATCGCCTTGATCCGCTAGGAAAAAAGACCAGACAGTTCATAATAATTTGACGTGTCACAATTTAGATCAATTACAGTACTGTAGCAGTTTTTAAAAGGCAAAGATAATCAACCTGTGTGTCTGCTCACTGTTGTGACAGATTCACCCACTAAAGAACCTTTATTTTTCTTGCTTGATAAAGGCGAAAAACAGGAAACAGAAAACAGGAAACGGGAATTACGCTGACTAATCTGATTCATTACGTCTACTACCACATTCACCTAAAAACTTCTTTTAAACAATCACAACACTCCAATCAACTACATTGCAACAACTTCGACACCTTCATTATACATCATCCGCTTGGCATCATAACTACAAGGCTCTTCTCTTTTGCATACACCATTACACCCACACACACAGTAGAGCGAAAAAAAAAAACAAAAACCCCAAAAAAGACTAAAGAAAGTGAAATTTACATTTTTACACAGCAACAAGACCGACAGCAGCTGTTTTTTTTAGTAAAACTCTATACAACACTGAACAACCTGTTTTGGTGTGCAACTAACCAATCGGTAACATCAGAGCACAAGATGAACAGGTTCAGACACCCTGCTGTGTCTGCTGGATCGAGTAATCTTCAGTCTCACTCACCTCAAGTTGATTCAAAAGAGAGTGAACCAACAGACATGGGAGCAAATATAAATGAAACTCAACTGAATGACAACTCGGAATCAGATACTCAGGTTTCCAGCGATACACTAGATAAGCACGGGAACGAGAACGAGCACGAGCACAACTCAACTTCACCAACCTCCACACAGTCTTCAACCCAACAAGTGCCAAAAGATAACGAAGAAGCTATAGTTAACAGCTCACATAGAAGACCAAACACAAATACAAGCACTATACTACGTGGCGTTGATTCAGATGAGTCAGATAGTGGTAAAACGCATTCTGTTCCAGAGAGAAACGACAATGACGATGACTCAGATGACGAGATAATAATCACTAGATCGGTCAATAATTCACCAATGAAAAGACAGCCTGTGCGTTCATCACTAAATGAAGACTCAGATGTTGAAAGTGATGACAGTGTTACAAATAGTACAATACGGAGGAAAAGAACGTATAGTGAAGCTCAGACAGTTGAGTTATTAACTTCATCTTCGGAAACAGAAGATGATGACAATGATTTAATAATTTTGAATTCAGATGGAGAAACTGAAGAAAAAGCGAAAACTACAATAGATTTATTGAATGATAGTTCAAGTAGGCCAAATTCAACAAATTCAATAAAAGACGTTACTTGTCCTATTTGCTTTGATGAGATTGAAAAATGTGTAGTGAGCCCGTGTGGTCACATTTTTTGTTCAAATTGCGTTTACAAAGCTATGGCAAGTTCTAAAGTGAGAAGTTCAAATCAAGGTTGTTGCGCATTGTGTCGTAAAGTTATTCAGTATAAAGATTTAGTTTGGTTAAAAGTTAGAGTCAAAAAAAACACCAGTTAAACTTTTATGAGTTTGGATATGGGATTGTAATTAAGCAGTTTTTCGCTCGCTCCCTTGTTTTTGATTCTGCAAAATCAGCGCCAGTGCCACCCCAGCGCTTAGATTTAATTAAAACAAAAAAGGCATTCAGGGTTGTTTTTGAGTGTTTGCAAGTGAGATATCATCATCGAATTCAATTTACATTCCAAGCTTTCATACAAATTTGCTTCGATATCATTTATCTAGACAAATTCATGCACAGTGGAAAAATCTTGCTGACATGACCCATTTCAATTTTGTTAACAATAGGAAAATTCCAATTACATACAACTCAAATTCTAAAGTTAAATTAAAGAGAAACGGGAACGGACAAATGTCATCTACAGGATTAAGATTTATGGCAAACGTTCAAAAACCAAATCCCAATAATATTCACGAATTCTCCCTTATCAAGAGGGGCAAATTCAAAGGAATGTTGGATGACAGAGCATTGAAATGTAAATTGAATCATAGCGCCAATCCTCGTCACAACATTTGCCTTTGCGCTTTTTTGCCAATAGTGTCCAGTCCGTTGAGAATCGTTTTAGTTAAAAACGATTATGAAGATGAGTTCAAGTTGACTCTGTTGGATGATCTTTTCACAACGAGTAGAGTATCTAGCTATAGTAGTTTCAGCAACACAGTGCAAATGAGTCGTACTGTTTCATTTGACACTCCATCAAATTACAAGGCTCTCAAAATTGATACACAACACAAGCTGAAGTTTACTCCCCTCCTGTCACTATCCAATCAGAATAGCAACATCACTGACGATTCTGGCACACTTCCGCACAACAGTCCTAGTTTAGTGTGTTTGGAACAAAGGTTTGATAAATTGTCACTTTACGATGACGTTTCAGACCACTCGGATCAACAAGACAACCCTAGTAATACACTATCATGTTCCACCACTAGCAAATTCAAACAGGGTGCGGATCATACTTTCAATAGGAAGATCAGGCTGCTGCTGAACAAAAGGACATTTACCAACGAGAATGACAATAGCAGTATTCTCTGTCATGAAAGTTAATCACCAGTTTTTGCCGTACTGGGGTCCTTTCTCTTTCTTTTTATACGATGTGTAGTATAATATATACTTCACGATTAGTGTTTTGTAACTAATGTAAACTACGCGAGTGGAAGCTCATAGTTTCAAAACTAACATCTAGCTTAGTTTTAAGCTTTTCAAGGGGACAAATGAGCGTTATCGTTTTATGCACGTAGCGCAAATATTGGTTTTTAGTATACTTGCGCATGCTATTTGTCCCAAATAGAAATTTGACCGGTTTGTTACATCACCTATCTATCACGTGTGTGCTACAAAGCTTAAAGCCAAAAGGTGAAAAGGTGAAAGCTAATCTTTTGAGCACAATAGTTTAAGTTTCCAGATAGCACCAAAATAGACAATGTTTCGGATTTTATTCCTGTTCCTGTCCCTGTTGGTATGAAACTAAAACTCACCCGATGTATAATGCTGCGCTGCTGCACTTTGAGAAACTCACCCATTCTGCGCCAGAAAAGCTAAAAAATGAAGTAAATTGCGGCTAATCTGCACCGCTTTGTATTTCCACTCCCCTGTCCAATTTTCATTCCTATTCACATTTCAGTTTCCGCTTGCGTTTGTTGCAAATCCACCCCGATCAATCATCCACCTGTTGAAAATGTACACCGTATCACGTCACACTAGCCCTGTTTGACACCACAAAACTTGCACATCTGCAACACTCACAATATGTCAACTTTAAGTGAGAATATCATTTTATTTATCTGAATGTGCTGCTGTAAGAGCAGCACTAGTAAAACCCTTAACAGATCCTGCGGTGCGATGTGTCCAAAGCGGTTTGTTACCCACCTTTTATAATCTCTAACCCTTTATATACTTTACAATCACCGCCCAATCGGGCGTCCATCTGTTGTGGTATTTTGGCTTTTCATAAACAAGCACTCGTTCTCTCGGCAATATAGCAATCTGTAATACAAAAATTTCAAAGAATTTTAAATATTGATTTAAATAATAATTTGTGTTGCTTTACCCGCATTCTCTCATGAAACGCTACTCAAAGAAATCCAAAGACTGCCAGTTTCTTTGTTTGTAATAATAGCATCATCCACAATTAAGAATACTTTACTTCTTTCAATTGTACGGAACTGTGTTCCATCTCTACACCATACATTCGTTTATTCACTCACGGTAATGCACTTTGAATATCCAATAATACCACTGGGTGACAACACATTACATACAATACAACACTTTAAAATGTGAAATAGTGCGATTAACAATTTTACAAATCCTATTCTAAATACGGTTAGAACCGTTTTGTGTTTACAATTGAATTAATTTTATGCGGCTGCCCCTGGATTTATTACTGCAGATTGTTATGCATATTGCACTGCACTGCATGAATAGCGCAAATTCGCTAATCTAAATCCTATGCGGCTTTACTTAAGCTTCTCTAAATTAAAAGATCGGTCTAACTTAAGGTGTGCCATTGGCTTGCTTTGCAAATGGGGTAACTATAATCACCATGCCCTCAGAGATCTCACAAATGTAGCCTTAATATATATATATATCAAACACTTTTTTTATTTCCGTATCATATCGTATTTGAATTTTATCGTTGGATGGTGTATATATAAACTAATTTTTTTGTCTTTCTTTTTAAACGATGGTGTATTAGCCGTTGTTGCATAAATAACCTTCACGTGAATAGCTCTTAGTGGCTTTTTTTTTTATTTCTTTTTTTCCGTTTTCTTCTTCTTCTAAATTCTTCTTGTTCTCGCTTTTAGTGCGGTTTTACACTTTGCATTGCCCAAAGTGCTTCAAATTGGGGGGCTGATCTGAATTAAATTAGTCAACATCTTCATAAAACCAACCCTGTATCTTTTCTTTTATTAAAAAGAAAGAAAGAAAAAAAAAAAGACAAAAAAGAAGCCAGTTACTGGTTCTGATCAATATCACAACTGATCAAATCAGAATAAAACTGATCACAACAGCCTTTTGAGTCTATCACCATGCTGAATTTCTCAGATAACGACTCTGCGTCCGAATCGGAGGAGGAATCAAATTTATTTATAAGCGTAAAGCTAATACCAGATACCGAGGACATTGATGAGACTGCAAGTTTGTATGAGTACAACTATTATCAAGCGTCTCATCTCAAGCATCAACCGTCTTACCAAACTCACTCTCACATTAACAACTCACATGAGACACTAAATGTGGAGATTCCCGACAAACCACAATTAGCACGTTTCAAAAAATCACAACTAGCCAAAATATTAATTCATAGATACGATCTCGATATGGTGAAACTGGTAGCGTTGAAAAAATTCCTTCAATCTTTAGACAGTGACGAAAATAGCGTATATTTGCCTTACTTGAACATCCCGGTGTACTTACAACCGTTCCAATTGATGAAGAGCATGCTGACTATAAATGGTAGACTGTTGGGTAAACAACAGTTGGAAAGGGTCAAATTTAGTGCCTCAGATTTCAAATATTCATGTTTCGAGAAGGATTTTGAAATACTGAGATTCAAATGTCAAATTATCCAAATTGTTTTAAAAGAAATTTACTCATTATTGAAAGGTCCCGTTGTCAATAATATGCGATTGACTAGTATTACAAATTTGATGGTACAATTGGTCAGTTTGACTCCAGCAGAGTTACAACTGTACTATTCCAAGCAAAACCCTGACAATATAAGTTTAAACAACGACTCTTCTTTGACGAGGCACAAGACAAAACACAAGTCAAAAAAAGCACAGAAAAACATGAAAAACACACCATTGATTAACCCATCAAACACCGGCTCCATAACAACATCAAGTGTATCATTGCCACACAGCACGGACTCTTTCTCAGTCAACGATCAACCTATGAGAAATCCAAACACCTTAAAACCAATGTCCAACTTCACCTCACATACCTCAACAAATAGCAGTCATAGAGTAGCGCTCAATGTGGGCTATGACCAAACACTCGACGAACTTTACACCTTGATCAAAAAATTAACGTTTCTTGCTATACGGCAGTTTGTATCCATGAATGACAGCACTGAATTGACTTCAATTCTGCATAGTATGAAAATTTCAGACGAAAGCGACAAATCAAGCGTAGACAACAAGTCTACCCCGCAAAACTCAGAAAATGAGTTTCAAGACCAAACGGATCTGCATTCACAAGATCGAAAATCAACTCAAAGTACAAACGCAAACCCAGTTAAACAAGAACATAATCAGAACACTATTACTCAAAGTGATCACAAGTCAACGAGCGCACCAGATGAATACTACAAGTCACTTCTTTGTCTTATCAACGAAAACTTTATGCCGTTCATTTTGGATGATTATGAGCACTTTCTAAGAGAGTGTTATAAAGACACCGATTTGATCATTTCCAATATATACGTATGAAAACTATAATCCCCTCCATTCGCTAATAATACCCCGTAGAAATCAATTACGCCCTTTGTAAAGACCATGTACCCAATTCATACGGAAAGCTTCTGCTTGCCAACCAGACATGACAATCTACGTTGACGCTTTGATACAACCAATCTTTGTATATACTCAAAAGCTTATAGTTGTAGTACGTAAAGTCGATTAATGTCTATCTCCGGCACAGCTCATGCTAATCAAACACAGCCCTTTAATTTACTTGAATGCTTTTAAATCAGCCTCACACATGACGGATTAATCGAAAAGGCAGTGACTTAGCGACAGCTCACATTTAGAGCTTAATCAGGTTTCAAATCCAGTATAGAAACGTTCACGATACATTAAGCGTAAGATTTACATGTAATTTCATTTAATAAAGCTATCTTAATCAGCAATATTTTAGTTTACTACAATCTTTTTATACTAAATAATGTATCCAGGGAATAACGGGTATCAGAGAGGGTATCCTCCTCCACCACCACCACCGCATCCACAGTATTACGGAAACCAATACCAACCTCCTCCAGGTCCTCCTCCACCTTCAAATAGAGGCTATCCTGGCAATCAGTTTCAACCTCCTCCAGGACCACCCCCAGGTAATTACAACAGACCGCCATATCCACCTGCTCAAAACAATTATAGCAGAGATAATCCAAACTCGATACCACCGCCTGATTGGTCCAATCAATCTCAGTCTGTGGGGAATGGATTTCAGAGACCTCCACAGAACCCACCAATGCCCGATTCAGGCATGCAATATCAAAGAATCCAAGGTACAGACGAATACCAGAGCTTCCAGTACTCTCAGTGTAATGGTAAAAGAAAAGCTCTTCTGATTGGTATTAATTACATTGGCAGTAGAAATGCTCTACGTGGTTGTATTAATGATGTTCATAACATGAGCCAATACCTTATGACTTTCCAAGGCTTTAAAATGGAAGATATGGTGATTCTTACAGATGATCAGAGAGATCTAGTCAGAGTTCCTACAAGAGCTAATATGATTCGTGCCATGCAATGGCTAGTCAAAGGTGCGTCCCCTGGTGACTCTCTATTTTTCCACTACTCTGGTCATGGTGGACAAGAAAAGGATTTGGACGGTGACGAACCAGATGGGTTCGACGATTGTATTTACCCAGTAGATTTCGAACAGACAGGTTCGATCATTGATGATATTATGCATGATATAATGGTGAAACCACTACCTGTTGGTTGTCGACTAACTGTTGTCTTTGACTCGTGCCACTCGGGAACAGCTCTAGATTTGCCATTTGTTTACAGAGCCCAAGATGGTGGAATCAAAGAGTACAACATTTGGAAAGAGAGTAAAGGTGATGCGATGAACCTAGTGTTAGGCTACGCCACGAACAATCCAATGGCGATGGTTAGTTCGCTAGGAAATGTTTTCAACAGAGTCAAAGCTTCTTATGGTAATAATGCCCAAGAGATGAAGAAACAGAAAATGTCACCAGCTGATGTTATCATGCTTTCCGGTTGTAAAGATTCACAAACCAGTGCAGACGCTAACGAGGCGGGTAGGTTTACTGGTGCGTTAAGTTATGCTCTAATAAAGGTTCTTACTGAGAATCCTAATCAAAGTTATTTGACTTTGCTTCAAAATATCAGAGCTGTATTGGCTGCAAAATACTCCCAAAAACCTCAATTATCTTCTTCACATCAAATCGATCCAAATATTAGATTTATCATATAGTGGATGTACGTATTATGCTCCAGATTTTTATAACATAAGTAGGTAGTTTCATTAATTCTAACTTTTTGTGTGTCTTTACCCTTTCTATCTTCAAGTAGAACCTCTGAATGCAGACACAATCCAGAGACAACGTCGGGTACTCTTAGGCTAGCCAGGTACTGACATCGTTTAAGGGCTCGCACCAATTTTTCAAGGGTCGCTTTATACCGAAAAGTCGAAGTCGACCATCCCCATAGGCTGACGATCAATAGAATAAGTTTAATTTGATAGAAAGTAAAAGTCTTTTTTTAAATATCTGAACATTTATTTGTATGTTCAAAATAGATGTCAATTACACAATAGCCAAATTGTACTTCACTAACAATTGAGTTTCCATCATGAACAGAGACGATTTCGACCTTTCGATATACTTGGTGACGAACGCTGAGATGGTGCCAAGTTCCAAGACGTTCCTGCAGCAGGTTGAAGAGGCGATTGCAAATGGTGTCACTTGTTTACAACTACGTGAAAAGAACTTATCGACGAGAGATTTTATTGAAAGAGCCCAAGCGGTTAAAAAGCTTACCGATAAGGCTAATATCCCATTGATCATCAACGACAGAGTCGACGTAGCATTAGCCGTGGACGCACACTTGCACGTTGGTCAAGATGATATGACTGTGCCTATGGCTAGAAAGCTACTTGGTCCTGATAAAATCATTGGTGTGTCAACAGGGGAGGCGCATGAGGTGGAGCAAGCTATTGCCGATGGTGCTGATTACATTGGAATCGGTATTGTTTTCGATACAAATACCAAAGAGACCAAGAAAATCCAGATGGGACCAATTGGAGTTCAAAAATTGTTGAAAGTTATACAAGAGAAGAAATCTAATATCAAGACTTGTGTCATTGGCGGAGTGAACCAATCAAATGTCCAGAGAGTCAGATATGTTTCTGGACTTGCACCAGCAAATGGGTTACCTGCGGTGACCATTGACGGTGTAGCAGTTGTTTCATGTATCATGGCTAGAGAAGATGCCGGACAAGCAACAAAAGAGCTAGTGTCTTTGTGGAACACACTTCCACCTTGGATCCAGTCTTCTTCACCAAAGACAGACGAGTTGAAGAACATTATTCAATCTGTTAGAAAGACCAATCCGTTAGTTCACCATGTTACAAATGATGTAGTGAAGAATTTTTCAGCAAACGTGACCTTAGCATTGGGTGCTTCACCTATTATGAGTGAGTGTTCAGAGGAGTTCGAAGAGTTGGCGCAAATTCCAAACTCATCTTTGGTGGTTAACACGGGGACTATCAACACCACACATAACTTAATCTACTATAACGCTTTCAAAGCTTACAACAAATACGGAAGACCTATTATTTATGATCCTGTTGGAGCAGGTGCTTCAGTGGTCAGAAAAGAAAGCTCAAAAAGAATCTTACTTGAAGGTTATGCAAGTGTCATTAAAGGAAATGAGGGAGAAATCTATGCTGCTGCAGGTTTACACAAGCAAATGAGAGGCGTTGATAGCGAATCATCTGGGGATATTAAACAAGTTATCAAAGTTGCTACACAACTCGCATCTGCTGCTAAAGCTGTTGTAGTTGTGACAGGCAAGACCGATGTTATCGTCAATGGCTTGTTGCCTGATTTCTACTCTTTTGGGTCTAAATACGCACCTGCTGTTGCAGTCATCAACGGCGGTCACTCATTAATGTCTCAGACTACGGGTACCGGGTGCTCACTTGGTTCTACTATTGCCGCTTTTGTCTCCTCGTATCCTTCCAATGTTTTCTTAGCCACCGTTTCCGCCTGCGCAATGTACAAAAAGGCAGGGGAGATTGCAGGAATCAAATGTGACAGTGCCGAGACTGGTCCTGGATCATTCCAAACGTGGTTCTTGGATGCCTTGTCGGAATGCACCAACACAGGAAACTATACAGAATCGGTCGAGTTCTTGTGAACCAATATCTAGGTTTTATCTTTCGGGGGAAAGAATAATGCCATAGATGTCTGTTCTCATGGGGTTTGGGGAAACCTCATGTGACAGTCTGCGACACAACAACTCGCTTTCATATTGCACACACATACACACATAGAGCATTCTTTTAATTAACCAAGATTATCTTTGATTAAACCAGTAATGATAAGTTAGTAAGTAAGTAAGTAAGTAACTACTACTAAGAAACACCGCCTTAAAAATAATAAAAAACACTACAACACACCCGTGCACCACTAAAATATTAGAAATCTGCCATTTTAAAAACAGTGTCATTAAATAATTTGAATCGCCTCCAAAAAACTTCACCAAAACAAAATTGAGAACAAACAGCGGAAACGGGAGCATTTTGAGACCTCTTTGCTTTACGTGCAAGAGGGCATTTATTTTTTTTTTTTTATTTTTTTTAAATTTTGTTTTTCGTTGCACGTTACTGATTTACTATATTTGGTACTTATACGCGTTATAATTCAATCACGTGTCGTTTACTTCACCGAATTTGAGGTTTGAAATACAGTTGAAATAATCTCCGGTGTTGAACTCTGCAAATAATTGAACAAAGTTGTTTAGCTGAGTTTTTTTGAATATACTATTCACACAGTGTGTGATTTTAAATCAAAGATCTTTGTAATATAAATGACGATGAACGGCTACTCTTCGAGTCATCCACAGCAGATGATGCCAAATATCCCTTTGGGGACAGGTGCATCAACCATACCGCTTTCAATTGATCAGCAACAACAACAACAACAACTACAACAGCAGCAAAAACTGCCTCAAGTTATCCCTTTGAATATACCTATGCCTGAAACCGTACATCAAGTGCATCATCTTCTCAGAAGATTCAGAGAATTGGAAGAATCTAATACCTACCCTGCTGAAAAAGCAGGAATACTTAATACTCTCAGATTGGTTAGTAAACAACGCGACCAATATGAATCAGATTTGGCAGAGGTTGCAAATCTTTGGGAGAAGAACAAGGAAGAAGTCGATTTAGAACTATTGAAAAAACAACTGGTGGCATTCCAACTACTCTCGAAGGATTTGGATCTGCCTTTAGACTTTCAGTTATCGTTTGCAGAAAGCCTAGAAGAGTTGGAATTTGAGCTAGAACATGGAGATGACGACGATGCCGAAGAGCTCGAAGACGAACTTGAACCTGAAGAGGCCAATGAGAATGAAAAGACTGACAATAACAAACAACTTGTAGAACTACCGCATGACGATTACAATGCCAAGGCAAAGATACTGGGTGTCGATCCAATGAAGACCGTGGCTGACCCAAATATCCATTCCGTGGGGTCCATGTTGGCTGAAGACCAAGTTGTCAAGAAAATCGCTAATAGAGTGGCAGAATTGGAAAATTTACCTGCCAATATTGGGTCTTATGACACTCAAAATATTAATAATGATATAACCCATTCTAACGATAGTATAATTGAAGGAATTGACGATCTAAAAATCAAGTCACTTGTGGAATTGAAATCTTTACGTTTGTTGAATAAACAAAAAGAAATGAGACAAAAACTTGTTCATACTACCATTGCTACATCCTTATTCAAAGATGAATCTATTCTGAATCATCCTATTTCAAGATCCTTAAGTAGATCTTATCATATAAGAGAAAAGAATAAAATCGAACAAACAGCAAGATTGGCCGAAAAATTGAAAGAACAACAAAAGAAAGAAAAAGAGGCATTAGAACTTAATATTCAAAGACAAACCATTAATCGTATCACAGAAATTGTCAATGAAGCTCAAAGTGAAGTCTTATCAAAGAAAAATTCCAGATATGCTTTTGGTAGATCTGTTCAACATTTCCATCAACAAGTTGAAAGAGAAGAAGGTAAAAGATTAGAAAGAAACGCCAAAAAGAGATTGGCAGCATTAAAATCCAATGATGAAGAAGCATATCTTAAATTATTGGATCAAACTAAAGATACTAGAATTACTCATTTGTTAAAACAAACAAATTCTTTCTTAGATTCTCTTGCTGCTGCAGTTCAAGTTCAGCAACAAGATTCAAAAATATTGAAAAAAATAGATAATGGAGAAGATGTCGGTGAGCATGAAGTTGCTTCAATTCCAGAAATCAATACCGAAGAAGATAGAGAAAAAATTGACTATTATGAAGTTGCACATCGTATTAAAGAAACCGTCACTGTTCAACCAACTCTGCTTGTTGGTGGTAAATTAAAAGAATATCAATTGAAAGGTTTAGAATGGATGGTCTCATTATATAACAATAACTTGAATGGTATATTGGCCGATGAAATGGGGTTGGGTAAAACTATTCAATCGATTTCTTTGATCACTTATTTGATTGAAGTCAAGAAGGAAAAAGGTAAATTTTTGGTGATTGTGCCGCTTTCAACAATTACTAATTGGACATTAGAATTTGAAAAATGGGCACCTGGAGTTAAAACAATAGTTTACAAAGGTTCTCAACAACAACGTAAATTGTTACAATATGAAGTCAGATCAGGTAATTTCCAAGTCTTGTTAACCACATATGAATACATTATTAGAGATAGACCATTACTTTCCAAGTTCAAATGGGCTCATATGATTATCGATGAAGGTCACAGAATGAAAAACGCCAATTCCAAATTATCAGTCACTTTAACTCAATATTATTTCACTAGAAATAGATTGATTCTTACAGGTACTCCATTACAAAATAATTTACCAGAATTATGGGCATTATTGAATTTCATTTTACCAAAAGTTTTCAACTCTGTGAAATCTTTTGATGAATGGTTCAACACTCCATTTGCTAATACTGGTCACCAAGATAAATTAGAATTAACAGAAGAAGAAAGTTTGTTGATTATTAGAAGATTGCATAAAGTCTTGAGACCATTCTTGCTAAGAAGATTGAAAAAAGATGTTGAAAAAGATTTACCAGACAAAGTTGAAAAAGTTGTCAAATGTAAATTATCTAGTTTACAAACTTGTCTATATAAACAAATGTTAAGCCACAATGCTTTATTTGTTGGTGCTGGATCAACAGGTGCATCAAAATCAGGGTTGAAAGGTTTGAATAACAAAATTATGCAATTGAGAAAAATTTGTAACCATCCATACGTTTTTGAAGAGGTTGAAGATGTGGTGAATCCTCAAAGAGCTACAACAGATTTAATTTGGAGAAGTTCAGGAAAATTTGAATTACTTGATAGAATCTTACCTAAATTCAAAGCAACTGGACATAGAGTTTTAATTTTCTTCCAAATGACTCAAGTTATGGATATCATGGAAGATTATCTAAGATTTAGAGATATGAAATATATGAGATTAGATGGTGGTACTAAAGCTGATGACAGACAATTGATGTTGAAAGACTTCAATGCCCCTGATTCTGAATATTTCTGTTTCTTATTATCCACAAGAGCTGGTGGTTTAGGTTTGAATTTACAAACAGCCGATACTGTTATTATTTTCGATACAGATTGGAATCCACATCAAGATTTACAAGCCCAAGATAGAGCGCATCGTATTGGTCAAAAGAATGAGGTTAGAATTTTAAGATTAATTTCAGAAGATTCAGTTGAAGAAGTCATTTTAGAAAGAGCACATCAAAAATTGGATATCGATGGTAAAGTTATTCAGGCAGGAAAATTTGATAATAAATCAAGTGCTGAAGAACAAGAAGCATTTTTGAAAAGGCTTCTAGATGCAGAAAAGGATAAAAGTGAAGAAGAAGAAGAAGAAGATTTAAATGACGAAGACTTGAACGACATTCTTGCTAGATCTGATGATGAAAAGACTCTTTTCTCAAAGATGGATAAAGAAAGGGCAAAATTTGATAAATTACTGAATGGTCCAAGATTAATGTCTTTTGACGAACTACCACCTGTTTTCAAAGAAGATATTTCTGTGCATTTGAGCAAAAACAAAGAAACCTTAGCTGATAAAAGAGAAAGAAAGAAGGTTATGTATGATGATGGATTGACTGAAGAGCAATGGTTAGATGCTGTTGATAATGATGACGATACAATTGAAGCTGCAATTGCAAGAAAGCAGAAATCACTCAGAAAGAGAAGGGCAAAATCTGCAGGGCTTGGTGATGATGATAATGAAGATGATCACGAAGAGGAAACCGAAAATGGAGATCTTACTCCAAGAAAGAGAAGAGCTAGATCGGGCCATAGCCAAGTTTCTTCAGATGCAGAAGAAGAAGAAGATGTTGAACCAAAGATTGAGGAACCAGCTTTCAAAATAACCGCCCGTAAAGTGTTGGAAGAATTAGCAAAAGTTACAGATGAAGAAGGACGCACGCGTCTTGATATATTTGTTGCAGCTCCATCTCGTAAGTTTTATGGGGACTATTATAGAATCATCAAGGATGTTGTTTCGATCAATGACTTGAATAAGCGTTTGAACAAGGATATGTTTCAATCACTTGATGAGTTTAAAGACAGATTACTACTCATGTTTGCCAATGCGAAAGTTTACAACGAGGAAGGCTCATGGGTTTATAATGATGCTGTGGAGTTGGAGAAGGCTACTCATGAAATTTTCTCAAAGCTTGAAGCTGAAAATTAGTATAATTCTTCCAAAACTGTTATGAAGCGATGTTGGCTTCGAGTGTACGTATATGTATATGCTTCTATTTTAAGGGTCAATAACCAGACCCTGCTTTGTATTTTAGAATTTTGTAGAGAAATTATGCGATTATATTAAATTTAATTTATTATTAATTTGGGTTTGAGCAAAAAATGGCTTGAACGTTTCACTAAGCTAGTATATCGAAGTATTGGCCAAATTTAATGTACACTAAATATGGAACCACTTGACCACACAATACTCCCACGTATTTCTCTATAGCTGTGTGATAAAAGATTGAAGTGATTACAAATAAAGCAGTCCAACTAAAAACCAAAATCGTGACAAGAATAGTAATGATGCCGATGCTTATATTATCATTTTTTTGTTCAGTACAATTGTTGTCCGACAGGGCGTTCAGTTTGTTGATCCTGTAAACTTGGAAAGCACTAGTAAATTCCAATAATATGCAAAGTGTGAAAGATGTAAGGATCAAACTATGACCACTCAATTTGATGCCACCGATCCAAGAGGGTGGATTCTCACCCGTACCCAACTTACTATTAAGACATTGATGATAAGTCAAAGATGGAACACCATTGGAGCAATGCCCACCTGTATATATGGTAAATCTGTCAAACAGAGAATTTCCAAAAAACCAAACAATCAGTATCGAAAGCCAACAGTAGAGTAAAATCAGCTTACCGCATTGTCTAACAAGAATATGGTACTTGGTGACGGTGTTTGACTCATGTAACGACACAGGCAATAAATGAACATCAGTGTAGTTGTTTCTGCTGCTAAATCTGTAAATGTAAATGCTTTTCTTTCTTTTCCAGACATATATGGAACTCAAACCAAACGCCAACAAGTAAAGCTCAAAAGAATGGCCTGCAAAGATTTCATTGAGAAAACTTTTGGAGTTGATCAGAAATGACGATGTGGGCACATTACCAAGTATAGAAATGGTTATCAAACGTACAACGAGTCCAGCTGATAACAACAACGGGTGCGCTAGAAAGAGAATCCATGGTGAAGTGACAGTATAAGATATCACCGAACTCACTTTCGACTCCAAGATCATTTTTCAACAACAACAACACCACCCAATTCCTGTCCAGTTATTTTGCAGCAGAATTACTATTGACAAGCTTTTCATCATCGTTGATATACACCACTTTTATCTTGTTCTTTTAACAAACTTTGTACGGAAGTTGAAATGATAAAAATAGTTGATCTGTGCGGCTGAAAGTATAAAATAGTTTACGCCTGTTGACTTAACGAATTTTGTTTATTAGTTAACAGTTTTGAATCTATTGTACATCTATACATCTATATCACATTCTTTCATTATCGCAAAAAACTTGTTAGCAAAATCAGATATTCTGCAGTCTTTTAAAAGTACTTCAAGCTTGCGCTTTTTCTTCAAATTGGTTGTCCGATTTTCGGCACCAACAAGCACAATGACGTTTGAAACCTTGAATAGATCACACAACAAGATAACTTCAAATTCTCTACCTATCCTTATGTTTATCTTGCTATACTCAAGGTCGTGTACAAGACTATCTCTTGGTGATAATTTGTCTTGGATTGTATTGAACATGAAGGTCTTAAGTTGCAGCTGGACAAGATATTTCCTCACCTCTTTTGTAAATAAATATAGGTTATAGTTCAAATACTGGACAGCGATTGATTTGAGTGGAATAAAACACGGTAGTGTTGTTTTAAAAATAAACCAGTTGTCATTCTTAACATCTTTTTTCAGAATGATATAGTGTGGTTTAACGTATGTGAATTTGTACCTGTCGTATATATCAAATCGCATTCCTAAATACCGACTATCACTATTTTGCTGGGAACCAGTTTTCTCCAAGTCAAGAAGACTTGTTTCTCTACTTAAACTCGGATCGTTCACTGCAAAGGCAGTTATACCGCCCAGTCTATATACGTTCTCAAGCTGAATTTGTTTGATGCTTTGTTGTTTGAAGGACTTCCAGTCCTTATGTGAATCATCAAGACTAACATTATCGTCGGGAGTTGCAACTTCAGCTGGCTTAGCATGATCATCTATACTTTCGTTGGAGCCAGTCTCAACTACCGTCTTGAACCCCGTGACCATGATGCTGTTGATTAACTGATCAAAGTACTCGTGGTGAGCCACCTCTGGAACATACTGAGTTTCAGTTTTCTGCCTTGAGGTCTGTGTTCTCTTGCTAGGAAGGGTCTTTCGAGGCGGCGTTATTTCGCCATCGTCATATGGCCTTTTAAAATCAGTTGTGTTTGTGTTTGCTTGTGCTGGTGAATCACCGGTAGATGGTAGGTACCTATTCTCAAGATCTCTCGCTTCTTTTTCCAGCTGCTCCACTTCCTGCCTCAATCGTTCAAGTTTTGACATTTTCAGAACAAATCAAATAATCTATATAAACTGATATCACTTTAAAATCCTCCAACTTGATTTGACTCCCTTAGTATCCATTTCACTTCACTTCACTCCACTGAAATAACTGTAAACAAAGCACAAGATCAACAAAATTCAAAATAAAAAAATAAAAACATCAATACAAATGCGGCGCGTATAACATTTTTTTTTTCTTCATGCATACAAAAAATATCACTAATTTATTTCAGCTTATGCTTTTGAAAGATAGCAAAAGTATTGATTTTTAGCTTGAATATGGACGGATACGTTAGCCAAACAACTTTATAATAGCTAATATATTGAACTTACAGACTTGTGAGGATTGCCATTTAATGTCTCGTGAAAAGGAGATTAGTACACACTTTAAATGGATGAAGAAAGCTTTAGAGGTAGCTGAAGAAGCTCTGGAGGTGAATGAAGTCCCTGTTTCCTGTATATATGTGTACAAAGGGGAGATAATAGCCAAGGCGTTTAATCAAACCAACCTTACGTTAAATGGTACCAGACACGCTGAGTTTGAAGGGTTTGAGCAGATTAAATCCAAATTCCCAGACTCATATGATGATGTATTGTTGGAAACAGATTTATATGTGACTGTTGAGCCATGCATAATGTGTGCTTCATTTCTTCGACAAATTCATATAAGAAGGGTGTTTTTTGGATGCGCAAATGAAAGATTTGGAGGCAATGGATCAGTGTTCAAAGTTCATTCAGATTGGCCCAAGATGGATGGAATTGACAGATCGAAATTAAACAGTACGTATAGCGTTTATCCTGGATTCTTAAACCGAGAAGCAGTAATGCTACTTCGAAGATTCTACATGTTAGAAAACGAGAAAAGTCCCACATTGAAAGATAAAAAAAACAGAAAATTGGTAGTGGATGAATTTCCAGTAATAAAATATAGTGATCATATGACAAAAGAAGAGTTTGTGGATATGTTTGGACTGAAATACGAATCAATCTACGATAACAATTTGTTTTTAGAGTTTGATCAAGATGGTAATTTACTAAATGACGCTGATGGCAGTGATTCAAAAAGAAGCAAAGTGTGAGCGTAATCAAAGGCGGGTAAATGGTTGCAATACACAACTAAGTAACGAAGTTAAAGAACGAATAATTTATAAATCAAAAATCAAAGATATTAACTAGAATCCCTAAAACGCCTCGAAGAAACAACTAAAAAAGACAAAAGAAAGAAAGAAAAAAAAAAAAAAAACAGTAAACTCCAAAGATCTAGAAAGACGGGAAACGCCAAAAAACTCACCAGGTTTTTTTCCAAAAACACAAAACATTCATAGACCCAGCTAGAAAATTTTTATATTGAACTTTGTAATTTTTTGAGATTGTCGTTAAGTATTTCATTATTTTTCTGAACATCATTTTGTGAAAACAACTCATCATCTTCACCAGTCAATTTGTTTGTAAAACTTTCATTAGCAGCTCTAATTTGAACTTCAGTTAATGCTTCAAAATCCTGCCAATCATTTACCAAGTTTGTGTAGTAATCAAGATACGTGCTTCCTAATGCTTTTAAAGAGTCTGTTATTTCTTCATCTTTGATTTTTTCAAAAAGATGATATTCATCAATTATATCAGATTCAAACTGTTCAAAGACCTCAAAAGCAGTTTTCTTTTCTTTCTCTAAGAGTTTGATTCTAGAATCAAGTTTCTCAATTCTTTCATTTGTTAAATTCCCATGATGGTGATTCGATGATAATCCAGCAATAGATTCCAATTTTCTTGTTAAGAAATTGATTGTACCTTCAGTTGAAGCTGTCACTGACCCTCCATTCATTAAATATTCTTTTTCTTGTTTAGCCTTTTCCAAATAATTGCATAACATTTCGTAATCAATTGCTTTGCTTTCTTTTAATTTCAACAAATTTTTAAACTGATTAATATAATGTTCTAAATCTTTCAAAGAAGTTAAGTAGTCGTATTCAATATTATGATTCAAATAATAAGATCTATCAGCAATTGATTTCAAGTTTGATGAGAATTTCGAAAACTCAGATGCGATTAATTTTGTCGGATTTGAGTCAGACAAAACAGAATCTTTATTTTTACCATCAAAGTCATTTGATAGTAAGATGTTTAATTTACCAAACTCTTCAGAAAAACTTGCAAAATCGTTACTGATATCATGTTGTTTGTTTAAAACTTTACTATAAATAGTGTCAATTTTCACCAAATTTTCTTGTAATTTTGCAGATTTCTCTTGCATATTTTGAAATTCTCGTTTATGAGAAGATTCATAAGATGGTTTTTTGAAAGAGTTCATAATGAAATCAGTCACAGTTTCCAAATTTTGTGAAGTTGAATTATTCACATCCAATGAACCAGATGAGATCTTCAAGTTTGATTTGTATGTTGTCCAATAATCTGAATCATCTAAAAATGTATGAAATAATTGTGATTGTCTTAATATTGGGTGTTTGCAAACACGATTCAAAAAATTATGTAAAGATTTTGCTCTCTTTGTAGTAAATTCTTCAGTGAATCTACCACCTTTAACATACTCTAATCTTTGCTTGTTTGGTAAAGGTGGTATTATTCTTGTTGGGAAATCATTTGATAAACATTCAAATAAAAAGTAAAAATCAGAGTATCTTCTTCTTAATTGAAATTCTTGTTTCTTGAAAACTTTCAAATTAGTTTTAACTTCGATCAAAAACGAAGTGAACGGATTTTGACCATCGTATTCTGTTATCGGTGAAGAAACTGTTGTTTGCAGATAGAAATCCTCATCTGTTTCCTCCTGATTATTATCAGTTGCTGGATCCGTGATACCTTGGCCTGGAAATTGAGTCGAGGTCGTCTGCTCTTGCACAACAGGTTCGTGACCTGATCCTGAACCTGAGCCTGGGCCTGAGACCGCTGTATTTGGAAGCAATCCTGACCCACTTTCATCATCATCTTCATCATCACCTCTATCGCTATTGTTGTCATCACCACCACTGACATTGGTCTTGTCTATGCCTATACTTTGGTTTGAACTATCTGAGCCGATCTTTGCTACTTTGTGAACCTGTTTGTCATCATCACCAGAGGGATGGTAATCAGTCACCAAATCAGCTTGCTCTTCCTCGTCATCGGCGTGACTTTCTCTTGAAGTTGAGAGGTCAACACCAGCATTAGCATCAACTTGCTGGGTTTCAATCACTCCTGGTTCTTCTGCAATTTGCTCTGAAGCTAAAGTTTGGTCACTGTTCTTATTACGGTCGCCCACTTCATCTCTGTCCCATTGAACGCTCGAGAACTGGTCACTCATTGCGCAAGTATTTAATCACAAAAAAAGAAAAAGCGGGAAAAGTACAGTTCAAGCGTGCTATGATTGAACTATGTATAAATCCTCAGTATCAGTCAACTGTTCCAGAAGTATATATACATACAAAGCTGACAATCAGCATTTAAACAACTTGAGCACACACCAAAACATGATGGCTGAAACAAAACGGCAATACTAAATAATTAATTTTAATAATTACGTAATGTATTACATCATTAGACCTGGGGAAAGAAAAAAGTTAGATTAATAAATAAATTCACAAAGAATAAAATTTAAGCGCCCACTTAACACAACAGGTGTCAGCCCGGTGGAGCCAATCGTTTTCAATTGAATAAGCAAAACTTTAAATGGTACGTTGAATATACAACTGAATTTATATATATATAGTAACATTATATATTTTCATGTACAAGTAGGGAAAAAAAAACTGAATCAGTAATGAGATTTTAAATACAGAGGAATTAAAAAAAAAAAAAAAATAAAAAAAAGAGAAAAAAACGGGAATAAAGGAATAAGGATTATCAATCATAAAATAGAAGATTTAACTACAATAAATTTCAATGAATGCAACAAATACATATATATATAAAAAATCAGTTAAAATATTATTGTTTAAATTATTATTTTTTTTTTTGGTTTTTTTGTTTTTTTTTTGTGAGTTTTTTTTTTTATTTTATTTTTCAACAATTTTTTTTTTTTATTTTTTAATTTTTAGTTTTCAACTTTTTGAGTTTTAGTTTTCGTCTTTAGTTTCTTCGTTTGTTTCTTCTTCAACAGTTGTTTCTTCAACAATTTCAACTTCAACAACTTGAGGAGAAACTGAATCTTTACCAGGTTCTAATCTTTGTTCGATTGGTAAAATCCAAGATTTAAAATCTGTTTTAGCTCTAACTTTATATTCATTTTGACCATCTTCACTAACTGTGTAACCGTATTGTAAATTGGTACATTTTGGTAAAGCTTCAACAACTAAATTGTAATCACCATAAGATAAACCTGAAACTCTATAAAAACTAGCAATAACAGTTAATGGTAAGAAACCATCATCATTCATATTTTTTCTCAAGAATGTATCTTTAATTAAATTTTCAATTGAGAAATAATAATCAATTTGATGAGCTAAAGTAGCTAAAAGTAATTCTTTTTGTTGAGCTTGAGAATTTGGATCAGCAACAATAAATTGACCAGCTTGTTGGTTTAAATTTGAAATTGGAACAAATTGAGCATTTTGAGTTGGATAATTCATGTATGTAACTGGAGCATAATACAATGGTTGTTGAATCAAATATGGTTGTTGTTGTTGTTGATAATTGTTTCTATTATGATGATTATTATGATGTTGATGATGATGATGTCCTCTATTTTCATTATATTGGTTTGAAACATAGTAAGGTCTGTTACTACCATTCATGTTATTATAAGGAACAAAAGTGTTCATTTTACCATTGTTATAGAGTTTATGTGGTTGTTGCTGCTGCTGCTGCTGCTGTTGTTGTTGTGAGTTAACATTGCTATTACTACTGTTATTGTTGTATGATTTGTATGCTCTTGGTTGGTAATTACCATTATTTTGATGCTTGATATAAGGTTTTGAGCCTTGATTTGGAAGACCGTTATAATTTTGATTATGGTTGTATGAATGATTATGACTATTGTGATGATGTGGGATGCCATTATTATTGTTGTAATTTTTCTTATGTTGGTGAATTCTGTGGTTGGATTGTGTAGATTGAGCCGAGGTGGTGTTGAAAGTGTTGTTGTTGTTGGTAGAAGTAGATGGGGTAGCTGAACTATCAGTAGAGGTGGCTGAGACGGTGGTGTTATTAGTTGAAGAATTAGCAGATTTTTCTTCATTAGAATCAACAGTTTTCTCTTCAACTTCAGATGATGATTTTTGAGAAGGTTGTTGTTCATTGGAAGTTTCAACTTTGGTAGCATCAGCATCATTGGATGAAGAAGCAGTAGAAGCAGTACCAACAGTAGCAGTAGCAGTAGCACTAGAAGTCTTATTACTTGGTTTTGTCTTTGTCAATTGATCAGCATTTTCAACTTTAAAATCATTTGATTTATTTGAAGTATGTTGCTTTCTTGTACTTTTTTTAACATCTTTTGAATCTTGATCTTTTGAAGAAGAAGAAGAAGTATTTGAAGTTGAAGTTGAAGGTTTCTTTTTATTTGTTTTTTTCTTATTGTTTGGATTTGATTTATTTGAAGAAGATTTATCTGTAGCTAATACCACTGAAGCTTTAAATGGAACCCATTTTTCTTTACCACTTGAAGCTTTAATTATATTGTTATTATTACTATTATTATTTGATGAAGAAGATTCACTATTTGATTCAGACAATATTATTGATTCGGTTGGTGGGATAATTATTGGAGCAGCTCCCCAAGCGCTTGTAGTTGGAATTGGAGCTGGTGCTAATTTGACACTTTTAGATGGAGTTGTAGTTGAATTTGATTGATCTTTTGATGAAGTTGACTTTGAATTAGTTGATGCAGAAGTACTTGAAGTCTCATTAGATTCTTCATTTGCCAAAGGTTTAGTCTTTTTGTCTTTTTTAGTAGACTCACTTGATTTTTCAGCACTGGTTGAAGATTGATCGACAGATGATTGATCTTCTGAGGTTGAAATTGAAGTTGGTTTAGCAGAAGCAGAAGCAGCATTAGTAGTAGTAGTTGATGCAAGATCAGCATCACTAATTGATTTTTTATTGTCATTGGAGGTTGATTCAGTGACTTTTAAATCTATTTGTTCAGCTGGTGATTGTGGAGAATTTGATGATTCTTTGCTTGCGCCACCAGCGGCATGAGCATATGAAATTATAGCTGACATTGTATTGAAAGATCAGTTTAATGGAAAAAGACTAGACCAATGAGTAAGTGGAGATTATCTCAAAGGTGATTTTAATGAAAAGAAAGTTTAAATATATCAAATTTCCACAGTGAAACCTTGTTTTTTGAAGAAAGTGGCAACAACGAGTTCCTATTTTCTTTTCTTTTGATTCAAAGATAGAATGTGAAATAAATTACAAAAGATAAACAGTGATGGTGGTTTATCTAGTATAATTATTGATAGAGAAAATCAAATTGGCGAAGTATATAGGTCAAGAGTGATGTTGATGTAAGGGAAATGTTTTTTTTTTTTTCTTTTCCTTTTACAAAAATTTTTCTCTTTATGTTTTCTTAAATCCTTTTCTTCTAACTGAACTTGGCTTGTATTAATAAACACACAAACTTTAACTCAATTGGATAAATATCTTTTCACTTTTTTTGTTATTTACAACAGATGGTGAAAGATGCAAAATAATGAAAGAAAAGAACGATTAGATCTAAAGGGGAATGAATATGATTAGAACCAGAAAATTTTTTTCTCTTGGCGGAAACAACAAAAAATCTGGAAAAGAATAAATGCACTATTTTAGTGTCTAATATGAATGGAGAATCAAATTGAATTCAAACTTCGTTAATTGTTCAATCAGCAAATAGGATTTTAGTTGATTGGAATGATTGGAAAATTCAGTGAAAAGAGGTCAAGAGTGGTCAAGAGAGTGGTGGAAAAAGGTGAAAAGAAGTTGAGAACCCGTAGTAGAGTACGTAAGGTCCAGAGAGTGAGAGTGACTACCAGTAAGCGAGCGGATAACTCGTTAGCTAGTCAGGTAACTTTAGAGGGAGAGCTACCTGGGGGGGCAAGGGGGAACGAGAAGGGAACAAGAAGGGAGAAGAATTTACAACGGGAACAAAGTACGTGGTAGAGCGGTAGAAGCAGAAATTATTTCACAGGGTAACTGACACTGAGCTGAACTGAGAGGACGGACAGCTGCCCGGTAGCTTTTAGCCAGAGTGGCGAGTGAGATGAGCGGGAATTACGTACTGACAGCCGTTATTAGTAGTATTACCTGGTATTAGCATTGGCCTTTTTTTTTTATACTATACTACACTACACAGCACAGGGCCCGCTGTGAGATTCGCTCTGCCTGTACTCACTATATCCACTGTAGCTATGGCTATGGCTATGGCTATGGGAACTACTGAACGCAGTGGCACGAGAGCATTGAAGCCGTTTACTTACTTACCCGTTTCCTCACTCTCACTCTTTAGTAAAATTTCTCATGTAGAAAATTTTTTTTTTCGAAATTTTTTTTTTTTTTTTTTTTTTTTCGCTCAACTGAATTTTTTTTTTCTCGTCTTTAATAGGAAACAAAGTCGTGTATCAAGTGAAAAATTTATTTGTATAGAGTAAGACACAGACAGTTTGTGCGTGTGCGTGTGCGAGAGCACAAATGTAATCAATAAGTTGAGTGATTATATAATATATTACATACACACTTGTATGTGATGTAAGGATGTGATGGTCACAAGAGAGTGTAAATGTGATGTAAGGATGTAAAGTAGTTGTAATGTTATTTTTCCGTACGTGTCTCCGGATAATTATCTTGGGTAGTGTGTGGCCACAAATGGGAGGTCCGCTCTCGTTCTCGTTCTCGCTTTCGTTCTTACATCTCTGCACAATGTGGAGACATGATTCTAATGAAATTACTAAAACTTGTCTTTTCCCGATTTAAATAAACACTCTCTGAGATATCATAAGAGTGTAAATAGACTCATATGTAAAGAAGTAGATATATATGTAAATTATTTGAAAATAAAATTTTATACTTAAAATTAACCTGTTAGAAAATAGTGGTCTGAGTAGTTATTAATTTTCATTAAATGTTGTAACATTACACTTACATTGATTTAATAGATCAACTTTTCACCCCACTCACAATTTTTAGTTGCCGAGCAGTTGCCATTGAATGTTCCCAAATCAAGTAAACTGGTGAATCCACTACCCTACTCTACTACCAGCCAGTTGTCGGGATAAATTTACAACTATGCGCCGCGGATGCCTCCACAAACAAACAAATACATAAAGCACGCAAGAAAAAAAAAAAACAACATAACAGTCAACAGACAACAGACAACAAACAACAACACGCTGTGTGCTCGTAGTAAAATCACGGTAGGTAGGTTGGTGTGAGAGGGAGAGGAAAAACTATTATTCATTCCATTATTCAACAGGCAAGAACAATACAACGAGAGTGGGTGGTGTGAAGGTGAGTGGGTGAATGAGTGAGTGAGTTAATGTGGAATGAATGTATCAGTGACGCAAACCTCGTGCTCAACAAAGTGCAAAATAACAAGCATTCACACTAAAATAAGAAAATAACAAAAAGCCGTTTTACCTTTTCAATTTTTTAGTACATACACGCACAAGTGCAAGCACACGCTCAGTCAGATGTGTGTATTATTTGTAGATTCCTCTCCTTGAGTGGCTGAATTTTTGTATAACAAAATTGTAAAAAAGAAACGCGCGGGGAAGTTTTAACAGAAAAAGACAAAAGATTTAATTGCTTTTTTATTGTTATTATGTATGCATCTACTACTACTGTTGTGTACGTTTTTACTTTACTGTGTTTTTTTTTTGTATGCAATTATTTTTTTTATTTACTTTTTTATTTTCCTTTTGTTTACAAGTTATTATAGAGGGTGTTTTTGTTGACTGTTGACTTTTGGCTGTCGTGAGTGACCGAGGAACTATGGACGACACTGGTCGCTGGTATCTGGCGGCTGACCGCTGGCGGCCGGGGTTTTGTGAGTGTGAATGTGAGTGGGAGTGTGAGTGTGAATGTGGGTGATTTTTTTTTTTTTTTACTTTTTTGCCATTTACCAAGACTTTTCGCTTTTCCTTATTTTCTGATAGCGGCGGTGATCCAAAGAAGAAACCAGGCGAAGTAGTAGTAGTATTATACAGTGTTGTCGTTTCTTTTGTTTGCTGTTGTTGCGTTGCAGCTTGTTGTATACCACGGTATATTTATCACGGTATGAATACATTTTTTCCACCGGGACGATATTTTGTACAAGACTACGCCTACGCCTTTGCCTTCACCTACGCCTACGCCTGCGCCTGGTTTTTATATTCATGTTCCTGTTTCTGTTCCTGTTTTAATTTCTATTTCTGTTTCTGATTCTGCTTTCTCTTTTTGCCGTACTGCAAAGATTGGCGAATACCAGGCAGTTTCCTATCTGATCTCAATGCACGCTAGCACGCACGCACGCACGCAAGCAAGCAAGCACTCACTCTATTCACTTATTCACTTAGTATAATTTATGGCGGCTTTGTCCAGTGTAAGCTTATAACATATTATATTTACTGTATACTAATAAATCATTTAATGCCATCAATCAATACATCATACTGCGTCCGTAGTCTTTTACACGGTTCCTGTATGTTTGTATGTATTTACTTACCACTGGCTGGCTGGCTGGCTGAGTCGCTGAGCCTCTGTCTGTCTGTCACTCCCACAATAATAAGAAAAGAGACTGATCTATTTTTACATACACACATACACCCTCTCTCTGTATGTCTAATCGCTTCCCTGGTGTTTGTCTGCCTGCCTGTATGTATGTACTTTCCTGCCTCCTTCACTCTTTTTCTCCATTTATATCTCTGTGTATACATACTACTATAATAAATACACTATCGCTTTATCTTGTTGTTGTTGTTGTTGTTGTATATAGAGGAGAATATTTACTTTATTTTTTTTCTTTTCTATAATTATATACTCTTTTGGTTTCTTCTTATAATTTGACTGAATTACTTCTATTCTAATCAACAGATCAGGTTAAAACATAAAACAGGTTGGCATCGTTACCTCCCTTTAAATCTCACACTCGTGCTTTTCTCTTATCACCTATCTTGAAACTAGTGGCTATAGCCAGTTTTGTTTGTGAGAAGCGAGTATATATAAATTGAAGTTTGTGTATATTATATTTCACTACACTACACTACACTACACTACACTACACTTTAAAACAGAAAATCAAAATTCAAAAACACACGATTCAAGTTGGTTTTTGTTCCTCCCCCCTCAATTTTTGATTTTTCTTGTGTTTGTCTTGCATACTTCAGCTTGTATATTTTAAACTGACAACACAAACCATCACTGATTTCAACAAATATCGAGTCATTATCAACAAGTACTCATTCTTTCATTAAAACATTACACTCATTTATTTATTTACTAGTCATTCCTTTATCATTTCAACTACATTGAATTTTTCTTATCATCTTTTTTTTTTTTCTCACCTAACAGATCAATTATTTTCAAAATAGCATACTTTATATAAAAATGAGAAAAGAAGTTTATCATATAATATATGCTCATATTGCTATAATTTTATTTCTTGTTTATCAAACATTTGATTTAATAACATTACTTTATGATGATTCATTTCAATATGCATTATTAGAATCTGAAATAAATCCAAGAACAGATATACAAAATCCACAATTAATTCCAAAAATAATTCATCAAACTTATAAAACAAATGATATACCTGAAATTTGGAAAAAAGGTCAACAAAATTGTATTGATTTACATCCAGATTATCAATATATTTTATGGACAGATGAAATGTCAAAAAATTTTATTGCTGAAGAATATCCATGGTTTTCTGAAACTTTTAATAATTATAAATATCCAATTCAAAGAGCTGATGCAATTAGATATTTTGTTTTAAGTCATTTTGGTGGTATTTATATTGATTTAGATGATGGTTGTAATAGAAAATTAGATCCTTTATTAACTGTTCCTGGATTTGTTAGAAAAACAATTCCAACAGGTATTTCAAATGATGTAATGGGTTCAATTCCAAGACATCCATTTTTCACAAAAGTTATTGATTCTTTAAATAAATATAATAATAATTGGTTGGCTCCTTATATTACAATAATGTATTCAACTGGTCCTTTATTTTTATCAGTTATTTGGAAACAATATATTAGATGGGGAGTTCCAAATGCAGGTGCAATTAGAATCTTATTACCACAAGATTATAAAAATGGTGAAAATTCATTTTTCAATATTTCAAAAGGTTCTTCTTGGCATATGGATGATGCAAAATTTTTATTCATGTTATCAAATCATATCGTTTTAGCAGTTATTGGTGGATTCTTAATCGCTTTCACTTTTTTCTTTTTGGAATTTTTATTATATCAATTTATTATTTCAAATACTTTTAAAAAATTTACGAAAAGTATTTGGAATTTAATCACTTTTAAATCTTGGTCAAGTGGTAAAAATTTTACAAGATTAAATTCAGTTAAAAGGGCAAGATATTTAAAGACTAGAAATAGAAAAGATTCAAATTTACCAATTTCAATTAATATCGATTTAGAGAAAAATGTCTCTACAAGTGAAGAAGAATCTTAAGTTAATTAAAATTTATTGTTTTATTATTATATTAGCACGGACATTTCAATATGCTTCGTTTTTGTACTATCAACTAGAGGTGGTGATTTAGCAAGAAGAAGATAAAAAGTTTCAAAAGCATTATTTTTCATCAATTCACCAGGACCTCTTCAATACTTCATATGGTTTCTTCTCTTGAATTTTATTACATTACAATTGTCATTACTAAAAAAAAAACTGCTCTGAGAATTTTCTTTCTCCACACAGACACAAAACAAACTCATACATATTTACGAGTTTTGCATTTATCGCCCATTTTTTTTATCTTTTTCAACAATCATTTTTTCAGTTCATTCAAGTGTCTTAATATTACTCTATATAGATTTTTATATTCGTATAATGAATCTATATGTTCAGTTCAGCATATACATTATTTTTCAAAATTGCAATAAAGTAATTAAAAAGTAAATCTGTTTATTAAGTAGGTCAGGTTGAATATAGTTGATTATGTAATATATATTTATATTACTAGCATTGAATATATGACATGCCACTTAACTACTTATCATACATGGGTGTACTAAACTTTGTTCTCCAGAAACAATCATCAAATACAATACTACAAAAGATGAAGTGAGTGTAATTTAAACCTCCCCTAAAGGATGAAATAAAGTTTATTGATTACCGAGTATGACTAGCTCACTGGTTTTGAAATTAGACATGAATATGGTCTTTTCCCTCACCTGAATATGAACTCTTCGGTAACTAAACACCAAAGACAACCGGGTTTATCTAGTCATGGTATTGTGGAATTATGTTAAACATATACATAATGAGTTAGAAGGTTTGTAAGAGATTGTTTCTCACCTTTGTTTACTCAATCGGCACATTCATACTACCAGAAGACCAAGTTTTCATTGTCGATAAGTTTTGAAGCACCTTGTTTGGAACAGTCAATCCACTTTTCTGAGTGTTTGTCGTAAAGACAATAAATTGGAAAGAATTGAAGCCTGATTTTGGTTTCATTGTTTTTTCACACAAGAATTATTCAAGATTGTTAGTAGGTTGATTTACTAGGTGTTGATGAATTTAGTCAAATAGGAACTCAAATGGGAAGATACGGTGAACAATCTCACAGAAGACTCATTGCTCATTCTCTTCAGTGCACTGAATTATCCAGACGTTCAGTGGTTGCATTAACCAAACATCCAAATTATTGATGCAATCTATACCACTCATGAGAGGACACAAATCTGATGAGTCGCATTCGTTTAAAATCAGTTACGTTACAGATATCACCCCAACGGCAGCTCACCAACACAGAATAACCTAATTTAAGTAGACATCTGACTTGCCATTTGGATTTTCACTACTTGCATGGGCATGCTACTGGACTCAAAGCTCAGTTTTTCATACTACTACTTTTAATACTGTCCTGCATTCGAACTTACAACACCTTCTCACACTTGTAATTATTAACAAATACTGTCCTGCATTTGAACTTACAACACCTTCTCACACTTGTAATTATTAGCAAAAGTCGATTTGTTAAACATTTCAACGGCATTGTATTACATACCATCAATCAATTACTCAATGACTTTCCAGTATTACTCATTTGCTACAACTAACACTGGTTCATCATACTTACAACTGGATTTGAAGTCTGTTAAAAATTACATCAATAAAGAACTAAGTTGCAATATATTTGCGACTGACGCGTCTATCTTTGTCTATTGTCTATTTCTTTATCAGTTTTATCTCTTGTCTTGATTTCTTATTATTCGCAATTATACAAGATTAGTTGAACTTCCATATTTTAAAAAGCAATTAGTTTGTTTGTACTACAAAAACGATTCTTCATTAATTTACACTGCGCACTAATCATGAGTTATAAGGGTATAAATCACAATCACAATAATGATAGATCCATTGAAGGATTTAAAAGTACTTTTGGTAAATCGAAAGGACGACAAGATTTCGAAAAAGGGCAAAAAATACATGAAAAACCACGTATAACGATTAGAAATTATGATCATCCACAGGATGAACAGTTACTGTTATCCTACGCTGATGATTTAAGAAGAGAATTAAAACAGTTGAGTATTTCTAATAAGAATGCAAATACTTATTCACTAAAATCAGATCCAGTTGCTTATAACACAGGACTTGGAAAAGAAGAAGCTTTAAGTTTACTTGAAACTGTCTTAGCAAAAGAAGATGTCATGTTTAATACTACATATTATGCGAATATTGGTACTTTTGTTCAATTAGATGAATGTCCATCTTATACATTTTCATCTACTGAGAAAACTAAAAGTTAATATTCAAAAATTGACAAGTATGCATCAAAAATTGAATTTATTTTAGATCTATTGACAATTTTAAGAGCATTCCAAATATCAAAATCGGAGGAAGAGTCAACTTGATTTTTTAATTTTGAGAATTACCTAAATATAATGTCTGGTACATTATACCCTTCAATTTTAAATGAATAATTTAATTGTATAGGAACAGATGTTGATTTAGTTGGACGCAAGATTACAGGTGTTTTATCTTGTCAAGCAAACAGTCGTGCTATATCACCGCGAGTTTTCATAGATTTATTAATTGCAGCTAAGAGAAATGGCCAAGAGGCTAAAACTACAAAAGATGAAGAATGGAAATAAAATTTTCAGAGTTGTATTAACCATTACAAAAAAAGGTATTCTAAGTTAGACATTCTTGATGAGTATCAATGGCGAAATCAATCGTTCATTAGTGATTATGAATTTGATGATGATAATCATGAACTATTATACTATTCAAGAAGAATTGCCAGTGAAGTAAGAACTCTCATGCTAGCAGTTAATAATACAATTAAGTTAGCTAAATTAAATGGTTTGAAAATTAAGTTTGAATGTCGCATGTGATTGAAAGAGTTTTTCTTTTACTAAATAAAGGGAGATACTGATGTAAGTTTTGATTTAAATTTCATCATATCAATGATATGACACAAAACTGACCCCAGTTTATTCGATGTATTTGTAAAACATTACTCGATTTGGAAAGTGAGTGTCTCTATACAGCTAGCTATTTATAAGAAACAAAAGTACATCTCTGCACCGCATAGATATGATTTAAGATTCAGATCTCGAACGGCTTATTTAAAGGCAGAAGCACTCACTCACTTCTTTTCACTCATCTTGCTAGTAAACAGCAACTTAATCTACGTACAATACACTCTAAGATTAAAAATATATATAATTTATTCAAAAATTTATAAATATACGGAACAGACAGTCTTTTGTAGTATTGTCTTGATCCAGCTATAAGGAAGTTGAGCTCAATTACTACTGTTCAACGAATACAGTCTCACAAATTATGGGATCCACCAATCACATGCTGTGATAGTGAGCATTTGTAATAAAGAAGTTTGACTAAAATGCATTGTCTGTGCAATTTCACTGTCTAATGACTGGCAGATCAATGCATTATAACGGTTGTTTCCGTATGGGCAGCACATGTATGTATTTTTTACAGAAGGGTCTGCTCAGTCTGCTCGGTCTGCTTAGTCTGCGGCACATCACAAGAGAACCCTTTTGAAGAGTTGATAAATAATTGAAGCACAGTGACAAGAAAAAGAGAGAAGCGCCCCGGTGGGCTCCCGCGGGGTGGCTCGTGGTAGTGGTGGCTCTGCCCTGGCACAGCCTCTGCCATTTCACTGCCCTTGTACTGCTCTTTTTTTTATATTATCGGAAATGTCGGTCGCAGATGGATTAGATTATTTTGCCAAAGATGCACCCACTGTGGAGTTTGTCACTTTATCAGATGAAAAAACCAGGCTCTTGATCAATCTTTTCGGTGATATCAATTATAATCATGTTGTATCGTTTGATATGTTGTAACTAATTACTAATTACTTGGTATACTACCTGTTTTTTTTTTTGTTTGTTAATAACCTCATTAAGCAAATTATCTATATTGTTTAAAAGTACTTTATCCGGTCTTCCTATATACATACAGTAAACTAATTACATGCAAACAACTGAAAATTTTCTTTCTTTCTTCTTTTAATAATGGTCAATGTTTCACCTCATCTTCTTTTTCACTTTCTCTCTCTCTTTCTCTTCAAAGCTTTTATTTAAGTGGTAACTTATTTTCTTTACAAAATTTTTTTTCTCTTTTGTTCTTTGTATAATTCAATTTTGACTCGACTTACTTATCCTGTAATTTAACTTTGTGCTTGTCTTTGTAGTAAGAAACATAAAAAAGACAAAAACCAGTTTCCAGATTTACTAAGCCAAAAAACAGTTAAACATGAAATCGACAATTATTATCTCGTTGCTTTCCGCTTTATCTATTTCGTCAGTTTTCTCTGCAGGTTTACCCGAACCAGTTGCAGACTTGGTTAAACGTGATGCTAATCAAAACGTTTTGACAAAAGATGTCTGGACTTCAACAGACGGTCAAGGTGCTAAAATTCCAGTGACTCCAACTGCTATCGATGGTGTTACAGTCTCAGCTTCACCTGTCTCAGACAAACCAACAAAATGGGTCTCTTTAGACTCATCTGGTATCCCATATAACGTTACCCCTACTGTTTCAGGTGGTACTACCATCTCTGCTTCTCCAACACCAACAGATTCTAATTATCCAGAACCTTTAGGTGGCGCACCACCTGTCTTGAGATGTATGAATGACAGAGTCCCTGTTGAAGATTCAAGAGATTCTCCATTTTGTATTGCAAATGGTACAGAATTCATCGTTGGTGAAACTTATTGGATCACTTGGGATCCTTTGTATTGGGGATCAGATGATATCACTAGAGTCCGTTTACAAACAATTGCTTATCCAAATAAAGATGATGATAATGCTTTATTCACTTCTGATTACGTTCCAAATGCAGATGGTTATTTCGCTTGGACTGTGAAAGCTTCTTATGTTAGACCAAACTCTGATGGTTACTTCTGGCTGAGTATCACTCCATTATTAACCAGTGAAACTAAAGCTCCTCATACAGGTACCGCTTCAGGTCCTTTGGTGAGAATTATTAACTCCCCTTCAGATTCTTATAAAGGTGCAGCTTCAGTTAATAGACTCCCTTCAGATAACGGTCATTCAACTTCCTCTAAGAAATCTTCTTCAAACGCTAAAGTTATCGTCCCTGCAGTTGTTGTTCCAGTTGTTGTTGTCGGATTCTTGCTATTTGCAGTCTTCTTCTACTTTAAGAAATTAAGAAACAACGGTTCAGGTGAAAAGGGTTTCTTTAGCACCATCAGACTAGGCCATCATTCTGGATCAGGCGCAGATTCACGTGCTGCTGCTCGTCCTTCCAGAGCTGAGCAATTGGCTCATGATGCCACCTCCATCAATACTGATGATTTAAGATCAGAGTTTTCAACAAATGATGCTCACACCATCAGAACAGAATCAACTGGCCATCATGCTAATCCATTCAAATAAGTCACTAGAGGTTTTATTACTTAAAGCCACACCATGGTGTATGTATGTATATGCTTTGACTTGACATAATTTACCCATTATCTTACTCTTTTCAGTTTAATTTCACTCTCATGTCTTCCTCCCTTTTATCCATCCTTATCTTGTTTAATATTTATATTCGTTTTCAACTTGAGTGTTTGTCCATCTTATTTGCACCGTTGTGCGATTTCCCTTTTTTTTCCCCCTTTTTCTCTTCATCTCTATCTTTATCTTTCCCACGTCTTAACTTTTCTTGTCCGTTAATGTCATTCACCAAATGTCTTTGAATACCATCTTACGAACAAAATACTTAACTTTTTCTCTTTAATTTAAATTATTTCATTAGCTCTTTATATATATCGTAAATACATAAAAGTACAGAATTCGCTCATATAGATGAACTCGGCTTGATCATTGCTTCACAGGCTCAGTTCTAACTTGACTCATCTTCTTACTATCTTGCTCTTCCATCACCAATTTCAAACACTCATTATACAAATCTTTCTCAACCGTTGGTGGATCAGGTAACTCATTCCAGAATGCACAATTACGATCCAGCAGATTCATCAATTTCTTCCAGATCTCGTGCGCTATCCTTATTTTCTCCACAGTTTGCTTTTCAAATTCATTTAACACTTTCAAATGCTGATTAAATTGATCCTCTTTTTGCTTTTTTTGAATTTTCTCCTTTTTGAAATTTAAATAAGCTTCATTCAATTGGATATGAAACGTTTGTAAACGATTTTCGTTATTTTTCAAATTCTTCAACTTCATTTCCATTTCACTTTGCTCTTGATTCAACTTTTGACGAACGCTGTTGTAATAATGCTCAATTTCCTTGACTTTACTTTTCTTGAATTCAATCTCTTTGTTCAACCCGTCCAATTGTAACTTCAAATGTTGATTGTACTTTTTTGATGAGTTCAATTGATTCAAATCCTGTTTAAATGCCTCATGTGCTTCAATTCTTTGATTTTGCAAATTTTTGATCTCATCCTGTGAGACTCTTTGCTCATTTTCTAAACTTGTTTTCAAGTCTTGTATTTGAGTCTGCAAGCTTTTCTTCTGATTTGACAATTCCACAATAACATTTAGCTTATTCTCGGATGTTGTCTTTATTTCTTCCAATTCTGCTTTTTTCTCTTTTAATATCTTCACCAATGCATCTGCTTCTTGCTTCAAGTCACTGCCCATCTTTTCTTTCTCAGGCAGTTCCACGTTCACTTTGTTCAATTCAGCTTGCTTGTCATTGATTTCACTATCCAATTTCGCTAAATTTTGTTTACGCAAATGGATGTCAGATTCTAATTTCTCAACTTGTTTCAAGGCAGATGAAATAATCGGTTTGAATTGCAAATCGTTGTATCCTTTGGTTAAGTCTAATTTGTTCGGTTCTTGTTCATTGTCAATCTCGTTTTTCAAATTTAACAACTTTTTAATCAAATTATCAAACTGCTCCTTCGTTTCATTATATTTTGAATTTAAAGTCAAATATTCTTGCTGCATCCGTTTCTGATTAGCTTTTGTTTCCCTGCATGATGCTAAAAGCGCATTATACTCAACTGTCTTGTCAAGTACATTCTTTTCAATTTCAGGCTCCGTTCTGAGTAACGACTCCAACTTATCCGTCATTTTAGATTTAATATTATTCAACTTAGCCATCAATTCATTTTGCTGAATCTCTTCGTTTTCAACTTGAGCCTTAAATTTGTACACTTTTTCTAAGCTTCCTTCAAATTGGACTTTAACATCTTTGACCGATTTACGCAAATTCTCTAAATGCTGAGTCTCTTCATTGATCTGTTTCCTGATCTTTTTTTCATTTTCATGAAGTTTGAAAATTGAAGCTTGCTTGGCATTGAGTACTTCGTCCAATCTCTTGTCCAACTTCTTACCATTATCTAAAATCTTTAGCTGCCTTTTATATTCATTAACTTGAGAGCTCAATTCCACTTCCTCAGTCTTCAAATCTTGTAGCCTTTTTTCTTTGATCGTCAAGATCTCATCAATTATATTTTTCTGCTTGTTCATAGCTTCTAAATAACTCTCTCTTTCTTTTGACTCATCTAACAATTTCGTTCTTTCCGCTATTTTTTCTTCGAGTTCAGACAAGTGACGCTCAGCATTACTGATTTTTAACTCTATGTTTTTAAGATGTTCGGAATTGGAATTTTCATCATTAGAAACCTGATTTGGAACCTGAAGATTTGACTCATCAGTTTCTTTCTCAGTTTGTTGAAGTGATTGAGATTCCTCTGGTTTTATTTTCTCAGCTTCATGTGGTGGTTGAGATTCCTCTTGTGCTACTTTCTCAGCTTCTGGAAGTGATTGAGAATCCTTTTGTGCTACTTGCTCAGCTTCGTGTGGTGATTGAGAATCCTTTTGTGCTACTTTGTCAGCTTCTTGAAGAGGTTGAGATTCGTCTTGTGTCACTTTCTCAGCTTCGTGTAGTGGTTGAGAGTCCTTTTGTGCTACTTTGTCAGCTTCTTGAAGAGGTTGAGAATCCTTTGGTGTTACTTTCTCAGCTTTCTGAAGCGATTGATATCCGTCTTGTGTTACTTTCTCAGCTTCGTGTGGTGGCTGAAAAACTAAAATCTTTTCTTGCAAACCAGAATCTTGTTTCTTCTTTTTGTCTTCCTGGATTGGTACGTAATTGTTAGCTTTGCTTTCGATTTCAGCAGGTATTGGAGTGGTCCGTAAAAATTGTTGATTCTTGAATGATAATTTAAAATCCGTATCAATCAAAAGATCGTCATGGTCAAATTCATTGCTTATCTTGTCAATTCGTGAATCTTGAACTCGATGTACATTTTCGAATAAAGAATTTTGAGACTGCTCGCTAAATCCCTGTATCACCAAATCTCCAGATCTGTTATTTGCTGTTGTCTTCTTATCTCCTTTTCTTCTTTTCTTATCTCCTTCTATTATTTTATCTCCAGATGTGTTGCTTGCTGTTGTATTGCTATCCACTGATTTCCTTTTTTTATCTTGTTCAGCCACCGTTGGCTCAGAAAGTTTTTGTTCTTTGGTCTTAGCATCGGATGCTTGTACCGGTTCTTGCGATTGTAACAAACCCTTCACTGTCGATAAAGAAGACGGCGTAGATTCATTCTCAGTAGCAGCGTTCAAATTATTTGGGACTTTTAACACTTTGGACACTTTGGAATCAATTGGTATTTTTGCTGCCTTTGGTGCTTTCGGCAACTTTATTTCTTTTGGTACTTGGGGAAGAGCCAGCGTTAGCTCTTTAGATCCCTTATTGTCGTTATTCGTTGAGAAACTGATGCTGCTGTTATTGATGTCTTCTATACTGCGGGAATTGGGCACAGGCACACGTGGATTTTCAACTACTTTGGTCTGCTTCTCGGTTTTTGCAGGGAACAAATCTTCGTTATCGTCTAAAGATTTGGGCGTTGCTTCAGCCATATCGTAGACTTGAGAATGCACTCGGCCCCACATGCCCCTGAAAACCCTAAAGTTCGCTTTGACTATTTTATCTGGTCTGGCTTTCAATCCGTACAATCTTTGGCCAAACTGTGAGAAACCTTTAGTAGGAAAGTAATGACTACGAACTTTATTAAGTGGTTCCATAAAACTCTGTTTGGACATCCGGAGTAAAGGTAGGTGTTTTGAGTATGTGACAAACCAACCATAGGCATGATTTATATTGATAGAATCGAAGGAAAGATTTCCTTGTTCACAAATTAGATTCGTTATACGTAGTATAAGCACCATTGAAAGGTTATCAAAATCTAGAGGTATCTTACGGTAAACAAAAGTCTTAGACTTGTCGGAGAGGATCAACAGCCAGTGAGTGAGCAACTCCTCGGTTGTAACCGTTTCGTCAAATGCAAGTTCTGTCTCATAGCGTTCTTGAGTGTTCTGCACATAACCACTCATATATAAAGCTAAAATTGGGTGTTATCGTGAACAAATTTTCGATTAGCTTGAATAGTTAAAGCGAAATAGCAAAAGGGTTGAAGATCTAGAGTTATTGAATTAAGATTCTCAAATATAGGAACAACTGAACGCTCAGCTCTTTTGTTTCAAATAGTCTTGCGACGCTCTGTAAGCTAAAATTTGTTCCGATATGTTCTGCAAAGAGTCCTTTGTGTAAACGCAAAACAAAAGAATTTACTTTTGTAAAAAAGCTCAACTGATGATTTCGAAATTTGATCAAAGTTATTAGCTGGTGTACCTCAAACAATACTTTGAAACAGCCATACACACACAAGTCTCTTATCACTTGCACACATTTTACAGCTCAAAAATCAAGTAAAACATCAAGACGCTTTGAAACCATCGCGACCCAGTGACATCAATCAAGGCAGAGAAATCTCTTGTTTTGTTTAAACAATAGAAAAAATACCGAGATTTAACGGTTGCTCTGCTTGCAGTGGTTAAATAAAGGGGCAACTACCAGTCCTATTTAGTTGCTCTAATGGCAATTGGTATTTTTTTATTGGCATAAATTCTTTTATTAACTAATTCACAATCATCAATTGAGTGCTAATTTGAAAGAATAAATTGCTTATAATAGGGAAATTCATAGTATAACAGGACCAGACTCACTATATATTGTTGCCCACAATCACGGACTTCTGCAACCAACATGTTAGAGTCTCTTGTTGCTAATATACTAAACAGAACACTGGGCGCTTATGTCGAGAATTTCGATCCTAAACAACTCAACATTGGTATATGGAGCGGTGATGTACAACTTCGAAATTTGAAACTAAAGCAGGAATCTTTGGAGAAGTTAGAACTGCCTGCTGATGTTAAATTCGGTCACATTGGTGTCTTAACGTTACAAATACCATGGTCAAACTTGAAATCTAAGCCCGTGAAGGTTATTATAGAAGATGTGTTTTTATTGGGATCCCCAAGATTACCTACAGAGTTCAATGCTGAAGAGGAGCAAAAAAGAGAACAAAGGATCAAAAAACAAAAACTAGAAGCTTTGGAATTGGCAAATAAATCTGCTCCTACTGGTGATATCCAAAGCGATGAGTCTCAAAATGAAAGTTTCACTGAAAGTCTAGTCACCAAAATTATTGACAACCTTCAATTTACCATCAAAAATATCCATTTCAGGTACGAGGACGATCACGCTTTTACGGAATCTCCATATTCGGTTGGGTTTTTCTTACAAGAATTATCGGCGGTTTCTGCTGACAGTTCTTGGATCCCTGGATTTATTACCGGTTCCAATAAAACTTCGAGAAAGCTTTTGACTTTAAAAGGGTTGAGTTCTTATTGGAATACAGATAGTTCTCCTACCGAGATAACAAGCTATCAGGAGTTATTGGATTACTTTAAACAAAGCCTGTTGAACGAGGGAGTGGAAGTCAATAAAGAGTATATATTAAAGCCCGTTTCGGGATATGGTCATTTGACTATCAACAAGCAAGGAGCTACAGATTCAGCACCTCATTATGATGGGGACCTTTTCTTTGAGCAATTCAGTTTGGACTTGAATAGTCAACAATACAAAGATATTTTATGGACCACTTCTCAAGTTAACTGGTACTTGAAAACCCATAGATTCAGAAAACTAAGACCAACAGTTCCTTTGGAAGAAAATCCAAAAGAATGGCTACGGTATGCTTTTAAGTGTGTGTATGATGAAGTTCACGAGAAAAGATACAAATGGACTTGGGATTATTTTAAAACTAGAAGAGACCAAAGAAAGTCGTATATTAAGTTATGGAAACTGAGTATTGCACAAAATCTTAATGACAATGATTTAACACAGCTTAATAACCTCGAAGAAATATTGTCTTATGAAGACATCAAATTTTATCGTTCATTAGCTCGCTTAGAGTATAAAAAGGAACATAAAACTTTACCTTCTCAAATCAAAACACAGGAACCAAAACAAGGTTGGATATCAGCTTGGTGGAACGCTGGTAGAACCCCTGCAACAAATAATACACCCGATAGTACCTCAGACAAAGATAATAACATTGATGCAGATGATTCGTTGACTCTAACCGAGGAACAAAGACAAGAACTTTATAATGCTATTGAATATGATGAACACAAGCAAGTCTCGGATTCTATTGATATACCCCGTCATAGGGTCTTGACAGCTATCAGTTGTAAATTACAAAAAGGTTCTTTCACAATAAGGAATGATAAGAACAGTGATCATTTGGCAGAAGTTGTATTCGAAGGATGTGATGCCGACTTTTTCCAAAGAACTGATTCGTTTTTTGCAGGTTTCAAGTTGAATCAATTTAGAGTCGAAGATGGATCATCTGATACTTTGTATAAACATATAGTGAGTGTGAAACAAATCAATTCAAACACGGATGAGGTTTCAGAGCTCTCTGAGACTACTGAATCCTTACCATTTTTCCAAGTTTCTTTTGAGAAAAATCCCTTAAATGAAACTGCAGACTCAGCATTGCTTGCTAAGATGACCAGTATGACAATTTTCCACAACCCACATTTTATAGAATCTGTTGCTAGATTCTTCACACCTCCAAAAGTTCATTTAGATTCCATTGGACAAATAATGAATGCTGCCGAATCTACCATTCAAGATTTTACGAAACAAACAAAGATTGGCTTACAATATGCTTTTGAAGAGCATAAAACTCTTGACTGTAAAATGGATCTTCAAGCTCCTTTGATTATAATACCTGTTGATCCAACAAGTTGGTCTTCTCCTGTTGCAGTGTTGGACGCTGGTCACATAAGTATAATGAGTGATTTGGTTAGTAAAGAAAAGATTGAACAAATCAAATCTGAGCCTAAAGATAATTATACAGATGCTGATTGGGAAGAAATGAATTCTTATTTGTTTGATAAGTTTGATTTGGTATTACAAGACGCCCAAATTTTGGTGGGGCCTGATATCAAGTCCACTATTGAACAATTGCATCAAGATGCTGATAAAACTGCATTAATTTTAGATCAACTAAACATGAAATTTGTTGTTGAACTCTCCATTATCCCTTCATTTTATAAGTTACCAAAATTGAGAATAGGTGGTGATGTGCCAAGATTCAAAGCAATGTTAAATGACTACCAATATAAGATTATTATGGAGTTGATTGATACGGCTGTTCCTCAATTTACCAATATTGAAATTGATGACCCCACGATCAGTAATCATTTCCAAGCTTTGAACGGATTCGATCATTCAGAGCTAGAAATTGATGAAAATCTCTCCGACTCAAATTCAGAATATCGAGCTACTAACGACAACAAAACTTCAAACGATCCAGAAACTCATACTGAGGCTATAAATAAACAACATAATATTGAGTTCAACTTCAATTTGGATTTAATTGAATTATCTTTAAATAGATGTAGTGATAATCAGCAGTTTATTTCTGACAAATTGGTGGATATCATTGGTGATAATTTGAAGCTGAAGTTTTATAACACTGCTGTTGGTATGCATGTAAATCTCTCTTTGGCAGATCTTACCGTGTTTGATCACATAGAATCTACCAAAAACGAAGAATTTTCAAACTTGATCACATCCAAAAAGTTCTTGGAGAATGATCAAGTTTTGAAACACGAAGATTTATTCAGAGTTGAGTATACCAGAACCCAGCGTTTTGTTAACTTTGAAGGAAAAGTTATTGAGATCTTTGATCAGGCTGTCGATATGAATATATCAGATTTTAAAGTTGTGATCACGAGAAAATCCATCTTAACCTTACTTAATTTTGCTCTCAATACTTTTACAGATCCTGATGCACCAGAACTACCATCTGACGTTTTAAGACACAACAATGAGAATGAGGCAGCAATAGCTCCACAACATATTGACGTCAAAATCAATCTTGAAAGTATAATTTTAGTACTGAATGACGATGGCATGAAAATTGCCACCATGACTTTACAAGAGGCCAACATTGGAATTTATTTGTTACCCGAAAAGATGAAAGTGAGCGCAAAATTAGGAGGATTATTACTTAAGGATGAAATTGATGAAGGTGTTTCAAGAGATTTTGCTTTGAGAAACTTGATCACCATTCAAGGTGATGATGTTGCAGAGTTTTATTATGAAACTTTTGACCCTGAGACCAATAAAGAACCTTACAATTCGTTGATTAAACTAGAAACAGGGTCTGTTGTTGTTATGTTTGTGGAGCAAGCATTTTCAAAGATTTTTGACTTTTTGAGTCAATTTCAAAGAATGAAGTACATTTACGATACTGCCAGAGAAGCTGCCTTAAATCAAGCAAACAGTATTGAAGGTGCTGGAAAAATGAAATTTGATATTTGTATTAAGGCTCCGATATTAATATTCCCAAAAATTGTAGATCCAAGAATGAATATTTTTGATGATGTGACATTCAGATTGGGTGAACTATATTTGGTGAATAAGTTTGTCTCTCAGGGTCCAACCAGTACTATTATTAACCTTATATCAGCTGGTCTTAGAAGTTCACAGATTACGTCAAGATTAACAATTGACGATCATGTTACACAGGAATTGGAGATTATGGATAATTTGAATCTTTCTTTTGACATTGATTATTCCGATGACGCAAAAGACAAGAGACCGACTATGATCATTCATGGTGGTGTTGTTGGCAATGAGATTAAGCTCACAGAACTTCAAGCACATTATTTACTTCAAGTTTTACAATCTGTTTCCAATGTCTTTAATGGCGGTGACAATGATGATGATCTACCTATTTCGGAAATTCAACAAGATGCAAAACTTGCTAATAGAATCATAGAAAAAGATAGGGTTAGATCACCCTCTTTGAGCTTATCACCTAAAATTGAGGAGTTGGATAGGGACACAACTAGTGGATTGTCCCCAGATCATATCATGGTCGACTTGGAATTTAACATTCCCGTTATCTCTCTTACCATTTACAATAACACCAACAAAGTTCTTGATATCGAAACTCACACTCTTTCGAGCTTTTCTTTGAATGAAGTAGGTGTCAAGTTGGAAATGCAACAGGATGGAACTTTCAAATCTGAGCTACACATCAAGTCATTTGTTGTTAAAGATCTCAGGGCCAACAAAGACAATAAATTCACCGACATTATACCTCAGGTATCCGACACTGAGTATCAGTTTATGACGTCCATTACTCTCTCTGGACCTCCAGAAAAGAGAATAATGAATATCAATCTTGCCGTCGATAGCCCTAAAATTATACTAGCATTGGATTATCTTTTTGCATTAAAACATTTTGGAGATTTTGTGACATCGACTGGGTCTACTAAAATACACAAACAGTCACAATATTTGAAACCAAGTGAGTACAATGAAGATGACGTAGTGAGCAGACAAACTACAACTATCAAACGTGGAAAAAGTTCAAATGATCTTGACCCAGCAAATGCTGAACCTACAAAGATGAACTACGTGGTTAATATTGTTGATTCTTCTGTTATTCTACTTGCAAACTCATCAAATGAAGCTACTGAGGCAGTCGTTTTCAAGGTCAGTCAACTAATGTTGACTGGTCAAGACAGTATAAATTTGAATATTATTGACATTGGAATGTTTTTGTGTAAAATGAATTCGTATGAAACAAATAGATTGAGAGTGATTGATGATTTTTCAGTTAGTTTCAATATGGATTCAAGAGGATCAACTGAGACTCATTTTTTGACAACCATTGATGCAACTGTTGAGAAGATGTTATTAAGAGTTTCTTTACGAGATATTAAGTTGGCGTTAGACATATTCAATACTGCTTCTGAGATGTACTCAAAAGTTTCAGGGACACCATTAAAGACTGCTTCCATCGAGAATTCAACAGGTCAACAAGCGTTTATCAGTTTCCCTGAAAATTTTGGTAAAACATTCAGCAAGTTTGCACCATCTATATTATCATCTGTTTCATACGGCAGCGTTCCTAACGATCAAAAAGACAAATCCGAACCGGTTGTCATAGTTAAAGCTGAAAAGTTGAAAGTAAATTTGGAGGGTTTAAGAGTTGTTCTTATTGGTGACCTTCACGAATTACCTGTTTTAGACCTTGAAGTGAGACCTTTTGAGATTTCAGCAAAAAATTGGTCAACTGATTTAGAAGCTGAAACATCAATTCAGTCTTTGATTAGCATTTTTAATTATTCTACCTCATCATGGGAAACACTGTTAGACCCATGGACGTTTAGTATTTATCTTTCAAAAATTGTTGAACCCAAACCATCGTTCAGCTTGAACATCTTTTCTCGTGAAAATGCTGAATTTACTGTCACATCTCGTTCAATTGCCCTCTTATCACATATCTCAGCATTGCTCAATGATGATACCGAATTGAAGGAAAGAGGGAAAGATTCACCTTATAGAATAATTAACCAAACAGGAATTGATATGAATATTTGGATTGCTGACACTGTTTCAACTAGTGAGCGGAAGCAGTTGACTTCGCTTAAAAACTTTGATGAATTGCCATGGTCTTTCGAAGACTGGAGAGAGGTTCGTGAGAGTCTTAATACAAACAAAAAAACTGACTTATTAGGTATTGAGTTGTTGGGAGCTTACAACCAGGTATTACAAGCTTCACTTACCTCAGAAGGCACGCAACTGTTTATGTTACAACCACTTCCAAACGAAAACTATCATAACAGACTAGCATGTGAAATTACACTTGGTGAGGACAAGGTTAAAAATGTTGTTTTGAGATCCACAACTACAATATCAAATTCTACCCAGACAACTATCTATGTGACTACATCCAGTACTACTGAAAATGATAGTTTGATAAATCAAGTTGCGATTCCACCCGGAGCTAAAGTTTCCCTTTCTATTGACTCCATTTACAAGGACGTATTTACACTACGTCCAGATATTCATAAACAAAAATTTGGTTGGTCAAAGTCAAAGATATTAGGCACTCAAAAGTTTATTGAGTTCTCTTGGAAAAACATTATGATGCACGACATGATTTTGGAGTGTCCCCAGTTGGAAGACGGAGTTGCTAAAACACTGTTTTTCCATGCTCATGCAATATACGATGACAAAGAGCCACTGACAGAAATTTATCCTAACATGTGCATTGATATTTCATCACCATTAGAGCTTGAAAATCTACTACCTTTTGATCTTAACTGGAAAGTTTTTCAAAAAGGGTCAAAGACTTGGTCTGGTATTCTTAAGAAAGGAGCAACTCGTGCGGTTCATGTTGTAGATATGAGTGCTATTTTGATGTTGTATGTTCAACCTATCTGCGATGGATATGGTGAATCATCCGGTTGTTTCATCAATACACCTGGAGACTGTCAAATACCTATTGGAAAAAGAGTGACTTTGAAAACGGCTGATTCTCAAAGAGTTCATTTAGAACTACATTATTCAAATAACAATAAATCAGGTTTGAAGGTTTCAATTTACTCACCATATTTGATAGTCAATCGGGCTATGCAAGATATTGTAGTTATGGATAAGTTCAACTCATTGTACTCAAAATCAAAGACAGGTTTACTAAATAGTAGCAATACTAAAAACTTACCCGATTTGTTTTCATTTGATCAAGAGGCATCCAGCTCCTTCATTACAGGAAATTTGAAAGAAAACTTGGTTGTTATGAAAGTAGGTGACTCTCAACCAAGTAGCCCATTTGGTATAGATAAAATTGGTCAGAGTTTTGAACTCAAGGTGCCTTTGAATGATAGGGAACTTGAAAATAATGTTGGAATTCATATAACGGAAGGTGAGGGAAAATACAGTTTGACAAAAGTTTTGAACATTTCGCCTCGTTATTTGGTGAGAAACAATTTAGACTCCCCTATTCAGATTTCCAAAGTTGGTGCATCGAATCCAATCTACCTTGATGTGGGTAAGATTGCCCCCCTATATGAAATGCCAAGAGCGTCAGATAAACAGCTAATGATAGGATTCAGTGGGAAGGATTCACAGTGGTCGTCAGCATTTAATATCAATGATGTAGGAGAGATATTTGTCCGTGTTAAAAAACAGAATGTCAATGCACATCAATTATTGAAAGTTGTCATTCTCACAGAAGGTGCTTCTATATTCATTGATATTAATGGCGCTCAAGATATGTGGCCGTACTCCATTAGAAATTTTACCGACTTTGAGTTTTTCATTTATCAATCTGATATTAATCTCAATGAGGAAGGGTCTAGAGTTTCAAATCTTCCTTTTAAACCAGTATATTACAGAATTCCGCCAAAAAGTGTTATGCCATATGCATGGGATTATCCTGCTGCTAAACACAAGGAGCTGGTTTTGAGATATGGTGCTAAAGAAAGATATATCCAGATAGCTGAAATTGGTACCCTTGTGCCTATGAAGCTAGCCAAACATCAAAAATCTTCATCAGAGCAGCCAGATATAGTTGATTTGAACGTTGTTGTAGATGGTACTGTGCAAGCGTTAGTTATTTCGCCTTATGATCCGAAAAATAGTCTGTATAAATTGAAAGCTGAGCAATCATCAGCAAGTCTTACAACCACCAAAGATAAATTTGAAACAATAGAAAAAGATGAAAACTATTACGCAAAGATCTTGATGAAGTTTGAAGGTTTAGGAGTTTCTTTAATCAACAGTAAGAACCAAGAATTGTGCTATACAACAATTAGAGGTGTTGAAATGAGATACAACGAATCAAACTTATATCAAAATCTAAGTCTCAAATTGAAATGGATTCAAATCGATAATCAACTTTATCCGTGTATATGTCCTATCATTATTTATCCAACTGTGGTTCCGAAATCCAGTACTGAAATGTCTAATCATCCTGCATTTTCCACATCCTGTTCAAGACTAAAAGATGAATCTCATGGTGTTGTTTACATCAAATATGCTACTATTCTTTTACAAGAGTTATCTATTGAACTTGATGAGGACTTTTTGTTTGCGCTATTGGAATTCTCTAAAATTCCAGGTGCTTCTTGGAACAAGTCTGTACGTGATGTACTATGGGATGAAAACCTGTCGTTGCCTGAGCCGCCTGTTATCAGATCTGAAAATGATTTATACTTTGAAGCTCTACACTTGCAACCATTGCAGCTAAATTTATCCTTTGTTCGAACTGAAAGAATGAATACAGAGAACACAAGTGGTCCACAAAACGCATTGGGAGTTGCAATGAACGTTTTGACCATGGCTATTGGAAATATCAACGATACTCCAATTAGACTGGCTGCCTTACTATTAGAAAATATTAGAACACCATTGCCATACTTGATCGAAAACATTACTGAACACTACCAACAAGCATTTTTGTATCAAGTTTATAAAGTTTTAGGTTCTGCTGATGTTTTAGGAAATCCTGTTGGATTGTTTAATAACATTTCATCTGGTGTGAAAGACATGTTTTATGAACCTTACCAGGGTTTCATAATGACTGATAGACCTCAAGAATTGGGAATTGGGTTAGCAAAAGGTAGTTTGAGTTTTTTCAAAAAATCAGTTTTCGGTCTGAGTGACAGTTTTGCAAGATTTACAAATTCAATAGCTAAAGGGTTAACGGTTGCCACTATGGATAAAAGTTTCCAAGAGAGAAGAAGATTGAACAGACAAAGAAATAGACCTAACCATCCTATCTATGGATTTGCCACTGGGGCATCCTCTTTAGTTGATGGATTTTCAAGTGCATTAACGGGACTTGCAACAGCTCCAATCGAAGGTGCAAATAAAGAAGGTGCTGCTGGATTTTTCAAAGGGTTAGGAAAAGGTATAATTGGTATTCCAACAAAGAGTGCAACAGGGCTGTTAGACTTTGCAAATAATATAAGTGTAGGTATAAGAAGTACAGCCACTGCCTTTGATGGAGAAGGATTAGACAAGGTGAGATTACCAAGACACATTCCTTATGATGGAGTGATTATGCCTTATTCTGAGAGAGAAGCACAAGGTGAATTTTGGCTGAAAAGTTGTGACGGTGGTAAGTACTATGAGGATAACTATTTGGCACATGTGATGTTACCAGGTGAGTCAATGTCTGTGATTATAACACTACAAAGGATTGTTATCGTTTCAGTTGTCAAGTTGACAATAGAATGGGATATCTCATATGGCCAGGTTGGAAATATTATATTAGAGAAATCGGGAATAAGAATTAAACCAAAGAAGACATTGGCAATAGAGAGGTTCATTCCAATTGATGATAACGCTGATAAAAGATTCTTATACAACAAGATTGCAATCGCTGTGGAAGAGTTCAATAAGCACTGTGTCGTTATATTATGATGATTTGTTGGAATATTTTTTGTTTTGTTTATACAAGTTTTTTGCTTTGATAATATGTTTGTATGTATGCAGTTATAGCGCTTGGGAATTCCATGCTAAAATCACATTTGCGTTGTAACATACAATGGTTACTTTAAAACAACCGATTGTTTTCATAAAAAAGCCAAAGTAAGAGTGTGATTACCCTATTGAGCAAAGGATTAAGCATGTTCGACAAAGATCATGCTATCGTTGCCTATTTTCTTTTTCAAGCCGGAAACAAACTTTTCAGCATTTTCGATCTTGTGTCCTTCAATTTGTGCATTATGCGCTCTGATAGCGCCTGTCAAAGTTTTAATAAGTAAACACGATGCATCATTTGATAATTTAAAAGTGCCTGGGGCATCAGATTCTTGGAATTCTGAAGCACTAGTTTCATCAAGCTCAAAAGAGGATAACAAGACTCTTTTAAGAGGATTGGATGTCTTTTTTTTCGATTTTAAAGTTGCTTGAATAAAAGTATACAATGGACCAAACACATTAGCACGACTTTGTATGTCCTGGGCAGTAAATTTACCCCATTTCAATTCCTGTTCTTCTTTTTTCACTTTTCCAGCATACGAGAATTCTAGCGGGGGAGTAATGACATTTCTGCCTTTTTCAAACTCAAATAATCTGTCCTGTAGGACTTTTCGAAGTAGGTCACCACCTATCTCTGCCAAATTCTCAGTTAGTGACTCCAGCGTTTCATTCTCGGGTATTTCATATCCTTGTTGTGATAAGATATCACCCTTGTCGAATTCGGTGAAATGCAGTGTCTGTACCGTAACACCAGTAACTTTATCTCTATTCAACAAAGCACGATGCAATGGTGCTGGGCCAGAATGACGAGGAAGCAAAGAAGGATGCACATTAAGGCCTCCATATTCTAGTTTGGATAGAAAAGTAGCAGGAATAAGGGATCCGTAAGAGACAGCAATACACATATCGTAGACTGAAGTGTTGAGCAAGTTGGTAATATCCGTCTTGTTATCTGCCGTTTTCCAAGCCAAGTTATGTTCTTGTGCGTATGCAGCTATTGGAACTGTACGGGTTGTCTTTAGACCCCTGCCTGAAGGTTTTGGTGACCTCGTTATAACATCTAGCAATCCTATAGGCCCCAAAGACGATTTTGGCTTGTAAAGTGGGAGGATCTTTGACAAGCATATGATGCTGAATCTATCTGATCCGAAAAACGCAATCCGCAAAGGTTTAGCAAAAGTCATTTTTTTATGCTATGATGTGTTGCTACTAACTGAGATTCGAGCTTCAACAAGATTGAATGGAAACTAGTTCAATGAGTGCAAGTCTGATTTTCTATAACTATGTCTTGTTTTCTCATTATGGGCCCAATTCACCCACTTGAACAAAATCAACTTCAACTTTCGGTCTTTTCTCAACGCGTTTTGGTGCCGGGGAAAACCTCTTGATGAGGCTCAATTGTTGTTTAGTTGAAAGTAGAGCATCTCGGTGACTGATATATCTGCAGAAAGAAAGAGTTACAGTGGTCTTGTCAAGCTAAAGATATGTGTCTGACAAAATTACAGGGACAATTTTAACTGCTCAGGTATATATAGGACAAGAGATTGAGATTGGTGTCAAAAAAAACAATGGCATACGGATCTTTAAGAAGAGCATTTATACTGTTATGCGCCACGTTAATCAGCATCAACTGTGGAACATTATACATCTTTGGAGCGTATTCGCCCCAAGTTGGAGTTCAACTTAACTACACGGCATCGCAATTGTCTAAAATGGCCATTGCAGGACAGTCGTCTGCGATTCTGGCAGGACCTTTAGTTGGAAAGCTAGTTGATAGATTCGGTTACACTGTACCAACGCTGGCTGGGTCGCTTTGTGTTTCACTGGGTTACTCGTGTTTCCATAAGCAGTATGTGACACAGGTTGGGAACATTGCGTACAGTTGTTTTCTGTACGCTATGATTGGGTTTGGTTCCACGTGTATTAACTCTGCTGCTATGAAGTGTTCAATGGTGAGTTTCCCGAGTATGAAAGGTCTTGCTTCTGGGCTACCGCTATCGATGTACGGAGCCAGTGGACTTATATTCTCGAGGTTAGGTTCTATGATGTATCCTGGGGACACTGCTGGTTTCCTATTTTGCATTTTCTACGTGTCTCTGATTATATCGTGTTTGTGTGGTCCATTGATCTGTCTGTGTGACTTGGAGCATCACAAATCGTCGTACAACCCGATATCAAGATCTGTGTCGTCGATTGAATTGCAAAACTTGAACTTGACACTGTCGCCCCAATTGTCATCGAGTTCAGTTTTTGCTGCCGCTACTTCTGCTTCTCCGGTCTCTAGTGGTAGACCAAGAGCACAACTCAGTACTTTAGGACATTTGCCAGGTTCACAGACAGGAGTGTATAGGAAACTACAGTTTTGGATAATGACAACCATCTTGTGTTTATTGGCAGGCCAATCGCAAATGTACATTTACTCTTTAGGTTTTATCGTTGGTTCATTGTTTGGAGGCGTGGAGACTATTCAAAGACATATAGGACAGTACTCTTTTCTTGTGCAACAGCAACAGCAGAATCAAGTGTCGTTGCTTTCCATGAGCTCGTGTCTTGGAAGACTCTTTAGCGGACTGGTTTCCGACTTGCTGCATTTCAAGCTACATTTCAACGTTTTGCTGATGCTTTTCTTACCATGTAGTTTGATCTGCATTGCGCAGTTTATCGGATACACAAGCGACCAACTGAATCAAATAACAGTGCTATCCGTGTGTCTAGGTTTCGGTTATGGCTCGTTATATACTGTGTTCCCGATCATTGTGAGTGAGATCTGGGGGTTGAGTGATTTTTCATTCAATTTTGGACTACTAAATCTCAGTCCGATCTTGTCAAACGTGCTCTTAAGCAGCTACTTCGCTAAAAACTACGACAAACACACAGAGATTCACACTTTCACTATCAATGATAATGAGCAAACTATTGAGATGAGTATCTGCGATTTAGGTAAATACTGCTACAACAGTACTTTCCTTATCACAATTATGCTGTCACTGGCCAGCTTCCTCATGATTGTGTACATTGTGGTACAGTTTGCCAGAGAAAGACACCCAATCCGGAAAAGAGGGCAGTGAAAAGGCTGGGTGTTGAATGAGAGACGAGTCCATACGGAGTGTTAAAATAAGCGTATATATATATGTATGAACAATTGTGTATTTGATTGCTTACTACGTAGAATAGCAATAGCATAGATATTCAGTAGTAACAGCGTTATATTGAAAGAAAATTGGATTGCATACAATGAACGAGGATCGTGACGTGCTGGAAAGACGAAGACGGAGGTTTGAACAGGACGAGCAGCATAAGAAACGAGCCGAGGCGAAGGAGTTTGGGTTGATTAGCAGGGGAGAAGACGAGAGGCTACGTCGAAATGTTGAGGACAGAGTCAAGTTTTTTGCAAAAATCAAGAAGGACCTAAGTTGTTGTACAGATGGTACGGGTACTGTTAACAACGACCATATCTTGATGAATTTTAGAAAACTGCGAGAGAGTTTGCTTGGACTCGAAACAGACGAGTTTGCCAAACATGTTTACTTGGAGTCGATACGGTTCTCGGTATCAATACAGCATTACCAGTCGTACTTGCCTAGTGTACTCCATATATTGAGTGAAGGAAGTGGTGTACTGACGCAGCAAGAGAAGAAAGAGATTTTATTTTACTTAGTTGTCCACAGATCGCATTTTGACAACAGGGCAGAAGACGCCATGGCCATCTTAATGGCAAATTTTAACAGCACCGACAAGTTTAACACCGGTACGTTGTTGGACAAATCTAACAAACTAGATAGCGTTTCTGATGTGCAGTGTCTCTTTCTTGTGATAAATTCTTTCCTCACAAGAGATTATCGTACTTGGCATAGAGTGTACAAATACTGGATAAGCACTACAGACTGGCGAAACAGCGTTGCAAAGCTGATGGAGAAGTACGGGTGCACTGAATTGTTGCAATGGTACTTGTCATCTATAAACGCTTCCTATTACATGTTGCCAAAGGCCACTTTAGAGCAGTTCACAGGACTTTCGTGGCCCGAGGTTGCCAAAAAAAACGAGTACAAATGGGTTCTGGATGCTGAAAAGCAGATAGTGACTATCAGAGCAAGGAAATGATGTGAAAAAGGCAAGTATACAATGTATTAAAGTGTAAGTTAGTGTAGTATTAAGTATGGACGAGGTCAATCGGAGTAATACAATCGGAGTAATTGATCGACGCGTCGATCGACGTTTTGCTTCTTTTCTTTAAAACAGAAATGAAAAAAACGAGTAACTGTGTGCAGGTGCAAAGTGAAGTTACTCTTGTTATAAAGAAAGCATTTCATTGTTGATGAGGTACCTGTATGTTTACTGTATAAAGCCCTATTAGCTCAATCCATTAAAACTATCGGTACCTTGGACAAGATGTCTACTCCTACAACTGCTACAAGTGTGTCTTCACAGGAGACAATCTCGATTCAGAGCTTGGAAACGGGTAAAATCAACATTGACAGCGTGATTGAAGAGGTGCAGTTGCTAAAGTCTAAGATATCAACGCTGCGATATGAAATGTGTCAATTCATCATACTGTTGTCGAATGTGGACGAGTCTGTTGGCACTGCTGTGTTTTTTAACGAGGTGTCGAGCCACATAGATACTCTCAAGCAAGATATCGAAAACTACTATAATCTATACAGACGACTACTTCCTGTCATCAGATACTCCAAGTTGAAACTTGGGTTGAATCCGGACGATCAGACCGATTTCGTCGCACACCAGGTCAAGTTTGAGCCCAGCAGTCAGTTGTCGATCGATACAAATGTCGCTAACAAGTCCGACAGTGGTGTTTCGATTAATAATAGCAATAACACGAGTAATAAGCTAGCCGGTAATGGTGGTGCTGTTGGTACTCCACAATCTGCAGCAGCATCGTTGACGCCCACAAACACAGCGATGGCAATGGCAACTGCGAATATAAGTTCAACTACACCTACCGGCTCTACTACGGGGAAACGAAGTAATGCAGGTGCTAAGAAAGTTACAAAACCCAGAGCTAACACTAAGAAAGCACAAACAGCTGCTCAAAAGGTCCAAGCTTCTGCTGCCAGGGCACAGAAGAAGTAACTGGACGGCTCTGATAAGAATGGAGTGAAACCGGCTGCTTCCGTGTTTGAGCGGTTGTGTGTTTCATCTGTATATTTATATGTAATTATAGTTTAATGTTTTATGTTCTCTCTCTGAATAATTAAGACACACAGACGTTGTCTTTTAAGCACTTTTAGTAGCAACATTCAAACCGACCAAATTAAGCGCTGAGATTTTAATTAAATTTAAAAGATTCAAAAATCGCAACCGCCGCCGTTTCTTTTTTTTCCCCTTTAACAGTGAAAAATTGGTCGCCGCCTCGAAGCGCTTCACTCTCCCGCTTGCGAATTAGTCATTTTTCATGTTGAATCATATAGGATAAAGATAGATAAAGAAGATAGTTTATCGATCTTTTCCTCTGTGTAAAGACATAAATGTTACTATTCCAGTTGACATAATTTTTACATTCCTTATATTTAACTCACAAAAATGTCAGCAGAACTTAGAAACGCTTTTGTGAAAGCTAAAGCAGAAAATCGTAGCGCTTTGATAACATTTGTCACTGCTGGTCATCCAACTATTGAAGACACTATTCCAATCTTGAAAAATTTACAAGATGGAGGTGTCGATATCATCGAACTTGGTATCCCATTTTCTGATCCAATTGCTGATGGTCCAACTATTCAAGTTGCAAACACCGTTGCTTTAGACAATGGTATCACAGTGGTGAAGTGCTTGGAATTGGTTAAATCGGCAAGAGAACAAGGAGTCACCGTTCCAATCATCTTGATGGGTTATTATAATCCTATTTTAAATTATGGCGAGCAACAATTGATCAAGGACTCTAAAGAAGCAGGCGCTAACGGGTTCATTGTTGTTGATTTACCTCCTGAAGAAGCTTTAAAATTTAGAAATATCTGTGCAGATGAAGGATTATCATACGTCCCATTAGTGGCACCTTCCACTACAGATGACAGATTGAAATTGTTAGGTGACATTGCAGATTCTTTCATTTATGTCGTCTCAAGAATGGGTAGTACCGGTGCAAACATATCTGTTTCCACTTCAGTTGGAGAATTATGTGAACATATCAGACAAGTCACAGGCGGTAAAACACCTTTAGCGGTCGGTTTTGGTATCAGTACTAGAGAACATTTCCTGAATGTCGGTAAATCCGCTGATGGTGTCGTTATTGGTTCCAAATTGGTCACATTGATTGGAGAATCACCTGTTGGTGAAAGAGGCTCCACTGCTAAAGCATATGTCGAATCAATCTTGAAAGGTGAAGGTGAGAATATCATCCCATCAAGCTCAACTTTCCAATCTGAATCTCAAGCTCCTAAATTAGATAACTCATTCGATGAACCTCATAAACATAATGCTAGATTTGGTAATTATGGTGGTCAATATGTTCCTGAAGCTTTACATACTTGTTTAAAAGAATTGGAAGTTGCATTTGATGAAGCAGTTGCAGATCCAGCATTTTGGGACGAATTCCATAGCTTGTATGATTATATCGGAAGACCTTCATCTTTCCATAAAGCTGAAAGATTAACCGAATTAATTAATGGTCCACAAATTTGGTTGAAAAGAGAAGATTTAAATCACACAGGTTCACATAAGATTAATAACGCTTTAGCTCAAGTTTTACTTGCTAAAAGATTGGGTAAGACAAATATTATAGCTGAAACGGGTGCTGGTCAACATGGTGTTGCTACAGCAACAGCTTGTGCCAAATTCGGTTTACAATGTACAGTTTATATGGGTGCTGAGGATGTTAGAAGACAAGCTTTGAATGTTTTCAGAATGAGAATCTTAGGTGCTAAAGTTATTGCAGTGACAAACGGTACTCAAACTTTAAGAGATGCTACTTCTGAAGCTTTCAGAAGTTGGGTCACAAACTTGAAAACAACCCATTATATTGTCGGTTCAGCTATTGGTCCACATCCATATCCAATCTTAGTTAGAACTTTCCAAAGTATTATTGGTCAAGAAACTAAAAAACAATTTGCAGCTTTAAATAATGGTAAACTACCTGATTTGATTGTTGCTTGTGTTGGTGGTGGTTCTAATTCAACAGGTATGTTTTCACCTTTTGAAAATGATAAATCTGTTAGATTATTAGGTTGTGAAGCTGGTGGTGATGGTATTGACACAGATAGACATTCTGCTACTTTAACCGCTGGTAAACCTGGTGTCTTCCATGGTGTTAAAACTTATGTCTTGCAAGATTCAGACGGTCAAGTTCATGATACTCATTCAGTTTCAGCCGGTTTGGATTATCCTGGTGTTGGTCCAGAATTGGCTGGTTGGAAAGATAGTGGTAGAGCCGAATTCATTGCTGTTACAGATGCTCAAGCTCTTGAAGGTTTCAGATTACTATCTCAATATGAAGGTATCATCCCAGCTTTAGAATCCTCACACGCCATTTATGGTGCTTTAGAAGCTGCTAAGAAAATGAATAAAGATCAACATGTTATCATTAATATCTCAGGTAGAGGTGATAAAGATGTTCAAAGTGTCGCTGAAGTCTTGCCTAAATTAGGTCCAAAGATTGATTGGGACTTGAGATTCCAATCCTTTGATGATGCTTCAAAATAATCAAAATACCTTTACCGAAATGTTCTTATGCTTGTTCATTCCTCTAACTTATATAGTCTTTATACAGTCAATTATTCATTCGTTCGTTCGTTCTTTTAACCGTTTTTAGACCTTATATTATATACACCTTTTAAACTAGCTCTTTATGCGGCTCAAAAAACTAATTGTAAGACAAAAAAAAAAAGAGAAAAAATAAAAAAAACTTCAGTACCAACCTCTTGATCTATAAAGAGTACACTTTAACCCGTCAGTTTTAACCTGTCTGTATGCTGCTAAAACCATTACGAGTCCTTTGAAGTTGCTTGTGAAATTCTTTGATGTCAGATTCATGGCCTGTGAACGCTCAAAAGGGTCTTCATTTGTCATACGGCGTTCTTGGAACCGCTGAACTTACTTCAACCGAGTACTCTTTCAACCCAAACCACCAAGACAATGAAAGCTTTACAACACAAAAGAGTCTTTTTCAAACACCTAAACAGAACAAATTTCCAGCTAAACAATTGTACCCTATTCCAAGTTCATTCACCGTGCTACTGCCACCTCAGATAGAGTCACCCTCAGATTTGAACTATGGTCGAGAACCGGTTGGGAAAAGACAGTATAAAGGTTTATCGTATAAGCCCAAATCAGTCATTTCAGATGTCGATTTTATACCTGAGTCTCTGATTGATAATTTGAAACGGCCAAAGAGTATCCCATTGCCCTTGTCCAACAGAAAGTATGATCCAACTTTTGGACCTCTCATAGCCAGCACAGTATGTTACCCAAGTAGGAGAAATATGGATGCTGAAAAAGTTGTCGTGTCTGTTTCTGGTATCAACGGTGATATCGTTACTGCTTCTTTGTTAGACAAGAAACAAGAAAACACATTCAGCGCTTATAGTCCTCACTTTGGTGTTTCCAATTCTATTAAAGTCTCGGCTAAAGTGAAACAAATTGAAGTTCAGCAGAAGTTGACATGGTCTGAAAAAGAGTCAAACCTGCTGCTAGTACGTACTGATTCAAGTGTTTACATTTTGAAGATTCAAGTTTGGAGCAGGTTTCATGTGGAGCTCATCAAGGTAGTGGAGATTATAAATGATGAATTAGCAGGTGAGTCTTTTGCTGATGCCACATTACATCCTATGAAAAGCAAGTTACTAGCAATTGTCGATGTCAAAGGTAACTTTGCCACGTTTCGTATCAATTTCAATGAATTTTCGTTCAAGATAATAGAAGCTTCATTTTCTTCGATTTACGATCCCGTGGAATTATCAAACTTTAAGAAAATCATGTGGTCTACTGAAAAAGATAAGTTGTATATAATGTCCAGGTCTTCATTGCATGTATATGCTTTCAAAACAGGAAGTTTAAAATGTAAGATTGTCGCCAATTATTGGTCCAAGCTGTTGGATTTGAAAAGATCGGAACGAGGTGCAGGTAACCTATGTTTCCTTTTGACAACAAAAGAGCTTATACTGGTGGACTTATCCAATGGTAGTTTCAAGCGGAAGCTTTCTTGGCAGCATAATCTTGACGATAAGGATCTTACAATGGTATTGAATATAATACCGCTTCCCCCTTCAAGTGAATATGATTATTTCTCCGAGGAATTCATTTGTTCTATAACCTCAAAAGTCAACAGTTTCGCATATATCTTACATTTGGGAGTCAATTCAGAAGGTAAACCTACAATAATCAATGATCCATACTTTTTTGTTCCACATCCAACGCTTCCCATACATTCCTTTACCACGTTTCTTGTCAAAAGAGAGAAACGAACAGAAGAAAATGGACTTGTTAGCCAACATGTCGAAAATATGTTTTACTGCTATCAATGTACTCAAAACCTTGAGATTTCCAGCTCTATTCTTGCTTTGAATGACAAGAACAATTTTGAGCCTTTTGATGAAAATTGTTATCAATCTAGTCATCACAAATTTCCTACTCAGGAGAATAACAATATAGCCAAAACTAATTATCATGATATTTTCACATCTTTGCTAAACTTTCATCGCGTCAAGCCGGATCCAGTATCTGAGATTGATGAAGAGTCTGACAAGATTCAAGACTTTGCAGATGAATTAGGGGCAGTTTTAAATTCACTAATGAAAAGCGAAGCATTGGTCACTGGTCATTTGATTCAACTTGGAAATTCGCCCAAGTTCTTGAGTAACATTGATGAGCTACAATCGATGATTGTTCAACTTATGGAACACTACGGCTCTTTTGAAAACGGGTATATGTTTCACCAATCAGTCGGTAGGCTGTTCAGTGATTTGGAACCACCAAATCAAAGAATTTTAAGTTTTCAAGACTTTAACTTTTTTGAAAGATTGCTACATTTTTTTGAAAAACTAGAACCTTTTGCTAGTGCTGATAAGACAAGTATGGCAAAGACTATAGTTAAGAATTTGGGTTTAAGCACAATCACAGTCACGAAAAAAACAGCGGATGAGGAAAAGCTGGACAACGATATGCTAGAAATGAGTAACCAACTGGATTCTGTTGTACAAAACATTGTTGAACAATGGTCAGATGATGAACAAGAGCTCAAAGACACTCAACTGTCCAACACGAGACTCTATAGCCAGTTCGATTCTGGATCTCAGTTTACAATGCCTACTATTAACGTTTCTCAGGTCAAGGAAGCCAAACCGCAGGCTAGAAAGGTTAAAAGAAAACTCGCTGGCTTTAGTAGCTCACAAGGGCAATCTCAACCGTCGTCGCAAACAACTTCAGCATATTTGGGATCAATGCATTTATCACCAGAAAAGGCATCGAGGTCTGAAACTCAGCCTTCTTTCCACAATATTAACTCTCAAACTTTGGACTCGCAATTGATGACAAACTCCCAGATAGTTCCTGGAGCTTTTGGTTCTCGTCCTTTAAAAAAGAGAAAGAAAAAAAAAGCCTTGGGCGGTTTTATGTAGACTGGTTGCCGAATATGTATAATACTTGTGTATTATTTAATAGATTAATTTTGATAGAAGTAGAAAATTTTATCAAGTAAGAAGTAATTACTCAATTTACACGTTTCAGTAGATTCCAACTACAAAGCCGCACCCTATCAGTTTGAAAAACATCGATAACGGCGTAGTTGATTTTGAATCTTTTCAGACTTTTAGTAGGTTAAAAGTAGTTGTAGTCTCTTCTTGAGTTATTATATTAGTTGAATCAACGCCGACAAACAGAGTCAATTCAATTGACCAAACCTTTATATCATGAATTTGAAAAATGATGTTTTCTTGATTCTGTTATGGATAAGCACGTGTTTTTCACTTGTTTGTGGTAACTCTATTGAACATGAGCCAGTAGTTAATTCAAATACAGATCCATTGAAGATAAAAGAGGTTGTTGAAAAATACGAAGAAGCTAGTAAAAACTCGTTATTATGGGGTCCGTACAGATCTAATCTTTATCTTGGTGTGAAGCCAAGAGTGCCCGAATCTTTGCTTACAGGGTTGATGTGGTTCAACGTTGATAGTTATCAAAATCTAGGGAAGATAAGACACGAATGTTCTCAAGGTGATAATTTTGACAAGTACGGATGGCTTAAGTATGACCCAAGAACAGGTGGAAGACAAATTTTGCAAGATTCTGAGTTTAAAGTGAAGCTAGTCACTGACTTTGTTAAAAACGAAGATGGTAATTGGGCATTGAAAGTTAAAGGTGTTACCAAGAACAAAAAAGTCAAGACTTCGGTTGTCTTTTATGCTGGCTTGGAAGGGGAAGGTATGTTGAGTTATGCGGGAGTTAAACAAAATCCCGATATTGCTGAAGGAAATATAACTCTGTTGGGATATGCTCCAGAGTTAGGCGGAGGTTTCGATCTTGAAATTTCACAAGGTGATAAATCTCAATATGCAAAAGCTGAAAAACTTGTTGATCCTTCGTTGGACCCTTCTCAATCACATCACATGTCTTTGAGGGTTCCAACTGGGAATGTGTGGAAGGCTAAAGACTTGTTCTTAGCTTTAATGCAAGAAAGTTTCTCGGACATCCAAACAAAATATGACTCCATGACAGATATTCCACCTGAGCAATTATTCCAGTTAAGAAATCCTCAAAATTTCGAAGGAAACTTACATTTCATTCAAAAAACATTTCAAGGTCCATTTGAGTTTGATATCTTATTTAATAAAGAATTTAGTTCAGAGAAGTTTACTACAGAGAATCTTAAAGAAAAGATTGATAGTGCTTTTGGTTCATTTGACGAGAAATTCAAGAGTAAGTTCCAGTTGTTAGCCCCTTTCAATGATATAAAGTATGTCAATTTTGCCAAAGAAATACTCTCACAGTTATTGGGAGGAATAAATTATTTTTATGGAAAACAGTTGGTTGACAGAGGAGCCGTGATTGATGATATTGAGTTTACACAAAGTAAACTTGTTGGAGAACCTGAAGGTCCATATGAGCTTTTCACCGCTGTTCCAAGTAGACCTTTCTTTCCTAGAGGTTTTTACTGGGATGAAGGTTTCCACCTTCTTCCGATTTTAGATTATGATTCTGATTTGGGATTGGAAATTCTCAAGAGTTGGTTTTCATTGATTGACAATGATGGTTGGATTGCAAGAGAGCAAATTTTGGGTGATGAAGCGAAAAGTAGAGTTCCTGATGAGTTTACAGTTCAAAATCCCAAAATTGCCAATCCACCAACTATGATGTTGGTGTTTACTGAATTGCTCGATCTTGCAAAGAAAAAAGTGTTGGCAAAAGAGGAAGCTTCTGTTTTCAATGATGATACACAACACACATTTAATTTTGAAAACTTGGATATGACTATGGGTGATGTCCACTTGGATAATCCAGAACTCTTGATATCATATGCTGAAGAGATTTATCCACAATTACAAAAGCATTTCACGTGGTTTAGAGAGTCTCAACGTGGTGAAACTGCTGAATTTTCCAGAAAGTGTCACTCGCCAAAAGACGTTTACAGATGGAAAGGTAGAACCAAAGATCATTGTTTACCAAGTGGTATTGATGATTATCCTAGATGTGAAGCGGATATTGCGGAATTGAATGTCGATTTACTTTCTTGGATGGGTGTTATGAGTAGATCTATGTATCAAATTTCCCTTTTGTTAGAGAAGCATAGTGATGCGGAATTTTACAATAAGATTTACAATGACATTGTCTTAAATTTGGATGATTTGCATTGGTCTGAGAAAGATAAAAGTTACTGTGATTTGACAGTCAATGATGACGAGGAAGATGAGTTTGAATGTCACATTGGATATGTCACATTGATGCCATTTGCCACTAAACTAATCCCACCTACATCGGGTCATTTAATCCATATCATCGATACCATTAGGGATAAAGAACAACTATGGTCAGATTTTGGTATCAGATCATTATCCAAGAAGGACGCAAAATTCCATAAGGATGAAGATTACTGGAGGGGAAATATTTGGATCAACATTAACTATTTAATACTAGAAAGTTTACAATATTATGCTACTCATCCGGATGTTGACAAAGATGTTGCCCATTTAGCTGAAGACACATATATTAAGCTACGTAAAAACTTGATTTTAAATGTTTATAATCAGTATAACGATTCGGGTTATGCATGGGAGCAGTACAGTGAAGAAACAGGTGAAGGCAAAAAGACAAAGCACTTTTTAGGTTGGACTTCGTTAGTCGTTTTAATGATGAAGATGCCAGAAACACTTTTATAGTCTTATTCTTACATAATTTTATAGAAAGCGAGTAACCGCGAAAACAAAAATAAAAAGGGGCAATTGTTTGAGGAGCAAATTTGATTAAAGGATCATTTGGCCCATTTGTAAGAGAATAAAAGCATTTTGAAGCAGTGGTGATTGAATGATCATATTCTAAGACCATAGTATATTTTTAGTTTTAACATTAGTTATGCCACCTAAAAGAACCAAACCTACTGTAACCAGCAATGATAGTAACGGTACGTAAATGGAGGAGTAAAAAAGGGGATACAGATTCAAAGGCTGAATGAACAAAAATGGGAAATACTAACATGACGGTTCGAATGTTCACTGATTTAATTTAGAAAAGGAAACTGTTAGAAACTACTTGAAGTCACAATACAGGCCATTTGGAATGCAAGATTTGATTTTAAATCTGCATAACAAAGTTGGAAAGACAAAAATGGTTAAAATTCTTGATGAGCTAGTGGAGGAAAAAGAAATTGTTGCTAAAACAATGGGAAAAAGCACTTTTTATTTGTATCGTGAAATTCATGCTGAAAACGCCAATTCCGCAACTGAAAAAGAAGTTACACTTGAAAAGGTTACACAGTTAAAAGAGGAAAAAAAGGCATTGGAAATGCTGTGTAATGACTTGAAGAGAAGTATTTACTTACTACTGATTTTGAGCTGATTAGTTTCTTTTTTTTTTTTGGAATAAATCATACATGATATCTTACTAACCACGTTTGACGTGCCATTTATATACAGCTTTATCCGAGCTTGAAGCTAAACCTACAAATTCCGAGCTCGTAGAACAGTTACAAGTATTAAAAAGAAACAGTGAGGAAATCAAACAAAAACTTGTTGAATCACAAAAGAACTCGACACTCACCGACAAGGATCAAAATGCTAATGAAATGGATACTTTGAAACTAAGATACTCACATCTCGTTAAAGAGTTTGCTTATAGAAACAAAATAGTAAGTATGATCTTGTCAACTGATAAAGCAAGAACCCCGTTTACTAACATTAACAATTTGTAATTAATTGCAGCATCAGTCAATTCTCGACATGATCAAAGATGGAGTTGACGATTATCAAAATTTTATTGTAAGTAAAAAGCAAGCAATCGTTCTCTGTATTAGTTTAACAGTAACTACTAACACTAATTGAATTATCCATCATCTGTAACATCAACAAAACAGGCAAAAATTAACCTTGAAGAAGTTCCAAATGTCAGTCACCATTTTAATTTACTTTAAAGTTAACTCAAATATTGCTACAAAACAATTGCTTAGATGAAGTTAGTTTCTCCAGACAGAGATAATAACTATACTTAGTTATAATAATACATTACCGTTTTTTCATGCATAAAACACCCCCACATTCATTAAGATCTTGCACAGCCTTAGATTTAAAAAAAATCAAAAAAATAAGACAATCTGGTGTACGGGTTTAACAGTTAAAAAAATACAAATGAGGTCTTGTTAACCCTGGTAAGTGGTCACATGACTGATTTAATATTTTTCAGATGAAAAATGAGTTTTCCAAAAATTTTCAAAAAGTTGCTCAGAAAGGAAATAATTTGTCTTTAGTAAGGGGAAAGCACTCTAGTGAGAAAGCTTTCTACTGAATCTTTGTAAGGTGAGTTTAATAAAAACAATACTGATTTAAAAATATTTGAATTGGATTTTACAGTTATTGGTTTATATTGAAAATTTTGGTTTAGACGTAACGAAACTACCCTTTCACACATATACAAAATGGTAAGTGTTGATATACGTTATCATGATAAACGATTCAAAATAGTTGAAGAAAGTTGACAAGACGTTGATGTAGAAGTATCAAATTTCAAGTTATCGTCATGTACAATAAATTCAGTCATAAGATCAGCATATTAAATACATTCTCAACTATTTCAATTAAATCATTATTGTTATCAAAAAAGTTCATTAAAGTAACTCAAGTACTAACATTTTTAAAATGTTTTGATAATTTTTTCAAAACTTTAAAAATTTAATAATTCTATTAGGCTCCAAAAGGTAAGAAAGTCGCTCCAGCTCCATTAGCTACCAAAGCTGCTAAGTCATCTTCAGCTAAGAACCCATTATTAGACTCAACTCCAAGAAACTTTGGTATTGGTCAAGCTGTTCAACCAAAGAGAAACTTGTCAAGATTTGTTAAATGGCCAGGTTATGTTAGATTACAAAGACAAAAGAAAGTTTTATCTTTAAGATTAAAAGTTCCACCAGCTATTTCTCAATTCTCAAACACTTTAGACAGAAACACTGCTGCTGAAACTTTCAAATTATTCAACAAGTACAGACCAGAAACTGCTGCTGAAAAGAAGGAAAGATTAACTAAAGAAGCTGCTGCAATTGCTGAAGGTAAAAAGAAGGAAGATGTTTCTTCTAAACCATACGTTGTTAAATACGGTTTAAATCATGTTGTTGGTTTAATTGAAAACAAAAAAGCTAAATTAGTTTTAATTGCTAATGATGTTGATCCAATTGAATTAGTTGTTTTCTTACCAGCTTTATGTAAAAAAATGGGTATTCCATATGCTATTGTTAAAGGTAAAGCTAGATTAGGTACTTTAGTTCACAACAAGACTTCATCAGTTGCTGCTTTAACTGAAGTTAGACCAGAAGATGAAGCTGAATTAGCTAAATTAATCTCAACCATCAATGCTAACTTTGTTGACAAATACGAAGATGCTAGAAGACACTGGGGTGGTGGTATCTTAGGTGCTAAAGCTACTGCTAAGCAAGCTAAGAAAGACAAAGCTGCTACTGCTGCTGTTGTTGCTGCTAAGAAATAAATCAATTAAATTTGGTTCTCATGATCAATTGATTTAATTAATTTAGTAGTTTTTCCGTGTATAATTCTAAAATTTAGATAAAACTTTATTTATAGGATAATATATTTTGCAAAAATAAAAAAAAAAAACTGTCATTTTCAATTGTTTTTGATGAAATTAATGTAATTATAGCTAAAATTGAGATAACAAGAGGATGGAAATTACCGTTACTATTTTTGTTATTCTTTTTTAATCGTTTATAATAACTTAGTGTTATAAAAAATTAAGTGATGGTGATTTAAACTTTTTTTTTTATAATGAAAAATGGAAATGTAAGAATAATAATAATAATATAATAATAATAATAAAAGTACTAGTGTAAGAATAATAATAATTGATTTCTATTTACTTATTTTAATTTGTAGAATAATTTTGGAGCAGCACAATCGTTAACACAATGTTGCAAGTGGAAGAATTCTTCAACACAGTCTTCTTTGTATTCTTTTTCATCATAACCTGGTTCTTGTTGTTCTTTAGTGACTCTTTCAACACATTCATGGTAATGGTGGACGTATTTAGCACAAGCGGCAGTTTGAGCACATTCTTTTTGTAAAGCTTCTAATTGATCACCAGCTTCTTCTTCGTCTTCATCGTCTTCATCGTCTTCATCTTCTTCTTCTTCTTCTTCAGCTTCATCAGCAGCAGCTTCTTCAACTGGTTCTTCTTCAGCTGGCTATTGGAAAATGATAAAAGTTAAGGAATTTGAAGATTCAAAATTAGTAAAAATGTTAGTATATGAAAGAGTGGGAGTGAGTATTTGTACTCGATTAGAATGGATTAGACTGGACTTGACTTGGTTTAAAACCGCATTTCATGATTCGCTTGGATTATACTGGATTGGATTGGATTAAATTAAATTTCGTACTGTAATAATGATGTAAATTGAAGTGTGGAGATATGGTATACTGATATGGCTCAGTGAGTTGCTCGAGTGGCTACTCATTTACAACAGTTGTATTTGTTGTGGATGTACTTCAAGTTTCAATGGTAGTTGTGAATCTTTGTGTTATGTGACTCGCACATAGTCGAGGCCGGGAGATCTACAGGCATGAAAAAAATTCAGAACAAGTGTGTGATGTTGGTGTCAAAGAGTTGTATCGTTCGGTGAGCTGAGCATTGATTGATCAGAAGAGCCATATTGTGTTGTTGTGTCAAGATATAAATTTTTATATATATAAATAATGCAGTTGGTGTTTTTGATGCTTTTTCAATCCGTGTAATGATGGTATGGTTTGTGCATCTGGTGGTGTGCAAATTACAGTAGGGTGGATTTCTCGCTGTACGAATTTCATTATTGGTGGTGTTGTAAATGTAAATGTAAATGTGAATGTCTCGAATATAGTGTACGTTTCTTTTCATTGTAATCATGAAATGGTCCAAGCAAAGGTAGATGTAATCAATAATATATGTATATATCAATCTATACATCCGAATATGAATCCATGTATCCAAGTAAGGGAGTCAGTCTATACGATGAACAGTCTCTCTCTGTTCATATATATTTAAAAATTGTAACTTACTTCTTCAGCGTAAGCGGTAGTTGGGACGAAAGCGTCTATTAAATCTCTCAATAAGGACATTATGAATAGTTTATGTTACTGAATATATACAACAATTGGAAATACGACCGGTTAAAGAAACACCAAAGGGGTACATTAAGATATTTGTTGTTTTTAACCAATGAATCTATAGTAACCAGCTTTGTTATTATACAATAGATAGATGATTACAGATTCAATACAAGACAAGACACATCAAAGTTCAAAGTCAAACTCACCCTTTGGTATCTCTCTCACACTCACTGTAGTAGCTAAGGTACTAAGTAATCACCGTACTATGTGAGTGTAAGAGCTTCTCAGTAGTTTAGTTAGTAAGTGAGTAAGTAAGTAAGTGAGTGAGTTAGTATGTGAATGAGTATCCAGCGCTACCTGCTAACTAGCCTGCCAGCCTGCTACTGTGCCCGCCCGGTGGAAAGTGGCAGGCGTTGACCAAGACGAGTTCAGCTATTGGCTAAAGCGTCGCGGTAATTGGTTTGTTTGGCTGGAGGGAGTCAAGGGGAAGTACTGGGGCCTGTCTTCTCTGGGGGCCTGTACCCGGTGGTAAGCCTGGCGGTGTGTTTTTTTGGTACGTAATCAAGTTCAAGGCACAAGTGTGCAAATTGCAATTTTTGCAACTGTCATTGGCTGAAACTGGGAGTCTGCCAATTTACACAACAGGGTGAAAAAAGAAAAAGAACTAGGTGGTGCTGCGTTGTGAAGTCGTCGCATCGTCGCGTGGTCGATCGCGTCGAAAAGGCAGTGCAGACAAAATTAGTTGAGCATCCACCGACGCGTCGACGCGTCTATATGTCAATGTGTTGAAATGTATCTCTGTAATGTGTCATCTCTGCACCAGAGTTTTTGTTTTCATTCTATTTGAGATAATGCATAATTTGAATTTATAAATAAATATATGCAAAATGCAACTTACTGCATTAAACGCATAAAAAAAACTGAAAAATCTCTTCTAGTTATGGCTGTGCAGCAAATATTAAAGTATGATAGAACTCACCAGAAAAACAATATTTTTCTTTGTGTGTCAGGTGAAGCCAGCCAAACCAAACAGACAATTCAAATAATAGAGCAGTTAATTTGTACATACACTAAATTGATTGATTAATCAATAAATAAACAAAACAGTGAAATCACAAGACTAACAAACAAGTTGAAAAAATCTAATAAATGAAGTAATTACATACAAAGCAAGGCAAAAGACACAGTAAGAAAAAAACTACTCAGTTATTTAGTTGAACACCGCCACATTTTTTTACTCACTTTCCACTCGCCACTTGCCACTCGCCACTCGCCACTCGCCACTTATATTCTCGCTCTTAGTGTGGCTAATGCACAGAATCAATGGCAAATTGGCCACTTTTCTCCCCTTTTTGCCTCTCGCCTCTTGTGCCCACTGACTACTGACTGGCGATTGTCATTTTTCCAACACATTCTTTCTTTATAGTGTGTGTGCACTATGTCATGTCATGTTGTGACAACAATTGACAAGTCACTTTCTCTTCTTCTTCTTCTTTTCAATCTCAATTGTCCTTCTCTCGTTTTGTAAACTCATCAGTATATCTTCAACATTCATTTACTTGTAATAGTACCTCTCTATTTATTAGTTAACTTTTCTCTATTATTACCCCAATTATACTATTCAAACAGTTATAAAACCAACAGTACAAGTTAATTTGTCCTCTTTTTATCCTCTTTGTTTGTGTGTTTGTGTCGTTGATTTTTAAATTTTTGACTTCAATCGCATAACCCTTTATTAATCTATATTCCCAAAGTTACACTATAATCAATACATCAAAATGTCTTCAACCGAATCCGTTTCTCAACCTGAACTAATACCTTCTGAAAAAGTGTTTGTCAAAAACGTGGCACCTTCTGTCGAAGAAGAACAAATTAAATCATTAACTCCAGATCTTGAAATTGAAAGCGTTTTACGCCCTCAAAAAAGAGTCTTTGATAAAAAGGCAAATGCTAAAGTTACTGTTCCAAAAGAACATGTCATTATCACTTATAAATCTTTACAAGATGCTGAAAAGGCTTTAAAATTACTTGATGGCGTCACTTTAGCTGATAAGCAATTATCTGCTACTTATGTCAGAGAATTAAAACCAAAACCAAAATCTAAATCTAAATCTAAATCAACTAAAAAGAAAACAACTAGTAATGAAGAAGAATCCAAACAAGAATCTTCAAATGATGATGAAAAATCTCCATCTTCCTCTTCTTCCACTGAAACTTCTGCTAAAAAATCTAGAAATAACAGAAAACGTTCAAATTTGAAAAAAAATCAATCAACAACAACAACAACAACTGATGAATCTTCTAAACCAACTAAAATCTCAATTGAAGAAAAATTACAACAAGGTATTCCATCAACAACAACTTTATTTGTTGGTGGTTTAGAAAGAACAGCAACTGCAGCAGATGTTAAAGAATTATTGTCTGAATATGAAGTTCAATGGGTTAACGTTCCAAGAAAAAGATTAGCTAAAAGTTTCTACTTAAAATTGAAAAATCAAAATGTTCCAATCTTAAATAAAGGTTTTGCATTTGTTAGAGTCTCTTCTCAAGATATACAAAAACAAATTGTTAATGATTTTAATGGTAAAGAATTTAAAGGTAAAACTTTAAACGTTTCAATTGCTGTTGATTCACCTGAATACGCTAAATCCACTACTGCAGATGAAGAAGTTCAAGAAAATTAATTAATTAATTAATCCCTAGATGAGAATTATTAATCAAACTTATCTTTCTTTTACCCTTCCCATATAGTTATTTATGTTAATTTAACTTAAATATCTCATTTTTTATGATTATCACTTTTCACTCTTATTATCCACTGTTTTTTTTTCTGTTTTTTTTTTCTTTTTTTTCTTTTTTTCTTTTTTTTTTTATGTTGTTTTTGCTTTGTTTAACAAACTTTTTATCATAGTGTGCATTTGCAATCGTTATTGGCTTAATGTGTCTTTTATTGCCTATCTATTGTTATTAATTTTTTTCTGTGATTCTCATTTATTCCACCCAATTAGTCCCCTTTTTACGTTTTTTTTTTTCCTGTTTTCTTTCACCGTCTTTTATAAAAAGTTTCCTTCTACGTTTCTTGCTTAATGATTGTTATTGTGCATTATCTCCCTTGATGTTATTCTCTATTTATCGAGACATCTATGGTGTGTGTGTGTTTTTGTATTTTTTGTTTGTTCTAATACAATTTCTAAATGTATACATGACTATACATAAGTGCGATCGGCATCAAGTAGAATAGATGTAATTACTATTAGCAAAAAAACACATCTTTAAACACCTCAGTAATGTTGTTTTTCAAAATACATGGAGTAACATTAATCTGAGAAACATCTTACCACATTATGGTGTTTTGTCCAAGTAGGTCAAATGACATAAAGATAAGCGCTGTGTAAACTCATTTGGTATAATTACAAATATTATATCATCTCATCTTAAAAAAGATAAGGGTTATTAAAATCAATAATCTTTACTCACGTGATCCAATACATGCCCTTATTTGTGACAGTGTTCTTTAATTCTTACTCACACCTCCCTCCGCGCTACTTATTATAGTTACCTTTCTCTTTTCACCAACTCGCGCACATTTAATAAGAGTGAAACTTTTTTGAAATCTGTCATTTTACAAAACAGTGTCATCAAAAATGTCTAAATTTTTCATTTGTTCGCCCACTCCAGCCAGTGGAGCCTCTGTGTAGTGTAGTAGTAGTAATAGTAGCTACCACTAATGTGCACCACTCTCATCAGTACGGTGGTTTGTATGATGATTGGCAAGGTTAGGTCAGGAAACAACTACTAACTAACTACTAACTGTCACTAGTTACCCATCTAACACTAGGAACAAGGTGAAACAACAGTATATCAAAAAAATATCAGTTAAGTTTATATTATAATATTGTAGTATAATTCAATTTTTAAACTTAAATCTGGAATAGAAGATAACCAACTATATTCACCAAATTTAATACACAATGGGTATGTGATAAAAACGATACACTTGGTTTTGAGTCCAAGAAAACAGTACTGTTTGTTCAAAGAATCAGGTTTTAAGTTTTCAAATAGAAAAGCATAGGCAGTATTATCAAGGTTGAGCAACAAAATGAGCAAATGAAAACGGTGTATAAGCCCTTTTGTCTTTGTGAGAATCTAAACAGTGTCTATCCAAAATTTTCAGCTTGTATTTTTAGTTGTCAGTTGATTTTCGACTACTGTATTTATTAGCCAATAACAGCATTCAAGACTCCTTTGAAATGGATTAAAAGAAATTGATATTTCAAGCTCAAAAGTTGAAGATTATTAGCAAAATAATTCTGTGACAAGATGAGTGGGAGGACGATTTAGCTTTCTACAACTTTTAACAGAATGTTTGTGTATTTTGTGTTCTTACTCGTCTATTTGTGCAGATACATTTGTTCAACAGAAATCATATTGATGTAACAGCAAATCACTTGAATAACCTTTTTTTTAAGCAAGCAGATTTAAAACCAAAATTCAAGCTTTCCGTTTACTAACATTTTTGAAAATTTGAGCTTTAACGCAATCGTATACATAAATATACTTTGCTGTTAATTCACATTTTATTAATTATTATTTATTATAGGTAGAGTTATTAGAAACCAAAGAAAGGGTGCAGGTTCAATCTTTACTTCTCACACCAGATTAAGAAAAGGTGCTGCTAAGTTAAGAACCTTAGATTACGCTGAAAAACACGGTTACATTAGAGGTGTTGTTAAGCAAATCATTCACGATCCAGGAAGAGGTGCTCCATTAGCTAAAGTTGTCTTCAGAGACCCATACAAGTACAAATTAAGAGAAGAAATCTTCATTGCTAATGAAGGTGTTTACACTGGTCAATTTGTTTACGCTGGTAAAAAAGCTTCATTAAACATTGGTAACGTTTTACCATTAGGTTCTTTACCAGAAGGTACCATTGTTTCTAACGTTGAAGAAAAAGTTGGTGACAGAGGTGCTTTAGGTAGAACTTCAGGTAACTATGTTATTGTTATTGGTCACAACCCAGATGACAACAAGACTAGAGTTAAATTACCATCTGGTGCTAAGAAGATCATCTCTTCTGATGCTAGAGGTGTTATTGGTGTTGTTGCTGGTGGTGGTAGAATTGATAAACCATTATTGAAAGCTGGTAGAGCTTTCCACAAGTTCAAGGTTAAGAGAAACTCATGGCCAAAGACTAGAGGTGTTGCTATGAACCCAGTTGATCACCCTCATGGTGGTGGTAACCATCAACATATTGGTAAAGCTTCAACTATTTCAAGAGGTGCTGTTTCTGGTCAAAAGGCTGGTTTAATTGCTGCTAGAAGAACTGGTTTGTTAAGAGGTTCTACAAACAAGAACGATGATTAGATTAATTGAACATTATTTTTAATAATAATAACCTTTTTCCCCTGTTTTTGCATGTATCTTTTATCTTTTCAAACTCTATAAAAAAAATTTATTTTTTTAAAAAATTTTATATTTAAAAATTTAAAAATCTATAACAATTATCTCTTTTAATAGTTTTTCAGATAGTAGGGTATTTTAATCATTAATTGCTTCTTGACTAGGATATCAATTCACTCTCTACCAAGCTAACATTGCAACCTCCTCGGATTTAAGCTTAGCTAATATGACATCTTTTTAGTCTCTTGAACTGAGTTGACAGACAACGGAACATGAAACTTCTCTCGGCCTTGATTGTGCTTGTCACATGTAACCTTGCATGATGTTTACAAACTACACCCACTTGCAAACAAATATATACATTTGTTCTGTCGTGCAACAGATACTTCTTATACACAATTTGACTCTAGTTAAGGTCTATCGTCATCACTTCATACAAGCACTTGAACACCATAACGGAGTTTATTCAAAGACATCTTAAAATGTATCGCGCTCGAAATTGAGCCTTTGCCGTACTTGCCATCTATTGTCTATATTTCTTTTTTCTTTTTTTTTCATTTCTAAAATTTTTTTTCTCTTTTTTGCTTTAATTTGTATTATTAGTGTTATTTCTAAGTTCTACTTCAGTTAAAAACTCTTTTTATTTTCAAATCCATTACATTATAAACAGAATTATATCGTGTCTTATTTCTCACTATCATCAGTTTGTTCAAAAATTTGTACGATTGACTCAAATGGGTGTGTTTGAAAGTAACTCCACTATTGGTTGTCCCAGTCTCTGGCTGACGGATGATTTCTCAACTTGTGGAAGACATTATCTTGAAGCACTACCAGCTGTATATGTGATAGTAGCTACTATAGTGCTTCTTATACAACTAGTGCAAAATTTATATAGTAAAAATCCAAAGATTCAACTAGAAAATCTAGAACATCAACCTCTTTTGGCAAGTCCGTTAAATTCCTACGATGCTCTTGTGGAGAACGGTAATGATGAAAATGTCTCTAATAACAAACAGCAAGACAATGAACTAACCATTGCTCAAAAGCACTTTGATATCTCACAAGTTAGTCTTCAAAATGAAGATGGCAAAGTCTCAGGATACTCTAAATACGTGTTTAGAGATTTTAATGGCAAGATCAATGTTGTAATTGAAGTTATTCTTTTAGTTATTCAAGTAGGTTTATCATTATCAGCTATATTTATCAAAAGCTGGAGTGCAGAGTGGTCTTCAGTAAGCGATTACTGGATCCCATACATCAACTTGCTGTTTTGGTCATTCTTGCTTTCAATCGGTCTACTTAGATTACGTTATGTTTCTACCGGTTTTAGTTCCAAGATTCCAAACTTGTGGTACTATTCCATAACTTTATACGTTTTAAACTTTCTAGTTGGACTATTTATTGTCAGATCAGCTATCTTGAATCATACGTTAACTTCCAACGTTAAATGGTTCTACATTGGTCAATTCATTGTTGGAGTCTTGCTAACTTTGAACAGTGGTAGTTCCAGATACAGTGACAAGCCTGTCATTATTTACGAACAAGACGGAGTTGTTAGTTCTCCAGAGTCAGTTTCCAGCTTCCTCAGTTTAATCACATACTCTTGGGTTGACAAGATGTGTTTTGATGCTTACAAGAGACCTTTAACAATGGCCGACGTGTGGGGTTTGAGATTTGATGATTACGCGTATCCTGTCTTGATGAAATTCCATCAATCTACTAGCAAAGCAAGATTTACAATCAAGTTATTCTCTCAATTCAAAGGTTTGTTAGTTGCACAAGCTTTCTTAACCTCTGTTGATGCTTGTTTAGTGTTTGTTCCTGCAGTTTTATTGAAAAAAATCTTGGAATATGTTGACTCACCTTCTACTTCTCCATCTACACTTGCTTGGTTGTTTGTCGGTATCATGTTGTTATCAAGTACAATTTCAAGTACTTTTAGTGGTGCCTCGTTGTTTATTGGTAGAAGAGTTTGTACTAGAATGAAAGCTATCATTGTTGGTGAAATTTATGCAAAGGCTTTAAGAAGACGTGTGAGTTCTGGTGATAGCGAAAACAAAAAATCCAAATCAGATTCAGACGACAATGATAAAGCTACTACTTCAGCTGACTCAAATTCTTCTGCTTCATCCAATAAAAAGAAAAAAGAATCAAATGGAAAATCAGATGAACTCAAATCAAAGGATTTAGGTACTATCATCAATTTGATGGCTGTCGATGCTTTCAAAGTTTCAGAAATTTGTGGTTACTTGCATTACTTTGTCAACTCTGTTATTATGGCCACAGTGGCTATTATCTTGTTGAATAATTTACTAGGTTGGCCAGCTTTAGTTGGTGCTTGTTCAATTGTTTTATTGATGCCTTTGAATTATAAAATAAGTATGAAACTAGGTGATTATCAAAAAGACATGTTAGGAATTACCGATAAGAGAATTCAAAAGTTGAATGAAACTTTCCAAAATATTAGAATCATCAAATTTTTCGCTTGGGAAGACAAGTTTGCTGAATCAATCTTAGAAATAAGAGAAGAAGAATTGAAATACTTGAAGTATAGATGTATCGCTTGGGTGGTGGCTTCATTTGTTTGGTTCATCACTCCAACTATTGTTAGTTTGGTTGCTTTCTATTTCTATACAATTGTTCAAGGTAGATCGTTGACTACACCTGTTGCATTCACAGCTTTATCATTATTCAATTTATTACGTACTCCATTGGACTTATTTGCTGATATGTTGTCATATGTCATTCAATCTAAAGTTTCATTGGACAGAGTGGAAGAATTCTTGAAAGAGCCAGAATCTACCAAATATGAACAATTATCTGCTCCTAGAGGCTCAGATTCACCTCTTGTTGGTTTACAAAATGCATCTTTCTCTTGGTCCACTGATTCAAGTAATGATTTCAAATTAAGAGATATTAACATTGATTTTGTGGTTGGTAAATTAAACGTTATTATAGGTCCAACTGGTTCTGGTAAGAGTTCTTTACTTTTGGCTTTATTAGGTGAGATGAATTTGATTGAAGGTACTGTTTGTTTACCTGGAACAATTCCAAGAAATAGTTTAATTCCAAACCCATTAACCGGCTTGACCGAGTCTGTTGCTTATTGTTCCCAAACTGCTTGGTTACTCAATGATACCATTAAGGAAAATATATTGTTTGCTTCTCCATATAACAAGAAACGTTATGATGCCGTCATTGATGCTTGTGGTTTAACTCGTGACTTGCAAATCTTAGACAATGGTGATCAAACAGAAGTTGGTGAAAAGGGTATCACACTATCAGGAGGTCAAAAGCAACGTGTTTCATTAGCAAGAGCATTGTACTCGTCTGCTTCATATGTCTTGTTAGATGATTGTTTATCAGCTGTTGATTCGCACACTGCTGTTCACATTTACGAAAATTGTATTAGTGGTGAATTAATGAAAGGTCGTACTTGCTTATTAGTGACTCACAATGTTTCACTTACTGTTAAGAATGCAGAATTTGTTGTTGTGATGGAAAACGGTAGAGTTAAGTCTCAAGGTACTGTTGAACAGCTAGCTGATGAAAATGCATTAGATGAAGATGTTGTGAAGAGTGTCATTCAATCTCGTATTGCATCTTCAGTCAATCTTGCTGCAATGAATCAAGAACATCATAATGATCATCAATTATTAGCGAAAACTGTTGCTGCTTTGGCTACTCCTGCTGAACGTGATATCTCTCACACGGATTATGAACAATTGGCAGAAATAGTCGAAGAAGAGCAAGAGCAAGAGCAAGAGTTGAGCAAAAAAGCTGGAGGTTCAAAATTGGTTGAAGAAGAAACTAAATCCGATGGTGCAGTTAAGTTCGAAGTCTATCAAGCTTACTTCAAATACTTTGGTAACAAATATATTTGGGCAGCACTAGTGGGTGTTTTCTTGATAACACAAGGTATCTACATTTTACAATCTTACTGGTTAAGAGTCTGGTCGATGGCTGAAGAAAGAAGAGCCAAAATTACAACTGAAACCTTCACACATGCTTACACTTCAAACCAAATGTTTGTTACTCGTTTAATATCTAATGTCAATTGGCATAAACCAATCTTTAACACAGGTTTAATTACTACTGGAAATTCTGATGAGCCTCTATCAACCATGTACTATATTTCCATCTATGCATTTATTGGTATAATGTATGGTTTGGCTGGTTCATCCAGAATCATTTTAACCTTCTTTGCTGGTATTAGAGTTTCAAGAAGAATGTTTGAAGATTTATTGTACAGTATTTTAAGATCTAATTTAAGATTCTTTGACTCTACTCCAGTTGGTCGTATTATGAATAGATTTTCTAAAGATGTCGAAGGTATCGATCAAGAGTTGGCTCCTACAGCTGAAGGATTCCTTGTTACATTAATGGCCTGTTTCTCTATTATTGCTGTTATCTCATTTATTACTCCTGCTTTCATTGTGCTTGCCGTTTTCATTTCAATTTTGTATGCAACTGTTGGTGCATTGTATATCAACCTTTCAAGAGAATTGAAACGTTTTGAATCGGTTACCAAGTCACCTATCCATCAACATTTCAATGAAACTTTGGTCGGTGTCACTACAATCAGAGCATATGGTGATGAGTTGAGATTTTTGAAACAAAATATGGAAAAAATCGATGATAATAACAGACCGTTCTTTTACGTGTGGACCAATAATAGATGGTTATCTTTCAGAACTGATATGATTGGTTCTTTGATTTCATTCTTTGCTGCTGTTTTTGCAGTCGCTTATGCAAAGTCTATCGATTCAGGTTTAGCAGGTATGTCTTTGTCATTTGCTGTCTCTTTCAACCAAAATGCATTATGGTTAGTGCGTATGTATTCCACTGTTGAAATTAATATGAATTCTGTTGAACGTATTCAAGAATATATCACAGGTAGTGTTAAAGAACCTCCAGCGGAGATTCCAGAGAATGACCCACCAAGCACATGGCCAGATCGCGGTGTGATTGAAGTGAAAGACTTATCATTGAGATATGCACCATCTTTACCTAGAGTCATTGATGGAATTTCATTTGACATTAAAGCAGGTGAAAAAGTTGGTATTGTTGGAAGAACCGGTGCAGGTAAATCTACCATTATAACAAGTTTTTTCAGATTTGTTGATCCAGAAGAAGGTTATATTAAAATTGATGGTGTCGATATTACAAAAATAGGATTGAAGACGCTAAGAAAGGGACTTACAATTATTCCACAAGATCCAACATTGTTTACAGGTACCATTAGATCTAATTTGGATCTTTTCAACCAATACTCTGATTTACAAATTTTTGAATCTTTAAGAAGGGTTAATTTAATTTCACCATCAGACTATCAAAAAATTATTGACAATAACGGTGAGGACACTGGTGATGCTGAAAACACAGGAGATGAAAATGTTAATAAGTTCCTCAAGTTGGATAACTCAGTTACAGAGAATGGTGAAAATCTATCACAAGGTGAACGTCAACTTTTATGTTTAGCTAGATCTTTGTTGAAAACTCCAAAAGTTTTGATGTTGGACGAAGCAACCGCATCCATCGATTATGATTCAGATGCCAAAATTCAAAAGACAATTAGACAGGAATTTGCAGATAGTACGATTTTAACTATTGCTCATAGATTGAAAACCATTATTGATTATGATAAAATTTTGGTTTTAGATGCTGGTAAAGTTAAAGAATATGACCATCCTTATACTCTTATTATCAACAAAGATACCCAGTTTAGTCAAATGTGTCAAGATACAGGAGAATTTGATGATCTTGTAAATTTAGCCAAGGGGGCTTTTGTGAAAAAGAAGAATCAAAAATGATTATTGCCACTGATACACAAAACTCATAGGTTGTTTATTTTTTAACATTTTAGTTGTCAAGTGCTACAACTTGTTCATTGACTTATCCTCTTTTACTACATCGTTTATATTTTTATTGTGTACGTGTGTTTGTGTTGTTTTTTCCCCACGCTTTTATTTTTATACTATACTACGTTTTTGCATTTGATTTTAATTGTTTCAAAGTTTTAAATTTATTAATAACCTATTTACCTGTTAACCTTATCTTCAAATTTCCAAAAAATTTAGACTAAGCGCTCATTATCGTCATCTTTATACTTTTCTTCCCACTTTTTAACAATCAACCCATCACTCAATACTTCCTGAGATTGTTGTAGCTCGTACCCATATATCCTAGGTAATAATCTGAATTTCATTAACCAATAAAACCAACAACAAAATAGTATAAAAAGAGCAGAATAAGCATAATTTGGGAAACCTTCAAACTCTGACTTTTTAAATGGGTTCAAAGGAGCTATAAATAAAAACAACGATAACAAAACAGTTAAAATAACTCCGATAGACCAAGCTTTGACTGGAGGATTTAAATCTGGTTTTCGACGTCTCACTATAAAAACACCCAACGCTGTCAGTCCACAAAACATTTGTTGTGGGTAACTTTCAAGATTAATAATATAGTCGTATACATTGTCAGGGGTTGGAATCAAAAGGAAGAATGAGGAAATCACCAATGGGAATAAAAGCGCACGAAGAGGTGCACCATATGGCCAGTTGGAGGCAAAGAACCTACTTCCAGGTAGAAAACCTTCCCTGAATATTTCTTGGTTCATTCGTGAAATCTGAAACAAAACAGTAATTATATTTCCAGCGGATGAAATTGCAACTGATATAGTGAGTAGCTGGCGACCAATTTTGTATCCAAATAGTTTCTCAAACAAAAGACTTCCAATTAGCTCACCACTAGATGTCAATTCACTGTCAGAGATAACGACAAGATAGCTTAGATTTATGAAAAAGTAGCATATATTAACAATGAACAATGCCACGGGTCCAGCAATTTTTAAAGTATTAATAGGGTCTATAATTTCGTTTGAAACGATATGTGCCGTTTGCCAGCCTGATAATGAAAAAATGGCTTTCAACAAAGCAGAAATAAATGATGCAGTAGTAACTTTTCTTTTAATATGAAAGAACTCGCTTAAATGTAAGTTGTTTGGTACACCCGTTATTGAAGAGGGTATCAATAAGGCATATATTCCGGTAAAAGATATCAAAATCAAGAGAAACATTTTGATGTAACCCGTGAATTTACTCAAGCCGGCTCCTACTTTAGTTGATATGCTATGGATAACACAAGTTAACACCACAAAAGCGCAGCCAACATATTTGGGTGCCATTGTATCGGTCACATCATCGTATCCCATAGCATAAAGCAAATACTCTCCAAAAATGATAGCATTGGTGATCATGAAGCCAAATATAACAGAATACGTGTTGAACACGACACTCATACACATTTTTGGTCGATGGTATATATATTCAAGAAACACCTTCATTCCACCACTTCTAGGAATAATACAACCCAATTCCAAAAAACAATAAAGGCCAGAGAAACTCATAAAACCTGCAATTGACCAAACCAAAAAAAATAAAAATGGAGAACCACCCACATCTCTATATATGAGACTTGGAACTGCAAAGATTCCTGACCCAATAATTCTTTGTAATATCATCGGAATAACTGCACTCACTCCTAAATGGCGTCCGTGTGGTGTGTCTTCTGGCTCGTGTAAGTAGTTCATTTCATCAAGCAACTGTTGTTGAAAAAGCTCTTCTTCAGTGAGTTCCAGAGAATCTATTTTGCTGTTCAAGCTGCTGGAATTGAGATGCCCTGAATTTGAAGGTACATCCTGTACCCTACTATAATCATTGGTAGCGTGACCGGACATTTGATAAGGTACACCTTTACTGGTTAAAGGCTCTTGTGTCACTTTAAGTGATCAAACTTTAACAACCACCAAACTTTTCAACTTTGAATCAATGTTTATATATTTATTTTCAATGGATGGACTTCGTTTCATATGTAAAGTTTCTCTCATCCTGATTTATAATCAACTTTCAGATAACAAGCATCAATTTTTGTTATCTTCAAAACGCACCTAAAAAAAAATGAGGATCCTCTTGGTGTGGCTTTTTTCGGTTATTTTACATAAATATTGTGACTTAAAGCAATAGTCAAAAGGTTCATTTTATTTCAACATCCTACTTTTTGATTTAGCGTTGGTTTGATATAAAACTGAAAACAATATTTATATGTAAAACATAATGCAGGTTGCCTCTGTTTCACACAAGTCGTATATAAGTTCGCAATTGAGAAAGTTTTCTTACATTGATGGGGAACACAAGTTAGTTCATTTTCCTTACAACTCGAATTTGTCAATCAACTTCACTCGTCCAGATCTACATCAAACTTCTCAATCGTTATTGTTTTGTTTGATCAAGATTATGTGGCAAGCGGAAGTTCTCGTAAGATATCACCAAAAGCTTTTATAGAAAAATGCCATATTATTTGTTGGTTCTTTTACCCCACGGGGATGATCACATTTGAGAAAAAATGATACTAACACTCCTTTTTAGGAGAGACTAACTTTTGAAACTAATCAAACAATTAAAGTTTACGTCAAATATCCCTATGTTGCTTTGAAGTATTACTTGAATCCAAGCTTCAAAAAGAAGTTTCAACTCGGGTTTGCCTCCCCACAAGAATATGATATTTGCGTTGAGACATTCAAGGCCTGGAATGTTCCGATAAGAAATCTGGGCCAAGAAATTAGCTTGCCATATCAAAGTTACTCTCAAGGAGTGTCGTCTTACAGTAATTATGTCGAGCGTCCAACTGACTCTTTTGTACATGACTTTTCCAAATTTGCATCCCTTTTACCTAATTCACAAGCCCTTAATAACGGCTCTCAAAAGCCTGAAAAATCATTTACTGAAGCGGTTAGTCAACAACCGCAGCAATATCCAAGATTTAAGGTTACGTATACTGACCCGAATTATGATCTAGCACAGCTCAAAACTGATAATCGTAACCTTCAGCAACACTTGCAAAATCTGAATACCGAATTGAACAAGTTTAAAAATAAAAAGAAAGAAAGCGGCAGTGTTACGGATGAATTGTTGAAGACTTTGAATGCGTCCAACTTACCCAAAGTCAGCGCACACAACGAATCTAAAAGAAAATCTTCAGAGGAATTGCATTCGTTCGAGACACTGGGAAACGGTCAAGCTACAACTGAATTTACTAGCGAGATCCCTGATCATAAGTACGCAATAAATGGTCAAGCTTCTGAAGCGAATAATAGTGAAACGATTCAAGTATATAATGAAGTCAATATATACGAAGCTGAAAATGACGAACTCAGACTTTTAACATCCAAGAAAATTCAAGATCCAAAATTTAGAGATCTTGTAAAAAAGTTGAAAGACATCCTTTGCTAAATACGAAAATGTATTAGCTTGGTTTAAACTTTATATAGTGATCTAATAGTAGTTAATGAAATAAAAAAAAACAGCCTTTGCACTGATACCGCTATAAAAGAACGTCGATAGATACAACAAATACTATCAAGCAACTCAAGAACACTGCTAAGCTCAAGCTTTGATGCAAATTGCTACCCTTACTGCTTTCTGAGTGCATAATGGAGACCGTTGAAGAAATCGAAGAGGTAGTTGATGTGCTAGTTGGTAGATCTGAAGAAACCGCTGGCGTGGAGATTTCACTGGTAGATTGGAGGCTTGATGTTGCTGAGGAAGAAGTAGATAAGGCGAAACTTGAAGATGCGATCGGGGTGGCAGGTGATGGGGAAGATTCTGCGGAAACTTCAAGTACTGTAGTAAGGAAATCACTTGGTAAGTAATAAGTGGACATTCCTGCATCCTCCAATAAGCTAGAGTACCATGGAAATGCGGTAGCCAGAGTGTAAAACTGTGAAACCGGAAAGTGGTGGGCAAACAAAGATGTTGGAAAGTCAGTATCCGTGACCCCTTGAAGCAAAACATAAAATTGTAAAAGAGACTCAGGAAACTGATAGTTATTAGCGTTCATATAGGAACTATATTTGGGATAGTTGTCTTGAATATCTAATAGTAAGGTTTCAATAAATGGTAAGTTCTCATTTATAGCAATCACTGTTGCTTCAGAAGGAGCAATAGTGGTTGTGATACTAGCACTTTCAACTAGTTTGACTATTAAAAATAACAATGAACAGATTTTCTTCAATGGGAACATTATGGATTTTACAAGGTGATAGGTTCGGGCTCAAAGACAATTATTATAATATTTTACGTCGTTTTGTTCTACAACAAACAGCTATAATTAGTATAATCACATTTGTTGAATACTTTTATAATACAATATATACTGGCATAATTAGCTGCTTGACCATCGAGTGTACTGTTTAATGCCATCATTTGATTAAATGTTTAATTAATGAAGTAAAGAGTCAACTTGAATGAAAATTTCCTTTTTAGGCCTTTAAAGGGAGCTACTTGAAACATTAAAGTTTAAAGGCGGTGCAGCTTCTCGGGGATTATAAATAAACCGATAAACAGTTTAAAAAAATAATACAATTAGGAGGATTGTAGAATTATCTAATATAATTTTTGTCTTTGAAGCTTGTAAATGGACAAAATGGATTATCATAATACACTTGAAATTGTAAATCACATGTATTTGTAACTATTGTTTCCCAATCAGAAAAACTGCTAATTAAATGGGGAATGGTTGTTTGATTTTTACTTTACAATCAATTTTTGGCTGAACAAAACATGCTATATAATTATATTTTCCTGAATAAACAACAAATCAAAGCCAAAAAAAAAAAGTTATGAATAGATTGTAGATTCTTAAACCATTAATAGACAATTTCTTTTGAGTAAAAGTAAAAGTAGGAAGATCCATCGATCAACACAACAGAATGTATGTCATATATGGTGTAGAGGTGTCAAAGCTTTTCAGTTGAGAAAAAAAAAACATTGGCATCTCAATGTTTATCTTTTACCCAATTAGGTAAAACGATAATTTCTTCTCTTTATTTTAATTGTAATTAAATGTTGATACGATAAACTGAGCATTCTAACTTTAGGAATTGACACTTTGTGTTGTAGGTTAGTATTTGAACATTTAGAAGCTTTATTACAAACTTTATCATAAAAAGAGGTACTTTCCATGCGTTTCTACTCAGATTGAACCTTCTATCTTTGACATATCAATAGTTATTTTCGCATATCAATCAACATGTCTGATCAATTCGGTGAAGATCCGTTTGCCGACAATTCAGGCTCTCCTAAGAGACCGGAAAATGTGTACACCCCTCAAAGTTCTCCCAGAAGAAGTAAGTTTTAATGATATTTAGGAAAGTTGATGAGCAAAATCACAATGTTATACTAACATTTTTGAAATTCAACCCTTGACCTATAAATATTCAGATTCCCCTTCAAAAACTGCATTGAAATATTCACCGGCAGTTTCATTTAGAACATCGGACTCGTCCAACTTTTTAAGCAGCAACATAGGACATAATTTTGTTATGGCCACTGAAAATAATACAACACCAAGATCCAAATTCACAGCTCAAGAATCACCAAGTAGACAAAAAGCTGCCACAGTTGTCAATTGGAATAGTGATGACGAAGATGATAATGAAGACTTTGACACAAGAAGATATACTCCATCAAAAAATCAAAGTCCCATCAGATTTAACATGTCACCTTTGCGTTCCAATAGAGGAGAAAATATGAGATCTCCATTCCGTTCTAACAAAGATGAAATCAACAGATCACCTTTCCGTTCAAATGATGACGAATTTAGTAAATCTATAACCAGTGATAGAACAATCAATACTCCCAAACCATTATTTTCAGCTTCAACTTATGCAGCTGCAAATCTAGAAAAAGATCCATTCAGAACTGAAAGTAAAAAGCTTCCTGATTTGAATCCAAGCTCAAGAAGTTCTTCAGGTTCAACTTTACAAGATGACGAAAAAAATACATATCAGTTGACAAAAAAAGATACATTTTCATCTGCTTTAGACAATAATTCAACAATTGGATCTAGAACGATTGATGAAAGTAATGAGTTTACCTCGAGTTTGGATGCTAACATGTTTGAACAACTACCAAAGAATTTTCAACCAAGAAGAAATAATCACAAGGCTACTCAAAAAGCATTTAGACCTAAAAATGGTAATTTAATTTTGGACAACCCTATTCCTTCAACCCTTTTCAACTTTTTGCCATTAACTGGTGAGGATGAGTTTGATTTCATGAAGTATTCCGCTGTCACTTCAACGGCGGACGAATTTGTGAATGATGGATTCACATTAAGAGCAAATGAATTAGGAAGAGAAACAGAATTAGTTGTCTGTATCACTATGTATAACGAAAATGAAGTGGCCTTAACAAGAACCTTAGATGCTGTTTTCAAGAATATTGCCTACCTTGCAAAGAGAAATAGCAGCAGTACTTGGGGTAAAGATTCTTGGAAAAAAGTCGTTGTTACCATTGTAGCAGATGGTAGAAACAAAGTTTCCCCTGGTGTTTTACAAGTTTTATCTGCTATGGGTGTCTACCAAAATGGTATTGCCAAGTCGTATGTGAATACAAAGGAAGTTAAAGCTCATTTGTTTGAATATACTGCACAATTATCAATCGACGAAGACTTGAAGTTCAGAGGGAAAGAGGACCTTGTTCCTGTTCAAATTATATTTTGCTTGAAGGAAAAGAATTGTAAAAAAATTAACTCTCACAGGTGGCTATTCAATGCAATTTGTCCAATTTTAGAACCAAAGGTTTGTGTATTATTAGATGTTGGTACAAAACCTAACGAAAGTGCAATTTACAACTTGTGGAAATCATTTGATTTGGATTCTAATGTTGCAGGTGCTGCAGGTGAAATTGTTACAATGAAAGGTCCATTTTGGAAAAAATTATTAAATCCACTGGTTGCTTCCCAAAATTTTGAATATAAAATGTCAAATATCTTGGATAAACCATGTGAATCGGTTTTTGGTTACATTAGTGTCTTACCTGGTGCGTTATCAGCTTATAGATATGCAGCATTAAAAAATCACGAAGATGGAACTGGTCCTTTATGTTCTTATTTCAAAGGGGAGGTGAGTGATCAGTCTGCTAACCAAGACATTTTCTCTGCAAATATGTATCTAGCCGAAGATAGAATTTTAGCATGGGAACTAGTTGCTAAAAGAAATGCTAAATGGGTTCTGAAGTATGTCAAAAGTGCAAAAGGTGAAACTGATGTTCCTGAAACCCTACCTGAATTTATTTCTCAAAGAAGAAGATGGCTGAATGGTGCATTTTTTGCTGCTCTTTATTCACAAATTCATTTCCACAATATTAGTAAAACGGATCATTCTACTTTAAGAAAAATCTTTTTCCACATTGAATTCATTTACCAATTCTTTACATTACTATTCAGCGTCTTTTCAGTTGCAAACTTTTATTTGATTTTTTACTATTTAGCTGGTGCTCTGGAAGTTATTGCAGGTAAAGCAGGACAAGTGTTCTTCCACATAATGAATTATGCTTGCATCTGTACTTTATTGGCAACATTAGTGATATCAATGGGTAATAGACCTCAAGGTGCACCAAATCTTTTCTTAGCAGCTATAGTCATATTAACTATTTGTGGTACTTATGCAATTGTTTCCGGTTTTTACTTTTTAAGTTTGATGCTGAAACAAAATGCTATGGGTAATGCCGATGGTTTAAGTTTTGCTTCCATTTGTGTCTCTCTAGCTTCCACTTATGGTCTTTACGCATTAATGTCCGTTTTATACTTTGACCCATGGCATATGATTTCATCATCAGTTCAATATTTCTTGCTATTACCTGCATACACTTGTTTATTACAAATATATGCTTTATGTAACACTCATGATGTTACATGGGGTACAAAAGGTGATAATCAACCGGTTAATGATCTTGGTGCTGCGACAATTGTGACAGATGATGAAGGACAGGAAATCATCAAATTAGATATTATTGGGGAACAACGTGATATTGACTCTACTTACACCGAGAATTTATATGAATTGAAAGAAAGAAGAAAAATTCCTGTTTCAATGAGAGATGGTGGTGTTAAGAAAGCTGTTATCAGTGGTGATGATTATTATAGAGATATCAGATCAAGAGTTGTCTTAATATGGGTAATCGCCAATGTTATCTTAGTTATGACAATCACTGAAATTTACTCTGCATCATCCATTAGAGACAACAAGTATCTAGCGTTCATTTTATGGTCTGTTTTTGCCTTTGCAGCTTTCAGATTTATTGGTGCATTCTCATTCTTGTTGCACTTGTGTTTGAGAAAAATAGTAGTCGCAAAGAACAAGTGGGATATCAGAAGAAATGGGGGTAATGAAGATTTAGCAGTGGAAAACAGCGTTTATTAGTGATCTTTTTCCAAGTGACGTTATATTCAAAAATTGTACATTATTTTCAAGTTATACTTGTGTTTTGTTTGTTTTTCCTTTCTTTTTCATTTTTCGCTTTTATATCCCTTTTGATTTTGCACTTCTTCGTATTTTGTTATTATAGATATTTACAGTTTGATACCCCACATCCCATGTTTTAATTAAGATGAAACTTTACTGTATTTATTCTGTATATGCTTACAACAAAGCTCTACTATAAATTATATAAAGTATTGAGAATAATATATGATAATAAATAAAAGGTAATCATGAAGAAACAATAAAACACACCAAACATTCAACATGGAATAAATAAATACACAATAAACAAAAAAAACAGAAAAACCTAACCGAGAATAATAAATAGATCAAAAAAACACAAGATGGAAAGCCAAAGAATATAAACCATAAAAAAACAAAGTAAAAGAAAAAGAGATGCAAAAAAAGACTCTCATTTATGATGAATGTATAAATAAATAAAGGGGAATAAAATAAATATTGTGAATCTTTCTATGTGATAGAGAGATCGATATAAAAAATAAATGAAACTTGAAATAAAATCAAAAACACTTCATGAACAACTAACTAACTAACAGTAGATTTCATATTTAAAACCTTTTCTTTAAGTTTATTCAAATCAGCGTCATCTCTGAAAGAACTTGTTCTTTTCTTACTCAATGATTCAGTGAGACTTTTTGAAGAGTTGAGGTCACTGACATATGAGCTTAAGAAGCCATTCAAATCAAGGCCCATGGTATCTTCATTTTCATTGTTTAAACCAGCAGCAATATCCTCAAGGTCAGGTTCATCCATCTTAGAGTCTAAGTGATCATGACCAGTGATGTTCTTATCGACAGACTCAAACATACTTGGTATTGAAGAGACTGGTGTAGCTGTATCGACAAGTTGAGCACTTACTGAAAATTCTGAAAGAGATGGTTTTTCTGAAGTATCTAAAGATGGCAATTTTGTAGTTTGTTGCATGACAGAGTCACTATTACTCTGTGACAATGAGGCAACTGATGCAACATTATGTGGATCAAACTCGTCACCATTTATAGAACCTGTTGCAGAATTAGAAAACTTGAAATTTGGCATATTAAACATTAGATGAGCATCTTTGAATAATGAATCATCCAAGAAGGAATTTGCATAGTTTTGGAAAGATGTATTAGAAGCTGAATTAGAATTAGTGACTGTATTCTGATTTGCGTTCAATTCAGGGTTTGCAACATCAACAATAACATCTGAGTTTGGATTTAAATTATCAACAGGATCGGAACTTTTCTTGAAAGTATCTTCTGTGATGCTGGTTAATGTTGCGTCTTGTAAACCAAACAAAGAAACTCCACATTCAGATTGAGAACGAGAACTGGTTTCTAATTTGACAGCTTCATGTTCCAGATCCCTTTGCTCATCAATGGTTGATTTTGTGACAGACTTAGATCTGGATCTCACATTAGCCATATGATTATTAGCAGTATGCAAAGAAGAAGGTAACATAACATTTGATAGCGAATTACTATTATTTGAGCCTAACATTGCTTCATTACGTAACTTTCTAAGTCCATTATTCAATGATCCATTAACTGATTGATTGAAAGTCTCAAACAAAGTACTTCTTCTCTTTTTAGCAGATGTTGATGGTGACTTTGACATCACATTCGAAGAATTTGCCAAAAATGAGTCAGCGTCTAATATTTGTGAATTGGCAGTTGATGGTTTTGGAGTAGGAATTGAAGCTGAAGCAAACAAAGATGGAACCCCATTACTACTTGATGACGATATTGAAGAAGAGTAAGGCGGATATTCAGACGTTGAGGAAACAGATATCCTTCTAGATGATAATGAAGAAGCTCTTGATACCGATGATAAAGAAGAAAAAACACTTGATGGAGAAGATGGAGAATTGCTTTTATTCTTTCTACTCTTTTTTCTGACATTGGTAGTGGACAAGATATTAATTGGCTCAGTAGTGGTTGATGCTGAATTATTAAACATAGAACCTGCTGGAGCTTGGAAAGCAGATAAATCAAATTCTTGGTTGCTACTCAAAGATGATTTATTTCTTTTTGTTTCCGAATCATTTAACATAGCAACAGAAGGTATTGGTTTTTTATCGAATAATGAAGAAGAGTTTGACATGCTGTAGGAAAATACACTCAACTCTTCATCTTGGACAGGATCATCAACGGTTTTAAACGATAAATTATCATTGATATACTTGGAGAGTTGAGCAATAATCAAATTACAATCTTGATGATTTGTAGTGTAATGATAAATTTGAATTAATTTCACTAGTTTTTGATTCAATTCTTTATCACTTGAATCTTTTAACATCAAAATTGAAACCATTGTGAGTATATGAAAGTTAAAACTATTTGAACAAACATTATTTGAGTAAGATGTAATGGAAACATTCCAATTATTCTGACTGCTATCCACAACTATACTGTATGCTAAATGAATAAAATCTTTACAAATTTCAAGCAACTCTGGATTGGTATTTGTCTTCTTGTTAGTGGTTTCGCTTTTGTTCAAATGAATCAATAATTTGAAATAGTAGTAGTAAGTTTTAAGTTTTTTCAAAACTAAATTGTTAACATTACGTTTTTCATCATTTTCGTTTTTCACAGATTCAGACATGCTATCCAACTCATCAATATTATTACCAAATTTGTCTTCATCTTGTTGCTGTTGCTGTTTTGTTTCAGAAGAGACTTCAGTAGTTGATTTTGTCAATTTCATATTGTTTACTTGATCAATCCATTCATCTAGTTTTGAATCAACCTCAGAAAGTTTATCAAGATTGGATGAAGGTGAAGAAACCAATTCCGTGAAATTATTTGGAATAATATTTAGTAAAGAAACAAGATTCAGTGAAATTTCCATATCTTCATTAATCAGAACAATTGATTCCAAACTTTCTGGTTTCTCTGGATTATTGAGATTATCTTCAAATAATAAGCAATGATTTATATTGAAGTGTATCTTGAATAATTTGACTAAGATGCGGAAACTCCAATATAGTTTCAATCTTTGAATTTTAGCCACTTGAGTCGAACCTTCCACAAAGTTTAAATAATTCGATGAGTAATTCAAGTTTAATGAATTTAACAAAAATGAGGAAACTTGTAAAATATCCCGCAAGAATTGAATGGTATATTGAGACTGATAAGGATCATCATTTGAATTGTCAACCTTATCAGACTTTGTGACGTTATAATTTTCAAATTTTAAAATATAATGAAATAGTAAAAGAGATATTTCAAATTTGTCGATTGACAAATCAATTGTGAAATTAATATTTTTGAATAAAAGTTTCAAATTCTTAACATTAATTAATTTCAAAGACTCTTCTAACTGATTTTTCGATTGCTTATTTGGGATTGAAGATTTTGATATATTTTTCGAGATTGGTAAAACAAATTTCAAAATTAAAATCAATTTAATTAAAAGATCTTGTTCTTTAATATTAAATTCATGATATTTTTTTTTCAATTCCCCATTTTCAATATATGAAGAGTTTTCAATAGTAAATTTATTGATAAAAGTTAAATAATCATTGTAAAATAACTCAAAATCTAGAATTGGAATTAGTTTATTAAAATCATTGAAAAACAACCAAATCAAATGATCCAAATTTAAATTTTCTTTTGAAGATTGTTTTGAATCAGACTCAATCGAAATCAAAGGAAAAATCAACTTGTATAAGATCAAATTTAAATATCTATTTAAATTCATATGATAATTAGATAAAACTTTCATTTCTTCATCTTGAATTGAATCATTTGAAACTATTGAAGGACTCACTGATCTCTTCTTTTTCGAAGGAACATCAACTTCTTTAATTTCTGCATTTTTACTAATACCATTATTAGCAAGATTATTACTTTCCAAAGTTGTATAACCGTTGAAAGAATTCAAATTAATTCCATCAAGGAATGATTTGAAAGGGTTATTCAAGAATTGATCAATTTTAAGAAGACCATTGGAGTTCACCTTTAGAGGGACATTTAAATGTGATGGGGAGAAATTAGTTTGATTGGTTTGAATAGGTTTGACATCTGCTATTTGTGGGTTTTGTTGTTCAGATTGATTAGAGTTGATGACATGGGTCGTTTGAGCTTTCGTACTTGGTGTAACTAATGTCTGCGATGATGGTGATGATGATAAGTTTGATGACAAAGGGGGTTGTAATGTTAATTGACTTTTCGCTGATTCTTCATATTTTGTTGATGTTGTGTTGGTAGTTGCTGGTATTGATGATGAGGACGATGAGGACGAAGATGGTGCTGATGCTGATGCTGGTGCTGAATTTAATTTTTTTTTCAATTCGTTCAATTCAACCAAAAGTTTATTTCTGTCCAACTCGACATCTAATAACTTCATTTCAAGATTCTTTGTGTATCCTTTAGGGAAAGAATTTCTAGTTAATTTGTCGGAAACAAGACACTGAAATCCATCTTTTTCACAATTTGTACATTTAGGATTTATTTCTGATTTGCCGCTACACTTGATTTTTCTCGAACGACATCTATCACAAGCCTGTGATATTCTTGTTCTCCCATTTGAAGGGTTCTTAATAATATTCCAAGCCGATGAAGTTGAATTGGTATTGCTGCTATTTGGTCCAGAAATGGAAGGTTTTCTCGAAGAAACAGATTGCTCTTCCACCTGCTGCTGCTGCTGCTGCTGCTGCTGAGGTGAAGGGGTTGGAATATTGCTCAAGAATCCAGAGGAGGATGGATTCTCAATCTTGATACTTGACATTTGACAACAGTATCCGAAATTTGCTTCACACCAAACTGCGGGGACAAGCGAGATAGGTTATTTAGTAGGTAATAATAGTAGTGATGAAAGGAAAATAAAAAAACAAATTGAAGGAATAATCACACAAACAAACTTTAAATTTAGTTGGTGATTGTGATGAAAACAGATAAATGGTGAAATTTAGAAAGAAAGAAGGCAAAAACTAAAGTAAAACAACAAATAGGTATTATCAAAAAGTAAAAAATCTGGCAAATGAGAAGATATTTAATTGGGCATCGATCAGCACACCACAGCGAAATGAAAGGAAACGGTTTCAGTATGAGAAGGGGAAAACTACCAGTGATTTTTTTTGACCCTTGAGTGGGTGATAATAATGCAGGTTGGTTTTATTGTCACAAATAGAACAATAAATGGATGTATGAATGATTAGTGTATGTATGTAGTTTAGTGGAATGAATGAATGTATGGTAGTATAATTGTAATCTAACAAATCATATGAGATGTTTCTTTACAAGTGCATGCTAATTAATCGGTAGATACAAAATGAAAAAAAAAGACCTAGGAATGGGGTGAATGTGGGTGAATGTGGATCCAATCCATTGACGTTGATTTGTCTTTTGTATTTTGTATTTTTCTATTCTACGATTGCACTCACATTACATTGCACACTCCGAATACGAATGCCAGTGCGTCAGTGCAGGGTAGGAAGAATGTTCAAAAAGGGAAATATGCACAGCAAAGACAGCGCTTTAACCAAAAAAGAAACAAGGGAAAAAGTGTTTAACAAGGCAAAATCAGTGAAAAAGACAATAAAGATTTTTTGTCTTTATCGCTGACGCTGACAAAAACTGGTAAAAAATAAGTAAGTAGCGAGCTAGCTAGCTGACTCGGGGTGTGCATGAACAACTTAATAATCATTCATTTCACCTGTCGTGTCGGCAATTGTGGCCACCCGCCCGCTGGATTTCAAATTTTTTCCCACCAACACGCACTGCTGTAATAGGTGTCAGCAGCGTTTGCTCGCGTTTCACCCCCTAATTTGAAAAAAAATAACTTCCCCACATGCATAGGATTAAAGTATCAGAGCCGCTTTATTTTTGGAAAAAGTCTGGGGAACTATTGTTTTATAATAAAGAGAACAATAGGTGTTTACATCATGCGTGACCAATAGCAACACAACAAAATAAAATTCGGAATTAGCTTTTTTTGAGTAGCTGGCTGGTTAATGAACAGCAATCTCACTACTGTAAGATTGAAATAGAATAGTTAAAGACCGGCACAAGTAAATTGTAACAATTCGAGTTGCTATAATAGGTTTGAAAACCTTCAAATTATGCAACTTAGCTCTTGTATACTTCTTTCTGAATCTTCATCTTGATGCTAAAAGAAGCTTTCTTTTTGATACTATCCACAAGACACAGAAGCACAATATGTTTTCTCGAATATGTAAGTAATCTTGCAGTGCAGCTATTAGCCTTATTTTTTTTTTTTTTTTTTTTTTTTTTCGTTGATTTCTTGCCGGGTCCTGGTACCACCACGGAACTGCCAGCAGTCACCAGCTGCGTGTGCCAGCATATTTCCCCCTACTGTACCCCAGCCGGAACCTGATATTTCTTCGCATGAAACAACAACGCAACAGGGTATATCTGTAATTATAACATGCACCCCAGAATTTACCAGTATTAACTACATTATTAGTTACCAAAAAAGACACAAAAAGAACACTACCGTGCATAGTCTGCAACACACCACCGGTGGGCTGGTAATTACACTGTTTCAACTGCAACGTAGTTTATTTACAAGCTGCCAGTGCTTGGTATTACAGCAAAATGACGTTTATCTTCTTGACGTGCCCTATTGGCATTCTATGCCGTGAGAAGGGCTAAAGCTAACATAACCTGGCTTTTTGGGCACAAGTGATAGAGTACATTCCAGATTTGAACTCCAACTTGTGAGTGTTGCAGGAAAGTTCTTTTTTGTTCTAAGATGTAAGCAACTAAACGCTGTAAATACCATGTTTGTTACTCATGCTGTCTCTCTATCCGTCGTATGTGATGTAACTTACGTAACTTTTGCTAAGGTGGAAAACTTGGAAAAGGAGACTGCACACTAGACAAAAACGGCATTCTTTGTAACTACTACTAATCCACGGCACCGGCTATTAATTCACACACGGCATCGTCAGCTAACCAAAGAATAAAATAAAAGAAAATTATTACACAGAAGTATCAAATAATCCTTTAAACTTTCCGCATTCTAGTATATTCCCAATTTGTTAAGAGTGCGTACAAGTATTCTTATGCACCCCAGAATTTTCAACCCCCCCCCCCCCCCTTATTTCAGACACTGTTGCGGGGAGTGGGGCAATTACAAGTTTTTTCGATAGGGTGCCTAGTTAAATTTTAGCACCCACCAACTGATTCTCCGGGGTGCATTTAGTTAGTGGACAAACGGAGCAAATGGAGACGCCCCGTTATGTGTGTGTGGCTTACAATCTCACACGTCGTCACTAACACACAACACACAGGGAGGTGTGGTCTCTTATCTTACAAATCTCTGAAACTTGAGAAAAAAAACACTGTACTGGCACATTTGAGTGCACTATCAATCAATAGCAACAACTAACTATGCATAATATATAAAATTTATTAATTAACTTACTTGAGAAACTACATGATTTTCAATTTCACCAACCAACTAAACCCTGTATAACATGAACCAAGGGTCTAATTGATGCTAATATAACCATCACTGTACCAAATAATGTAAAACTTAACGAACTCATTGCAGCTGCTCGAGAGTCAACACTTAGCAAATGAGCAGTTGACACAGCACCACAATTAACACCTAGTGTAACACCTCTAGTGACAAAATCTTTTTTATTTACACGTAGTAATTTGAATAAAATCAAATCACCACATAACACACCTAATATTCCAGATATAATTGTAGTCACTGCCATTAGTTGGTTCGAGCCACCAATGGCACTGACTAACGGCGTACCTAGCGCCATTGTCACCGATCTACCTGTAAATCCTAGTGACATTTCAGGTGAGATACCCAAATGATAGCAAACCGGTGGATAAATGAAAAATGACATAAATGAGCATATTAAAATAGGTGGAATAAGTGAAGTGAAATAGTTTTTCAAATCAAATCTATAATTGTACATTGCCAATGATAACGAAACAATTGATATATCCATCAATGAAATAAAAAAATCTCCAGCTCCTGGTAAACTAGGATATTTCTTAGAATTGAATAAGTTTAAATAATTTCTCCCCGTTTTGTAGTTTTCTATGGTTGTATAAAAATTTTGACCCTTTATCAAACTTAATATGTAGAAAACCAATAAACTTAAGGAAAAACTAATCAATATTGGATGTAAAAATCTTCTCCAATTTGCTGGAAGCAACATACAAGCTCTAAATAATAAGACAGCTACCGCTAACTGGTAAGGTAACTCATAGCTTGTAGTGAAATAAATTGGTAATCCAACAATGAAAATTATTATATAAACACCAAAATCAAACCATTTCACCATAAAGTTTGATATTAACGTTGATCTTTCAGCTTCTTGACTATCTGTCATAGTCGGTTTATTACTTTCGCTGTAGCTTTTGGATGTTTGTTTAAAAATTGCTGGAGTTTTGTCAATTGAATTTCTAGTTATTGCAGTCGATGGCATAGTCAACTCATGAATTGGGAATTGACTATTCCTCGTTCCACTTCTAGACAAGTCATTATTGTAACAATGACTGTTTCTGGTTGCACTTCTGGACAATTCATGGTTAGTTGCAACTAATTGTAATGCCAGTCCTTCGTCATACTCGTCGTTAGTGAGGTACTGATCATACTCAATCTTACCATTTTCACCTTCTTCACTTCTATCGTACTTCATTATACGATCATCATCGTTGTAATTGTCGATACCAAAAGACCCATTAGTTTGCTCATCGTTGGTGCTAAACCCACAATTTGTGACTTCGTCATCAACATCATCTTGTTTCTCACCATTACTTTCACAATCATTAGGGTCGTTGTTATCATTGTAATGATATTTGCCTAGCACAATTTGCAATACCCAAACAAAATAAGCAATAAATGCATAACCAATAAGATATCCCACAACGAAGACAGCAGCAATTGTGAAAATCTCACCAACACTGATCTTTTGAGCAAGCACAAGTGTTATAAAAGGAGGCGTAAAGTAGATATTCATCCAGCGTAATGCAAACCCAAATGGTATATCGATATATCTTAGTATATAAGTTTCTGTAGCTGATTCACCAAATATCCACGAGTTTAAACATAAAAATGCAAATGTTAAAAGCATCAAACAGACAGATGCTGGGAACTGAATTGTAGTGAGCTTTATTATTTCATTTATCCCATACAAGATCATTAACACTATTATCGATCCTATTGTCACTAGCAAATACTTTTGGTAAATGTGTTTGATTATGGGTATAGATGACTGTTTTAGCGCTCTTTTCAAGTCATTAAAAAACGAGGTACTAGTTGTTGATTCATGGTTCATTTTAAATCTGAAAAACGTGTACTAGTAAATTTTGATAAGATATCATACATTATGAATCTAGTTACCATGAGATTGAAGCGATCAAATAGTTATACCAGCACATTATTGCTTTCTTATAAAGTAAAGTTAATTCACATGTTGTAACTATTTATATATATTCATACATAGATCAAGCTTGTCAACTAATGTCAATAAGATACTACACGTTAAGATAAAATTTGACTCTGATAAGGATAAACGGAGCACGGGATGATTTTATTTTTTATTCTTCCAGACCCTCGGAGATTTGAAGAAGGTGGGATGTTTTATCTCATTTCATCCCACATGAAAGCAACAAAGACAAAAAAAGAAAAATATAGAAAGCGAGAAAAAATCAAACGCTTTATTTGTTAGTAACACTAAAAAAAATGTGCCATCCCCTGGAATCGAACCAAGGTCGCTGCTGCCACAAAGCAGAGTACTAACCACTATACTAGGATGGCTTATATAAGATGTAAATTTTAATGCAAGTTTATACAGGGTTGAAAATCTAATACTTTTAATTACCCGTGTAAGGATGTAAAACCAGAAAAATTAAGGTTTTTATGTTTTGATTTGTTACGTAAGCATTCAGTTGATAAATATCTAAAGACAAAAAAAAGTAGTATCTTTGAATCTTAGTGTTTGTATGCTAAGAAGTAATTTTTGGCTTTACATTTGTGAAAATTGGTTAGTAAGATTAACAATTCTGGTCTCAAATTATTGAAAGAAATATTTCTTTTGATTCTCAAAGCTTTCCACGTTTGACTTTTTGTTTTAAACTACAGGAAATCATCATAAAGGACTCTCAAATTACACAAGTTTGAATTGTACAATAGAGATCTCGAATTACTACACTTTAATACTGAACACTATCCACCTTGGTTATTTATGAAAGCACTGTATTCGATAATTTGAACTCAGCATTTGACTATTGAAGTTTTACGCATTATTTGAAACAACATAAATACATACATATAAACACAAAATGGTTTATCTTCGAAAGTACGTCAAATTTCACCTATCAAAACTCAAGCTATCATCTTCAAGATCTCAGATGAGGTTACTTGTCATTGGTCTGATGACAACATTACTGATTTTGCTGATTTCTTCATCTTCAAATACAAAGTTAAATAAAGATGTAATCTCTTCGAATTACTCAAAATGGCTGAAGGATACATCATTGAAATCAAATGTTGAAATAATAGAAGAAAACGATTCTCAAAACCCTATTGATTTGAAAGAAGGGCACATTAATAGCCATGAGAGTAAGCTTGACCTGTTTAAATCTATTTTTGAAAATTTAGAAAAATATAAACCGCCAATCAAATTAGACTCTTTTGAGTTTGATAGCAAATTGCACAACTATGACGGTGTCTTGAGTGAAAAATACCTATCACAGATTGCCAAGTTTCCAGCTGACTTTATCGAGGGTATCAAAAACACACATTTCAAGTACGTTGAGAGCATTCCAGATTTTTCAAATAAGATACTGAATTACGAAGGAAATGGTGTTGTTCTTTTAGGCGGTCTAGAATCAACATGGCTAGCTTTGATATCTACTAGAATCTTTCGTAAAATTGGTGGAACGGTAGCTGTTGAAGTTATATTACCTACAATGTCAGACTATGAGAAGGACAGGGATATTTGTGATATCTATCTACCCCAATTGAATGCTAAATGTGTCGTTGCTAGTGAAAGATTGGGATTGAGTCAAACAGAGGAAGACTCGTTGTTTAATAAAAATAATTCAAGTGTTTTCAAATCACTAGCATTATTAGCATCGAGTTTTGAAAATGTTTTACTTTTAGAACCTGATAATTTAGTCTTGAAACCTATAGAAGAAACATTTTTCAATTCTGAACCTTTCAAGTCGAACGGATTACTTACATGGCATGACGATTCAAAACGTTATACGTCGCCAATGTTTTATTCAGCAGTGGGATTGAAGGTGGAACAAGTAAAGATCCGTGATTCATTCATTGAGTTACCTGAATCCTTATACTCATCTTCTGATGAAGCAGATTCAGTGTTTGCACTACATGACAGAAAAGGTGCTATACCTGACTTATCCTGTGAGTCTGGTGCCTTAATGATTAATAAAAAAACACATTGGAAAACGTTGCTGTTGGCGCTTTATTATAATTATCATGGTCATCGATCATTTTATCCACTATTAACACAAAATGATACATCTGCAGAAAAGGATACATATGCAGCAGCAGCTACAGTACTAGATAATTTGTACTATCAAGTTAAAACCAGTTCTGAGTCGAACGGTTTCCTTTATAACAGAGCATTTAAACAAGTTGGAACTTTGCAATTTGATCCTGTTGTTGACTTTAATTCCATTAGCTCGTTCATGAATTCACATCAAGAAATAACAGCAGACGAGTTTGAAAAATTTGTACTTGAGGATCCAGATCGAAGATCTGGACTGTTTTTCAAGATCAATTCCCCAAAATTGTTTCCAATCGAGTTGATAAAGGATAGAGTCGTAGTTAAAGAAAACGGAGACCGTATTAAAATGTTGGGAGAGTCTACTCAGTTCAACGACGATCTAGAGATCACATTATGGAGAATAATGAATGACTACATTTGCTATTTTGATTTGCAATCTTACTATTTAGATAAGCATTTTCCAACTGGCAAAAAAAATAAAAATAAAAACACAGCAAGAGAATCATTTTGCGACAATGCAATGAAACATCATCTGTTATGGTTATCAGGGGGATGGCAGTGAATGAACAATAACATGTATCTTATCTAACTTTTTATCCAATAGATCGCTAATTTATAGAAAAATACATCAGTAATCGTTATCTATTCATGGTCTAAACACCAATTAAGAATTAACAAACAAAACGAAACAAAGGGAACTCGATTATATCGGCTCAATTTGCATCGACGCGTCTATCGACGCTACTAATGTTCCTCATCCCGCTCATCGCTCTGATCCATTTCTGTGCCTCGCATCTCCGATCAACGGCATCCCTTATACAAAATTCAATTAACATGAAATGTATTTTCTCTTGTAATGGCCATATTTATGTTTACTTTTGATGTTTTACTTACTTTTCGTGTTTGATCTAATTGCTGTCACCATGCAAACGAATATAAATCAGAGAAAATTCGTATTAATTAATTCCGTCTTTGTATACAAACACCACCACATTATATTGCATCATCGCCGTTGAGAAAAAGAAACAAAAAAAAAAAAAATTCCGAGGCATTGCAAAAAAAAAAAAAAAAAGGAGAAGAAAAAATTCGTTTCTTTTTCACTAAAGTAAGTGGAGAGTTGAAAGATGAATGATTATCCTTTTCGAAAGGGCTCAATTTATTGATACTTCTTTTAGTCTTTAACTTGGTCTGTAGGCGATTAAATAGTTTACCTTCTGCTAAACCAAACACATTTTTCTAAAGTCGAGAATCAATAATAATTCTGTAATTTTTAGCACAACTATAGTAAAAGATACAAGCTAAACTTGCATTGTCTCAATACTTAATATCGACTAGATTCAACTTTGAACGGCATCAATACAATAAAAAAAGCTTCTGGATTAGTTTACTTTTGAATGACAACATTTGAACTGTCCCCATCATCTCAAAATTTGCTAAACACAACCTCAAACATAACGGATTTCAATAGTAGCAATGATAGTAACAGTAACAATAATACTCAAACTGATTTGAAAAATGACAGCAATACAACTGATAACAACTCAACTGTAACCCCAAATGAGTTTTTATTGGCTCAACAGACAAAAGTTGAACAAAATAATACTATCCCACCATTACCGTACGAGTTGATTGATAAAATTATAAGATATACCTACTTCAATGATATCGAGAAAGTTTATTCAATAAACTCTAATATCAAAAGTTTTGGAAAGACAATATCTATGGTTAATTCTGAATTCTATTTATTGAGTTTAAAGTATCTTTACAAATACGCAAATTTCACAAGATCAACCTCTTTTGATAAATTTTTACAAAATTTGAAAAAGAATCCATATTTAGGCAGTTATGTTGAGTTTTTGGATTTTTCAGAATTTACATCAATTGGATTAGGAAGAACAGGTCAAATGATGAATGATATACAAATGGTGACTAGTAAGACAATTATGGAATGTTTAAGTTTCACTCCAAATTTAAAAGAGTTTTTCGCCAGCGAGTCCATTGAAAATGATTTGAGTAATGAAATCATAAACCATCTTTTCAATAACTGTAATAAACTAGAAAGTTTAGATTTTTGTGGCTGCTCAGGTGAAAAGTTCAGTTCTTACTTCACTTCACTAGAAATGAATGAAAATTCAAACTTACAAAAATTATCATTCCATGATTGTACAGATTTAAACAATAATATCTTGATAAGAATAATTTCAAATTTGAATAATCTTGAAAGACTTGATTTATCACATACTCAAATAACAACATCATCTTTGAATGACAATTTAAGGGAAACTTGTAATTTGACTCATTTGTCATTAGCAAGATGTTCAAGATTAGGCTCTGCTAGAGATATCATTGAATTCTTAACAAAACATAATGGTGTTTGTAATGGAAGCTTGAGATGGTTAAATTTACAAGTTGACACTAGTATCCCATCGCCTTTCAATAAACACACATTGAATTTTTTGTTGAATAATTTAAATGCCCCTCAATTGCGTTACTTGAATTTAAGTGGTATTGAAGTTCAATTAATTCACCTTGAAACAATCTTGCTCAAGTTTCCAAATTTGGAAAGTTTAACCTTGTCTCATTCTCAAATTGTTATTGATGATTTAATCAAATTTTTATCGGGTTGCTCAAATTTGAAGTTTATTGATTTGTTAGGAAACAAAAATATTACGAGATGGTCATTGGAAAATTACAAATTGTTATCTTGTTGTCCAACTTTGGAGGCAATTGAAGTTGATTATAAAGTTTGCGAACTTTTAGATGAAACTAGTAAAAAAGTTAAAATTTTCAATGTCCACACAAACAAAATTGATATATGGAAAAGTTTCAATAACAATGGACAAGGACGTAGAGCTTGGATTTTCAAACTAAATGAAGAACAATTGAAGAAAGAGTTAAATGGCGAGTCTTTAAATTTCAACAATAATATCATTTACTTTGATATAAATACTGGGGAAAAAATCTTTCAAAAAATTAAATTTCCATCTTTCTTAAAATATGCTTCAAGAAAAATCAATTGCTCAAAAGGGTTGTTCAAAACGATTCAATTAACTCATCTGAAAGAGAAGTTACCTGATCCCGAAATTATTGCTTCTACGTTATCGACGACAGGTTCTTCCACATCATTATCTCGTCCACAACTAAACCACACTCAAAGCACTATTAGTCTAGCTAATATCGTTCACATTCCAACTGATAATGAACAGCAAGATCAAAACATGGACATCGATGATGACAAACAAGAAGGTGATAACGATGACAACTCCGACGATAATGAAATCGACCCTCATTCTTATGTTTGCGATCCAATGGATGCCAAATATGATACTTTCCCGGTTGAGTTTTCAGAAAGAGGCCTTTACAAGTATTACTCTTTGAATAAGTGAAATGTTTATTTATTAATGAATCATGTTTTTTTTTTTTTATGTTTTCTCATTCTGTCGCTGCATGTTTTCAAATTTTATTGCATATGGTTTCAAATTCACTTTAATGTGTTGCTTTAGTTGATGTTTTTTACTTTTCGGTTTACTCATTTTTATGCGTTCGATCTAATTTATGAATGTTGTTAATTTTCAATCCATCATTGTTATGTGCTAAGTATTTTCTTTATTCTTCTGTGTTAGTTCATTCGTTATCTGTATATTAAGTTATGAATTTTTTCAAATTTTTCTAATCTTTTGTATTTAACTGTTGTTTCAGTTTTACAGCAAAATAAACCGTTGTAATTTTATACGGGTTATGATGAATATAAGTTGTAGTAATTGTAAAAGTTTGAAGTGTAGTAAGTAAGCGTAGCTTGTTCAGCACAGCCTTGGTTAACTTTATTATATAATATTTTTATGCAGGTCAAAAAAGAAAAAATAAAAAAAAAAATTTCAGTTGTATTTGATACTGTTATAAGTAAGTAATTTTAACTGATAAACTAACTTAACATTACATTGTGGACTTAACATTTGATTGAAAACTCATCAAACTATATTACGACATTTGGCTAATTAGATAAACATAATGTTAAAGAACCGTCCAAAATTCGTGAAATCTCAGATTGCAACAGACGAAAATGATTCAGATTACGAGTACGAGCTAGACCAGCTTCTGAATCAGCAGAAAGTTCAAAAGAAGAGCAATGTGAAAGGACAAAGAAAGCCAAAACAGCAAGACAGTGATGATTCTGATTCCGAAAGTGACGATGAGATGGCTACGTTGTCATTTGGCGCTTTATCTACAGCACAAAAAAAGCTAGAAGAGATGGATAGACGGAGAAAAGCTAAAAAAACTAGCAAAACCAGCAAAAAGAATGCGAAACATGAGTCTAATTCAGACTCGGAATTAGAATCGGATTCAGGATCTGCTCCATCTGAAGATGGTGTGTCCGATGATGAAGAACAGTATTCAGCTGCTGATTCAGACTCGGATACGGGATTTTTCAATGAGACTACAACAGGTAGAAATAATAATAATAATCATAATAATAAAGAAAAAAAGAAGAAAAAAAACAAGCATGCTCCTTCTGAATCTTCTACAAAACAGAGAGTTCCCAAGATAAGAGAAATACCGGGACTTTTAGATAATACTAAATATGCATATACGAAGCATCGTGATATAAGATTTGATGCTGCTTTTGGTAAAGTTAATTTGGGAGAGGTTAGAAAGAACTATATGTTTTTAGATGATTATCGTGGAGAGGAGCTAAGACAAATGAATTCGATTTTGAAAGATCCTAAACAAGCGAAATTATTAGGAGAAGAAGAGAGACAGGATTTGGAGTATCGTATCAAGAGTACGAAATCAAGATTGGAATCTTTGAAAAATAAAGATCTTGAGAAGAAAGTGTTGAAGAATTATAAGAAAGAAACAGGTAAAGAGTTTATCAAACGTAGTGATAAACGTAAGTTAATTCAAGTTGCTAGATTTGAAAATATGAAGGGTCATCAAAGAGAAAAGGCAATGGAACGTAAACGTAAGAAGAAATTAGGTAAGGAAATGAGACAACTTGAGTTCAATGGTCCAAGAGGAGGATGATTTTCGAAAGTCATTTCTATTTACATATAGATATATATATATAGTGTTGGTGTATTAGTATTCAAAAACGAACAATTACTAATTTGGGATGATACTACTCGATGATTTAAAAAATCAGCAAATTTGATTACCATATGTATGTATGTCTTTGTAAAAGATAAAGTTGAACTAGATAAGTACAAATAAGATTTAACATGTAAGATACATGTTTATTGTGGAGCTTTTGATCGATGTTTTTTCTTCGTTTTCTTTATTTTGGTTTTTTAAGATCAATGTTCCAAAATTGTCAAATTACCGGTGATAACCACATTTTCTAAAATTGAGCCATTTGGAATATCGATTCTTTGACCATCTGAACAAACTATAATAACAGTACCTTTAAGTTGAACACCTTTACCGAAAAAGACATTACCTGTAACAGTTAAATGGTCCAATTCTAAGATTTTAGGAATATGTGAGATTCTATCTTGGAAATTTGACACTTTTTTGAAATGAGAACCTAATTTGATTAAAGGAGCACCACCAAATCTAGCTTGATCCATATGTAAAGCACCATGTTGTAAATTGAATAAATCTGATTTAACCATTAACAAATCAGAACATGTCTTAACAGGTAAGAATCTAGATCTTGGAACAACAACACCATGAGCATTTTGGAAATGTCTGATTGCGGCACCAACAGCTGTTTCTAATTGTAAAACGTTCAATTCAGCACTACCGATTGAGATTTGTTTAGCATTTGGAATGATTTCCATTTCTAAAGCATTTGCTTCCACTAATCTTTTAATTGCTTTTAAATTGATCCATAAATTATTTGTATTGAAATTAGTGAATTTTTTAATTGATTTAAATTCTTCAACGTGATCTTTTGGAACTTGGGCAATTTCTAACAATCTAACTTGACCATCATAATTTATCAAAGTACCACCTTTAACATCGGCTCTAGTCTTATCTGTCAATTCCATGATATATTCAGCACCAGTTTCAACCATATGATTTAAAATTTTGGCGTCAACAGTAGCACCCAAGTTATCACCATTAGAAACAAACAAAATTTCTTTACCTTGTTCTAATAAGATATCTAATTCACCAGAAGCGACTAAAGATTCAAATAAATCACCATGACCAGGTGGATACCAAGCGTCTAATTTATCGTCATAAGATTGAGGAACAGGTAATAAAGAATCTTTAAAAATTCTTGGATATCTAGATTGATTAAAAGTTTTAATTCTTATTCTATGTCCTGAATATTTTCTCACGATTAATTGAGTATCATCATTGGTATTAAAAGAGTTCATTAATAATAAAGGAACATCAGTATCATAAGTTCTATTTAAATGTTCAATTTGTCTGACTGATAAATCTAAAAATGATTGTCCATCTCTGACTTCAATAACAGATTTTGGACCAACACAACCCATTGAAGTACCTAATCCACCATTCAATTTTAAAACGGCTAATTTTGATAAATTTGAAGTGTCTTCATTTGTTAATGATTTATAAGAAACAACTTCATCAGGTGTTGGAGATCTAATTCTATCCCAATCTAAAGCAGTACTTGAAGATTTATCCGATAAATATCTTCTGAATAAAGAAAAAAATGAATCCATTTCATTTTCAAATCTCTTTTGAACAACTGGATCTTTAACACCATCAATTAGTTTATTTAAAGCATTTCTCATTTGAGATGCAGCAACATTAGTTGATGTGTTTTCAAAAGCATAAGTCGATTGAGATTTAGCGTGTTTACTCATTTTTAAATCTTATTGGTCTTTATAGTGTTTCAAATTGATATCAAAAAAGAAAAAAATAATCTAAAAAGATTTTATAATTATGAATTAGCAATGATGATAATAAGTATCTGTATAACAAACAAAGATCACTTAATTGAACAAAGCTAGAAACAAAAGATAAATATACTATAAATCTGAGAATGTTTTTAACAGTACATTACTTAACTAATTTAACAACTATTAAAGTGGTTTCAGTAATTATAAAAATTACAATCTTACAATTGAATTGAACTGAAAGTAAAATTGAAAGCAAAACAGTTCAAACATGCTCTGTTGCACAAGAAAAGATTCAATGTTTACAAATTGGAATCAAACGCACGCACCGCAGACACACAATTTTTTTCTTTGTTTTTTCTAGCCTTGCCCGTTTGCTTCTCTGCGCTTCGGCCTGAGAACACAGGGAAGTAAAATAAGTAATTCAAAAAAAAAAACAAGTGGATGGATAAATTACCGAGTTCAGAAAGCAACTAAATCTATTGGAATGTAATTTTTGTTAACAGACCTGTCAATAATCAATAATCAAATTGCTGAAAATGATATCGTTACATCTCCAAGCATCATCTACTTAAATTAAGCGCCTGCCTTTTTGTCAGGTCAGTTTATTTGTTATATGCTGCTTGGCCAAGCCAAGTGTGGTAATTTGTTAGCTCATCTTTCGAGCACACAATTACTGTTTACTTACAAGTGAGGCTCGTGGAAGTTTCTTTTCTTTCTCTTTATTTTTTGTTTGCGCCCAGTCAATCGCTACGGGGAGGGAGTAGCTCAGTAGGATTCCGGTCTTGTTTCCCGATCGGGCACCTCGCACGGTTTGTGTAATCCAGGTCTGCCAGTGTACACGTCCAATTTGATCACTTTAAGCAGCAACTGCCTCGTGTGTAATTATGTTGACTACTGAGAATCAGTTGATACATACTTAGATACATACATACAAACAACTCTAAACTCTCAAACAACCACCACTTAGCATACTTAGCATAGACAGACAACAACATACTTTAGTAAATGGCCTGAGCAGACAGATCAACTAATTGTGTAACCACACATTTATAGATATACTGAGCAGAATTTAGTAGAACGTAACGACGATCTATTTATAGAAGCTACTTACATAATCAAGGTATTTGATTGAAAAGTACTTTGCGTCGATCGACTCAGTTTTCGATTAGGTCAATTAAAACGAGGTCGATAGACGTGCGTCGAGTTTTGGTAATCGACTCGAGAAATGAGGACGCTTTCCGAGCTGAGAGTCTGTAGACGTCAAGTTGAACCGAGCCAGCTATTGGGACGGATACAAGACAAGAAGTACACATACAAGCTGCAGTGGACAGAAAGTACAGGGGATTTCATAAATGCCAAGCTGGGATAATTTTATAATCTCTTTCGATTCCACTCAGCTGTCTTTGGTGACAAACTACAATTGAACTCCAACTTGACTATGGGCCAGGAGGAAGATCATCTTGAACGATTTACACTCTTGCATTCAAATTTACTAATGAATTCACACTTTATTATCATGAAAGGTAGGAGTTAAATAGTTAGCAAACTCATCTTTTGAACTGATTAAACAGCTATATTGATCTCAAACGTACTAATAAAGAACAATTTCAGACCTCTGTAATTTACTCAAAATGAAAGAAAAAAAATCACTCATAAACCTGTGAAATCGGGATTTTTCTGGAGAAAGTTTTACTCTTTTTCATTTTCTTCTATTGTTCTACTTCAATATCAGGTTTGGGTTTTCTTTTTTTTTTGTGTTTTTCAATTTATATTAGTTACTCTTTTCATTTCTTTTTTGATGATGTACAAGAAAATGATCTACTGTGATCTGAAAAAGGATATTACTTGTACCAAGTTAGTGAGACTACGTAAACACAGGAAAAAAGAAAAGATGCACACCTATTAAAGTAGGGTTTTAAAGTAACAAGAAAAACAGTAAAGCCAAGTACAGTAATGCGCGTCCAACAGTTATTGTTAGATTATATAGGGAAAACAACGCTAATCCAGATGTCAATTCGTTTCGTTTCGGGTAACTTGCGACAAGATCTATAATTGTATTATTACATACTTTTTGATAGAAGTCAGATTTAAGTGGGTGACAAGGGGAGAATAAAGACAATTAAAGTGTCAATAGTCTGTCTATTTACCGCCCATTGCCAGCATCTCAAAGACTTCCTCGAGGCAGTTTGAAAAAAAAAGCCTCAACTTCTCAATTTGCCTGCATTGTATCTCACTTTTATTTTTTATTTTTTTATTTTTTTTTTCATGGGTTCCGAAGTTCTCAATTATTGTATACATCTAAGCATAGGTTGAAGAAAATTTCGGCAACATGTGAAATTTGGATGCCCATATGAGGCCAAATCAGGAAATTGACATTTTTTGCGCCAACTGTTGCACAAGTATTATAATACACATTGATAGGGAAAAAAGTGTGAGTGCACAATAGCGGGTCCAGTTTGATAATAGCAGCTGATGTTAGTTGAATGAAAACAAAACAAAAATAATAAAAAAAAAGCACCACACTGTCACACTGTCAGTTGCATGGTGTCGGTTAACAATTAGTTGTTACTGAAATAAAATAATAAAAAACAGACACATATACACACTCACAAATTGCTTCTACCCCGACGTCTCTTAAACACATTCCCGCTAATTCACGTGTAATAATGCCTTGTAAAGCATTAACTTCAAAACATTCTTGAGGCAATAGAATTGTCAAGAGTGCTCATAAGACTCATAAAGGTCATTAACAACAAGTATCTTCTAGTGTGTGGTGTGTCCCCATCTTGTCACCAATTTGTAGCTGGTGGTTGTTGGTTTAGTTTCCCGTATTGCTCTCCCTGTCTCTCCCTCTCCCTTGTCCCCACCAAGCCACACCACATCATCTCAAACTCCTCCACCCCACCATTTTTCCCACTTTAGGGTGTGGCCTTCTGGAGATCTCGCCCGGAGTTCACTATTTTAAACTTGCACCTTCCGTAAACTAAACGCCGCTCGAGGAATTACCAGTTCATTAAAAACGCCGCATAATATAAAATTTGACTAATAATTTATTATAAGTATAATTTTTAGCACCGCCGTATTCCCATCATTAGCAAAAACACCCTACAAAAAAAAAGGGGTTTTTGTTTGTTAGTTTGTTAATTTATTAGTTAGTTACTTTTGTTAATATATTGTAAAGTTGTAATTTTTGTTAGCCAGCTATTTGGCTCGACATTCCTATTTTTAATATCTCAAAGTTTCCCCTTTTTGCCCTTTTCCCTCTTTTCTTTTTTTTTTTGGCCATGTCTTATTTGTTTGTTTAAATACTTCTTAATTCGCTTTTCAAATATATAGCTTGCTTCTGTGAATAAGTGTCCTGATTGATTTGCAATTCGTTAGTTTCATTTTTTAACTATTTCCAATTCATTTTTATAACAAACACAATTAATATCCAGAGTAATGTCGCAGGATCTCTTACAACTTCCAAACCGTTTGCAAGGTTTGACAATTCACAACAATTTTAGTGCCTCTTCTTTCCAAAATGTCGAGACTTCAGATTTGCAAGGTTCAGGCTACAAATCCAAAGTTTTCCCCGGGAAAGAAGATCAAATGGCTCAAGTTATGGACGAACTAGATTCGACCGGTTTCATACCTGAACCTTTGATTGAGCCTGAAACTAAGTGGTTTTATCAGAACTTGGGAATTGACGATACCTATTTTGCAACTGAATCTGTTTCTGCTATAGTTTCTCATATTTTAGCATTATACTCTGCTAAAATTGACGCCTATGCTAGAGGGGTTACTGATAAACCATTTTTACATCACAGAAGAGAATTAGAAGATCATGCTGTTTATTTTGATGCTGGTGAATCAACAGAATTTGAACATGAGATTGATGATAAATATTTAGATCTTTCGTCAGATTCAAACAAATCTTATAGAATGGAATTTTTCAATTCAGTTTTACCTTCTGGTGAAAAATTAAATTGCCATTTTGTTTATAAATGTCAATTCCCAACCATTGAAAATAATGCTATTAAGATTGACTCAGAATCATTCAATATTGATGATATCAGTGATAAGACATTCACTAATATTGCAACCAAGCATACTAAACGTTTATACTCTGAAGTTCTAACTCAATTATCAACAACTGATGGTCCTGTCATTAAACATTTTGGTGTTGCTGCAACCGGTGAACAAAGAATTATTATAGGTTATCGTAGAGGTAGTTCTCCTCGTTATAATTCTGCTCTTTCTACTTTAGCCAAATATTATAATGTTGGTTTGAAAAGAAAATACGTTGAAAATTTTGCAAATGGGTTTTCCATCATTTCAATGTATATTGAACAAACCGATTCAGTTAATCCTGAAATGGCTATTTATCAAATTACAAAAGAAGCTTCATTATTATATTGTATCCCAAATAATTTGTTTTATCATAAATTTTCTACAGGTGAAATGTCAATTCAAGAATCAATTTATGCTCATTGTGGATTGATTTTTGTTACTCATTTCTTAAATAGATTAGGTCCAGAATTTACCTCTTTGAAGAATTTATTATCTCAATCACCTTCTCCACAACATACTGAATTATTAAGCAAATTTAAAAATAGATTAATTTCAGAAACTTATTCTCAAAGTTTTATTGCAGAATGTTTTGAATCAAATCAAAGTTTAATTAAACAATTATATCGTCATTTTGTTGATACTCATTATATTAATTCTTCAATGGAAAGAACTTTATCTTATCAAAGAGTTTCTGAAATAAGTCCAATTAATAATGATGAAGATTTTGAAATTGCTTTAAATAAATCTTGTGGTTCAAATGAAAGTTTCATGTTAGTCTTGAGAGCATTATATTCATTTAATAAGAGTATTTTGAAAACAAATTTCTTTATTACATCAAAAATTGCTTTATCTTTTAGATTAAATCCAAGTTTCTTACCAAAAGATGAATATCCAAATACTCCATTTGGTATGTTTTTCGTTGTTGGTTCCGATTTCAGAGGTTTCCATATTAGATTTAGAGATGTTGCTAGAGGTGGTATTAGAATTGTTAAATCAAGATCATTAGATAATTATTATTTGAATATGAGAACATTATTTGATGAAAATTATAATTTAGCTAGTACTCAACAGAAAAAGAATAAAGATATTCCTGAAGGTGGTTCAAAAGGTGTTATATTGTTGAATCCTGGTTCAAATAATGAAGATAAATCGAAAATCAGTTTTACTAAATATATTGATTCATTATTAGATTTATTGATTAAAGATCCTTCAAAAGAATCAATTGTTGATTTATATAATAAACCTGAAATGTTATATATGGGTCCTGATGAAAATACTGCTGGATTTGTTGATTGGGCAACTTTACATGCTAGAGAAAGAGGTGCTAAATTTGGTTTCCCATGGAAAGCATTCTTTACTGGTAAATCTCCATCAATTGGTGGTATACCACATGATGAATATGGTATGACTTCATTAAGTGTGAGAGCTTATACTGAATCAATTTATGAAAAATTAGGAATTAAAGATTTGAGTCAAATTACAAAATTACAAATGGCTGGTGGTGATGGTGATTTAGGATCAAATGAAATTAAATTATCTAAAGATGAAAAATACGTTGGTATTGTTGATGGTACAGGTGTAATTGTTGATGAAGATGGTATTGATAAAGAAGAATTGTTAAGATTAGCAAAAGAAAGAAAACCAAATGATCATTTTAATAGATCAAAATTAGGTCCAAAAGGTTATATTGTTTTAATTGATGATATTGATGTTAAATTACCTAATGGTAAAATAATTCCAAATGGTTTAACATTTAGAAACAATTTCCATCTAAATCTACAAGAAATTTATCCACCAAATTTTATTAAATTATTTGTTCCATGTGGTGGTAGACCAAATTCAATTGATGCAAATAATGTTCAATCATTAATTGATCAAAAGACAAATAAATCAATTATTCCATTTATTGTTGAAGGTGCTAATTTATTTATTACTCAACCTGCCAAGATCATTTTAGAACATTCTGGTGCAATTGTTTTCAAAGATGCTTCAACTAACAAAGGTGGTGTTACTTCAAGTTCATTAGAAGTTTTAGCAGCTCTTTCATTTAATGATGAAGAATTTTTGAAAAACATGTGTGTTGATCATGAAACAAAACAAGAACCAATTTTTTATAAGAATTATGTTAAAGAAGTTCAAGAAATTATTATTAGAAATGCTAAGAATGAATTTGAATTATTATGGAAATTAAAGAGTGAAAATAAAGACAAGACATTTAGTGATTTAAGTGATGAATTATCAGTGGCAATTAATAAATTAGCTGATGAATTAGCATCATCAGAAGAATTATGGAATGATGATGTTAATTTCAGAAATGATGTTTTGAATGATGCATTACCAAAAGTTTTGTTGAACAAAATTGGTATTGAAAATATTTTGCAAAATGTTCCAACTGCTTATTTAAGAGCAGTTTTCGCAACTAGACTAGCATCTGAATTTGTTTATTCTAGAGGTATTGATACAAATCCTGCTAAATTTTTAGAATTTATTTCAAGTTTGAAAAAAAGATTCACCAGATTGTCTGCTAATTAAATGACGAATAAGCAAAGGAAAATTAAAAAAAGAAAAAAAAAGTTTTTATCAGATTTCAAAAGTTTTTTAGAAAAAATTAAATTAAAGTTACTTGTTTTTGTATGTATGGCTCTTATGTATGTAATTTAATATCATTAGCGCTATTTAAAGAATGAAAAATAAATAAAAATAACTGTAACACTCTTTTCAATTACTTATGTTAGCTAGTTCGATATTGGCCAATTCCAGATTGACTCTTCTCTTTGCTTCGCTTTCAATAACTTGATTTTCCACAATCTTACCACTCAATTCATCAGCCAAGTACGCTGTAATAAAAGTTGATACACCTAGGTACAATTTCCAACGTAGTGGCATGTTCTTATACGATTCGGATATTGAAAGTTTGTTATTGCCATTGCGACTAGTACTAGTTTTGCTATTACCAAGATCTAATCTATTCTGTGTCTTTACTGAAGTCCCTAGTTTAGTTTGTTTCGTTACCGTTGAAGTTGAGCTGTTTCTGTTGCTATTCAAAACTGATGGTTTATATGGACCTGAGATTGGCTGTAATCTAGAAGAGGATTGTAACTTGGGGATACTGGCAAATTTTGACATATTCGAAAGAGTGAGGGGATGATAGTTAATAAGCTTGAGGTAATAAAGAAAACACAAACTTTTAAGTTGATTGACACTCTGCAATGTCAAGATTGTAAAATCTCAGGGTATTTATACACATGCATCATACCATTAGTCTAAAAATGTTAATTAACTGAACTCAGTGAAATTATCATGTTGCATTGCAGTACATCTTACCCTAGATTCCCATCTGCCTTTAATTTTGTTATCGCTGTGTGTGAAAAAGTGGGGAAAAAAATACAAAAAAAAAAAAAAGATGTAAGCGGTGTACGGGTGTATATCGGTTGATCGCATCGTTTTTTGCTTATCTCGTTTTACTACTTACAAACTTACTAGCAAAATTCAAGGTATGGGTCATAAGATCAAATTCATTAAAACTAAAGGGTAAATGCAAAAAAATATAAAACTATACACTATACCACTTTGTGTATGTATATATGGCTGTATCATTAAACGTGGCAAAAGGCAAAAAGTAAAAAAACAAAAGAAACAAATCAAGTATAAACATCATCAAAGACAAGCCAAACAGTGTGACCAGTCAGTAAAATCTTGATTGTTTCCTTCAATCACACTATTTATAAGCTACTTTGTTCTTGTATCTTGTGGAATCTTTCCTCATTAACAGAATGGTTTGAACCTCTTCTTTCCTTGTTGAAAACAGGTGGGATGCTGCCAGAGCTGATCAAATCTTCCAATTCATCACCGTCTTTACCCCAGTTACCTTTACCAAAACCATCTTTCTTCACGTGATTTGGAGCTTCATTCAAGTGGCCGTGTTTTGAAAAATACTTTGGCTCTTCATCAGAGCTTTTATCGTTCCATTTTTGTGTTCTGGCCATTTTGTGTGTATTGTAATATTTAGTTATATGCTATGTATAGATGTGAGTATATTAGTTTAAGATATGTAAGTAAATTTAATTTATTTATAATTGAGTAATTAATTGATATAGGAATTAAATTGATGGATAAAAGATTGGTACTAGATTTTAACTAAGAAAGAACTTTATAGGTGTATTTATAGTATTCAAGTGTGGAAAAGGCCAAGTGTCAGTGGCCACATAATATGTTTGCCCGATAAAGTGAGATGTTGCTATTTCATTGGCCAATTGGCGTAAGACTTACTAGATACTGTGGAAAAAGAAACGCAGCATGACAATCTATGGCTGGACTGGACAATCACAATCAGTAGCGTCATAAACTTTAGCATGTTGTACCGTGATGACACAGTGACACAGTGACACTGGGGTGGGGGTGGGGTGTTTCTTGTCTTGTGTTGTCTGTGCCAGTGCCACCGCCGCTGTTGTCTTATGGGAGAGAGAGAGAAAAAGTCACACTACTCTGGAGAGGCTGCCCTGGCAAAGTGGCGCTGTCGCCGCGACACACACACACACAACACATATTGTAGTAAACTTCCCAATCGGGTAATTACTGGGGTAATTGAGAAAATTCTCGATTTCTCACCCTCTGATGCCTTTGAAATACCTGTTGCGTCATGCTGAGCTCAGCGTTGCGTTGCGCTGGAGTCTCATGCCAAGGCCACATTAAATGATCAAGCATAACACTGCCCGACGGTATGGAGCGGGGGCCAGACTTTCCTGGTTTCTTGAATAACAGGCGGTGTTGTTTACTTTAACCCTGATTTGTGTTCTTTTGTTAGTGTTCATGTGTGTATGTGGTGTATTCGTACATATACATACTACTTACACATCTACGGATTTAGCATCCCACAACTCAGAAGACTCGTCAGATCTCAACACTACAGTTAGCACTCTCGCCTGTTAATTAACAACAACAAACAATCAACCAAGGATGAAAACAGTAGCTTGTGTAAATTGTTCAACGCCAAACAGCCTTAAGTAGTCAACAATAGCTTTCAAGTGCTGTACTTGATCAGAGTTGCTGAAACTGAATTTCTCAACTTTGTAATTATCAATATTGAACACGCCAACATTTTGTAAAATCCGCTTGATTTCTCCGCTTTCGAGCCACTCTCTTAATTGCCACAATGGAATCATTCCCGGAACAACAATTGGAAATTCAAGAGAAGTTTCTGTTCCTGTCCAGACTTGATCATCCGTAGGTGGATCAATAAAATCTTCCAAGTTATCAAACTGGCTCAACTTGGAAGCTTGTTTAACAGCTTTTTTGAAAGCACCTCCTTTCAGTCCATAAATATTTTCAGCAACATTGACAAACTTGACACCTTCTCCTTCATCATTATCTTGTACATCAACTAGTGGTGGTGGTAATTTATCCAACACTTCAATCTCATTCATCTCATTAGGAAAATCGCCGTCTTCAGCTGAATGTTTTTGTAAAACAAACAATTCAGAGACATCAATCTTGTCCCTTTTCAACTTTTCCAGTTTGTGATATCTTTTGCTAGTTACATCCAAAATCTCACCTCCAAATTTGGCTTTATACTTCATTTTCACGCAATCGTCAATATAGTATCCAAGATAGTAATACTCTTTGCCTAACTTTTTGGTCAACACCATCTCACGCAAAGCACTCAACGTGCCTAACCCTAAATGTGCAAAATCAGGATCCCAGATGAAATAAACAGATGATATCGATTTTGGTAAAATGTCTAGAACCGCTATTGCTGCTAATTTGTTATCAATGTAGTATGATTCGTGTATGGGTCCCACCAAATCGACTTTTTTAAACTCACCGCCATTACTATCTGCCAGTCTCCATGAATTCAGAAACTCATAAACTGACTCAGTTGACGTCGTTGCATTAAACCTATCTTGTGCCAAGTCTGCACTGAATGGAGATTCACATAGAAATCTCTTGAACCCTGATTTGGAAACCTCACTTTCTTTGTCATTGTGCACTATCATTTGATACTTCTTGTACAATTTGAATTTTTCGTCGGTATACTCTGCTGGTCCAATCTTGGTGTAAAATCTAGACTGATCGGCATTCAACTCGGCATCGACTATCAGCTTCTCAAGATTAAACGGTTTTGGCTTCACATTACGTTTCCCAGTCCCATCAGTATTACTCGAACTAGATATAAATGACACAAACCGGTTCACAGAGTGTCTGTGCTCTTTTGTAGGTTTCAGCCAATCTAATTTAGTTCTAATTGTATACATTCTGCAGCACGTTCGTAGTAAATCTGGTCTGTATAAGAAATTCCCAGACCTTCTGAATCCGCAATTCATCAACCTCTCGTAACACTCAGGTGTAAAATACACAACTTGACACCCAATTGTCACTGACATTGCGTGTTTTACATGTGTTTCCAAGTACTCTTGTTTTAATGATGGTAAGCTGAAACGGTCAGCATCTTTTAATTTTTCACCGTGACAATAACCACATTTCTTGCTTACCCCATAATACGGGTATCCTTGAACAACTAAATCAGCCATCTTTGGGTAAGTTTTAACAATTCAATAACTTTGCTATATGGTGTATCGAGTACACTTTCATCATCCTGATATTAATAAAATCACCCTGGTTACTTATCATGTATGCATGATGAATGAGACAAGTTTTAACAATTCGTGAAAACAAAACAAATCGACGCTTGGAGTCGATCGACGCCGCTTTGCATATGATTACTTATCATTATATAATTTAAAGTTTTTCTTTTATTAATGTATTATTCATTATTAATAAAGCAACTGAGAGGCTTGTGTGTTTGTAATTCAAATTGTTGTTTCATTTGGTATAAAATAACCTCAATTCGCAACTAGTGTACTTATTTCATTTTAGTTAGTTGTCTATTTTATTTCTAAAACTACTCAATTACATTCTTTGTAACTAATATAACTTATTTAAACCATATACAATGTCTGAAAAAATTGAAATTTTAAAATTTGCAAATGAGCAAGGTGAATACAAGCGTAGACCTAGTTCTTTCAGAGACTTTATCTCTGCTAAGCCTGGCGCTAGATTCCCACCAGAAGCAAACAGATATCATTTATATGTCTCATACGCTTGTCCATGGGCACACAGAACTTTAATTGTCAGATTATTAAAAGGTTTAGCTCCTTTAATTGGTGTCTCTGTTGTTCATTGGCGTATGGATGATAAAGGTTGGAAGTTCCAATCTGAAGATGACAAGACTGAAGGTGCCACCGAAGACCATCTTTACGGTTTCAAGAGAATTAGAGAATTATATTTCAAAGCTGAAAAGGATTATGTTGGTAGATTCACTGTTCCTGTTTTATGGGATAAAAAGACTGAAACAATTGTTAACAACGAATCATCTGAAATTATTAGAATGTTTAATACTGAATTTAACGGATTAATTGATCAAAAATACGCCAAGATTGACATTTATCCTACCGCTTTACAAAAAGAAATTGATGAATTGAATGACTGGGTTTACAATCGTATTAATAATGGTGTTTATAAATCAGGATTTGCAACTAAGCAAGAACCTTATGAAACTGAAGTCAAATTACTTTTTGAACATTTGGATAAAGTGGAAGCTATCTTAGCCAAGAGACACGAAGCTGGCGAAAAATTCTTGTTTGGTAACGAGTTAACTGAAGCCGATGTTAGATTGTATACAACAATTGTCAGATTTGATCCTATCTACGTGCAACATTTCAAATGTAACTTGGGTATGATTAGATTTGACTATCCTCACTTGCATCAATGGGTCAGAGAATTGTACTGGAATGATGACGCTTTCAAAGCAACTACAAATTTCGATCACATTAAATTACACTATACAAAGAGTCATCCAGCTATCAACCCACATGGTATCACTCCTCTCGGTCCTGTTCCACATATCTTGCCGCTATAAGTTTTTTTCATTTTATCAGTGTTTTAAACTTTGACTGTATCTTTTTTCCCCTTTTCGTTATGTGTATTTGTAGTTGAAGTCAATGAAAAACAATAGCAATTAAAATAAGTAATATTTGTATCATTTGAATCTTTTGTGGAAGCCGGAAATAGCTAAATAGTTAGTTACATAAGCGAAAAGCCGTTCAACTATTTTTCATTTATCAGGTGAGTAGAATTGAAAAAAAATCAGAATGAAAAACGATTTACTGTTCGAAAGAAAGCTAGCTCAATATCAATTTGGCAATTATGAAATTAGTCTTGAATTAAAAGAACGAAGACTATTGATTTGAGAATGCTTTTGGTGCCATTCACTGTTAAACAACATATCAAACGTGCTAATGTGCTTCTGTCATTGTATAGATTCAATTCAACAAATGAGGTCTCTAAAGGATGTAAGTAACCAAATAAAGGGCCCAAATTTTAAATACACCTGTAAAGCTTTTTTGACCAGACAGATTACTAACAAGAGGTTTGAATGTGTGTTTTTTTGGTTCTATTTTTTTTTCTTTTTCTGATAACAATAGTGTCTCCGAATTTGCTGAATTTGAAGGTTGGAAGAATCGTCAATATTGAAAGACATGCGAATGCAGACAAGCTCTATGTGTCGCAGGTTCAAATTGAACAAGACAAGCAGTTGGAAGACTCGCAAGAGCCACAGACGTTGCAAGTGTGTAGTGGTTTAGTTGATTACATTGAACAAAGTAAATTGCTGAATTCAATGGTTGTTCTGTTAACTAATTTGAAACCGTCTAAAATGAGAGGTGTTAAATCAGAAGCTATGCTTCTTGCTGCTTCATCTCAAGATGGTTCAAGAGTTGAAATTGTTAAACCAGCTGAGAGAGTTCCATTAGGAACGTCTTTGATATTCAAAGCCACCAAAGATCTCGATTTGAAAAGTACTGATGAAACTCCCGTGAAAAGACTTAAAAGCCAGCAATGGCTTGAGATTAGTAAGTACTTGAAAGTTGATGCAAACGGGGTGGCCGTGTTTGATAATAGTGCAGAAGAGAATGGGCAAATTCTACCTCTGGTTGACACGGTCAATGGTGATAAGTGTACTGTTGAGACATTGAAAAATTGTTCCGTTAGATAGTGTCATATTTGTGTTTCTTGCATCCTTGTATATAATAGTTAGTAGATAGTAGTTGGTGTAATTTTACGCCCATCTCTTGATGATAGATGGTGTTTGTGAGTCGTAATTGATTGACAGTCGTACAAATAAAAAATACTGTTAAAGCCCTTCAAAGACAGCCAAGATAATTGAAAAACGGTTACGGCTTAAATTTTTTATTTTCCAAGGTTGTACGAAAACACCATCATTGAAAGGCTCAAATTGCTTTACTTTAGGTGAAATGTACATTGTACAACGGAGAGTTAAACAAAAGCTAGTTACTGATGAATTAACAATCTTTAGTGGTTTTGTATCAAGAGTATATTCAAGAATTCAAGAATCAATCACCAAGTCCAAAGAGCCTGTTGTGAGAGTCACGAGCCGTCTTCTCAAAGTACAGATTGACTGTTACTATAGCGTACATAGTTTAGTGAAATAAATAGCCTGTTTCAATAGTACTACATTTCAGACTAGTATATAACAGTGCTCATGTTGTTGTGTGATTAGAATCAATAAACTACACGTATAATTTCAAGTTATCTTCAACTTCTCTTAACATACTGACTACAACCTTGACTACAACAACAAAAGTGGAACAGTAATGCGGCTTCGGATTATGAGCGTTTTAGTCTTCTTACAAACTTAAACAGAAGGTGCGGAAACCGGAAATAGCAAAACCCGCGTAGCCGCCCAATGGCAAAAGCCAGTCATTGCATGCACGTTTATTGGTCAGCAAAACAGAATTGCAAAATTCATTTAGCGGCTGTGTGGGTGAGCGAACAATAAGCAGCGTTTAAAACCAGTACAAACACACACGCTGGATTGAATTGACCAATATAGTAAGTAATCCTGAAACACTCATTAATAAGTCATTTGACTTCAGCTCAGTTGGTGTCATATTACAACACATCTTGTCTCTGGTGTATAAATCAGTAGAGTCCGAGAGGAAAATAGTAGGGCAAAAAGTCTTACATATATAGTACATTAGTTTGTCCAATTTTGAAAAAGAGAGATTAAAAACACACAGAAAACAAAAAAAAAAAAGTCGCCGCGCGGCATTGCCGCTGGGCCAATATAATTTTTTTGCTCTCTTTGTCGAAGTCCCCTTCCTCAAAGGGGATATCAATCTACTACACACATCTGTTAACTTGGAAAATTTTGTAGTTTTGAAACCTAGTTTTGTGTATAGTAACTGCGCATGTTGGGTTTGAAATTGCAGAGGTACAATTATGTGGTTCTCAAAAAGAAAATAAAAATATAATGTTACATAAAGCTAGCTAGGTATGAGTAACTGGAACCTCACATAACAAAAGCGCGCTGTCTATCTAGAACGTTGGTGACCTCCAACACAGCACAGCACAGCGCTGTGTACCGGCGCCAATGAGCCCGCTCGCCAGCCTTTAAAAAAAAAAAAGAGAAAAAAAAAAAAATCCACCCACGCAGCGCCACTTGCCACTTGCCGCTTTCTCTTGTGCTGTTTTTTTTTTTTTCTCTGTAGTTTTTTCATCTCTCACAAATTTTTTCTTCTCTGTTTTCAGTGTTTTTGTTGTTGTTTTTGTTGTCTGTGAAGGTGAACTCTTTTGTTGAAAACTACTTTTTTTCTCTCTTCTTGTTCGTTGCCAAAGAAAACCTGAAAACATTTGATCTACCACTGGTATATTTGGTCGGTTACTGAGTTTTCTGAAAAAATTTGGTATTGTAGTTCAAAAAAATTTAAAAAAGAGGACAAAGTCGAAACGCTACTATTTCTTGATTATTATTTCAATTTGTTACCGCAGAGAAATTGAAATTTTTGATAACTAGCTAGTGAAGTTTTAAAGAACAGAAACCCATCAAAAAACAGGTAGTTGCTTTTGTTGCTTTACAGTTTTCTAAAAGGATAGAAAAGTGAAAGAGATCAAGAAAAAATAAAGCATACTATTTTACTCGACAACCCTACTTAAAAATTGTTCAAATTCAAAAAGTTAGTAAAAGAGGCTGTTGATCCGTGAATAAAAGCAAACTTTACAGATCCATAATTTACAAGAAAATGTCTGTTAGTAAACAAAACAAACGTACCCCTTCGAAATCAAAGGCAAACTTTCAATCTCAAAACAATAATGAGGCTGTGAATGCTGATTCAAACCAAGCTAATTTTATACCAACATCACAAAACTCGTCTGTTGCAGCAGTGGCAGCAGTGGCAGCTGCAGCTACCGCTCAACAGCAACAACAGCAACAACAACAGAGTGGTTTGAATGGTATGAATAACTCGGTCTCCCAATATTATCCAATGGCTCAAAATCAGTACAATACAAACTTCTTACCTCCTCCAAATCCTATGAACATGCAACAAGCTTATTATATTCCTTTTTATCCAGCTCCTTATTTTAATGGTGCTCAACAACAACAATTATCACAGCAAAGATATGTTGCTACTCCTGTGCAAAATAATTCATCTGGTTCATCAGGTGCCTCTGGATCAGGTGCTCCTCAAACTCCTTCAACCCCAGGTTCCTCTTTAAAGCTTCCTATGTTTCAACCAAATCAAAATTATTATAAACAAGGTGCTTCTGGTCAGCAAGGACAGCAACAAGGTCAACAACAAGGTCAAGGTCAAGGTCAACAACAGGGACAAGGTCAAGGTCAACAAGGACAACAACAAGGACAGCAAAATAATCAACAAGGTCAACAAGGTCAACAAAATAATCAACAACAAGTGGGTGCAGATTTTGCAGGTTTACAAAATATTGCTGCTAATGGTACATTTATTGATCCAAACTCTGCCGGTTCATCTAAATCTCCTGTGCAGTTTTTTGATAATGGATTACAAGTGTTAAAACCAAACCCATATCATACAGGTGCTATGCAAAATTCTTATAGAAGAACAGTTCAACCTTCTGATCCAGATAATGATAATAAGCCATACAAATGTTCTCAATGTTCATGGGCATTTTTACGTCACTCGGATCTACGTCGTCATTCTCGTTCCCATGGAGCTCCAGAATATCATTGTCCTTATTGGCATCACACATATGTTACTTGTCCTCATAAAAACTCTGGTTCTTTCAACAGACTGGATGTTTTGAAAAGACATTTAAGATTAGTCCATTTCCATCCTTTACCTGCTGGTGATGGTAGTGATAGTCTAGTTAGAAGACAAGATGCAGGTAAGTGTTTATCTTGTAACACCGAGTTCCCAAATAGTAAAGCATTCATTGACCATGTTGATGACTGTGCCTTACATACTCCAATGGAAGCTTGGAGATATAAAAAAAATGGTATTGTTACTGGAGTTAAAAATGATCCATATGATTCAATCACTGATGACATTTCAGATACAAGATCATACCAAACTCAGGATACAAAGAAGGACTTGAAAAGAAGTACAGATCAACTTGAAAATAGACTAGAAAATGGTAAGCGTTCTGCAGATGAAGCAGGAATTGTTAGTTCAGTTACTGCTGATGCTTTAAAACGTCCAAGAGGAAGACCTAGAAAGTCATAAATCATTGCAATCTATTCAATTGAACTTACTTTTGATAACTCTGTCTACGAATGTTCTTTGTGATTTGCTACTTTTGTTGGTATCTTTCAAGTTTTCCTTTATGTTTTTATTTTCTCTGTTGCTTTTCAGTTTTTTGAAAGCGGTCTTTTCTTACAAATCTTTTTTTTTTTTTTGTCTTTGTATTTTTAATAATTTTAATACTCTTTGTGTATTATTATCTTGTGTGAATTATCATCTATTCTTTTCTTGGAATAGATCTTGCTAAGTTGAATATTTGTCTTTCTATTTTAATCTTGTTTTTGTGAGTGCTTTTTTTTTCTTTTTTTTTTTTTTTTGCTTTTCTATCTCTATCTGTGTATTTTATGTCGGGATTTGATGCTTCTAGCTTTATATAAAAACATTGTCTTTCTGATTTTTTAATAATTGACTTGGATAAAATTGAGAATGTGAGCATTTGTATGTTTTGAAAAGATCTCAATCGTAGTTCAATAAAGCAAAAAACAAAGCCGCTTATTGAAACACAGCCATGTTAGATACAAGCCTACCAGCCGCATTTACACATAAAAATTTCAACATCCCTGCACGGCGTGCGATTTATACCTAATGAGGAAACTAACAAGTTGGGAATCTACACGCAAACGTTAATGATCATTCGACCTAATTTTGAAAATCTGCAGAAGACCCGAACTTGAACCGTATCTGAAATTTAAACTAACCGTTATCAGATAAAAGTAAAAGATTTGATCTATAACCGTAAGACTAGTTTACTAATTAAAGGAGGATAAGAAATTTAGTGATTTGTTGAAGAATAGTAGTTTACTGAGCACGAAAAGATTTTGAAGATTGAGTTATCATTGTGAAATTATTTATCTTTTTTCAATCGATCTACAATAATCTTATCTAGCTTGGCTATCAAATACGACAACTTTTTCTTAACAAACTGTCAACAAAATGAGAGGTGGGTAACATTTATTCATGGATGAAATTTTATAAATTAACGTCAAACTAGCAATTTTACTAACTGTTTTCATAACTAATCCGCCCTTTCTAGGGGAGGTAGGTTCATTTCAAATCAACAATATATTTCAGATTATAAACTAGTAGTGTTAGGTGCCGGTGGTGTTGGTAAGTCATCTTTAACGGTTCAATTTGTCCAAGGTATCTATATAGAGAGTTATGATCCGACAATTGAAGATTCATACACAAAAGAAGTTGAGGTTGATGGTCGTACATGTAATTTGGAAATATTAGACACAGCAGGTATTGCTCAATTTACAGCAATGAGAGAACTATATATAAAGTCAGGACAAGGTTTTCTACTGGTTTACTCCGTTACTGATAAAAATTCATTACAAGAGCTTTTAAGTATCAAAGAACAAGTCCAAAGAATTAAAGATTCCACGAATGTTCCAATGGTGCTGATTGGTAATAAATGTGATTTGACCAACGAGAGAGAATTGACACCAGAAGATGGTATAGAGATTTCCAAACAATGGAATAAAGTTCCTTTTTACGAGACTTCAGCTATGTATAAGATGAATGTTGAAGACGCTTTTATTGATGTTGTTAGACAAATTATTAGAAAAGAGACTCAAGTTGCTCAGACAAACAGCGAAGTTGCTGCGGTCACCGCGGCAAATGTCTCAAAGAGCGTTACCAATGCTTCAAGAAAAGATTCCAACAGAATTGAATCTGTCGCTGCCGCAAATAACAGTGTACCACAATCAACAGCTAAAAACGTTAACTCAGTCAAGAATTCGAATGAAGGAAAACCTTTGGCTAAAAAGAAAAAGAAGAGAAAATGTACCATTTTATAACTTACTTTGAAAGTGAGTGTTTATTTTTTTTTTTCATTGTTTCCCTCTATGACAGTAACTTCATCAATCCTATAATTTGCTTACTTTTCTTCATAATCATTTTTCTAGCTTTTGTATCAATTATTTTTTAATTCTGTACTTTGTATCAAATTAGTTTTTTCTTTTGTCATTTTACTTCTGTTTTAATTTTACGTTATCTTCAACTTTTTTGTTCCGTTTCATTCACTTATTCATTGCTAATTAATTAACTCATCCTTGTTTTTTAATCGTACTTTTATATTTCATGGTAAGAGTGTTGAAAAAAAAAGTCAAAGCAAAAAGTATGACAAAAAAACATGTGACAGTCGTGGGGTTCGAACCCACGCCTCCGAAGAGATCAGGACCTTAACCTGACGCCTTAGACCACTCGGCCAGACTGCCAACACTGCTTATAAAATCATTATCTAAATTTTATATACAACTGAAAAACGGCCTTTTTTCTATTGTTAAAGCCTCACAAAAGCCGTTATGCCGCAAGGCTTTATTCAAAAAAAATATTTTTCGTATGTATCCCAGAAAAAAAAAAAAAAAAAAAAAACCAAGCCGCAGTAATTAAGTTGAATTTAACTAACGTTACTTTTAACTTGTTAATATAGTTCTGGGGATGACGAAACGAAAGCAATTAGTAAAATTTAATAACATTTTTGTTGAAAAAAAATTCATTGAGGTACTAAGTTTAAAATTTGATTTTTTCTATGTCAGGTAATGTTGAACTTACAGATTCAAAATGTTGCAAGTGAAGCTGATCTTTAATGTTTTCGATTTGTCTTGTCTGACGTTGATTCAACAAGCTGGATGCCAAAAAGCTCAAAGTATTGAAGACTAAAAATAATATTATTATTATTAAAAGATCAAAGGAATAATTCAACTAGTTGATTTAGTTTTGAGAAACAAGATAAAATCAAGTACATTTCAAAGTATTAAAGATTGCAAGTAAAGTAATTCTAGACAGAGGTTAAATCATGAATTGATTTGCCAAACATGTAAAAATCACTGTGTACCAGGTAATTCTAATTGTAGTCACTTAATCTAGCTACAGAAGAAACAACTAGACTTTTTGGCTTCTGATAAACACCATGATGCAACCTGAGAGTTATCAATTCAAAAAAAAGAGAAAAAAATCCCCAGGAACTTACAATTTTGATTATTGATTGTATGCTAACTGTTGTTTAAGGCGAATGTGACTTGTTGTTGGTCTTGTTTGAAAGACAGAAGTTATAGTAAGCATGCATTGTTAAAGATGAGTCTAAAGTTGAAATGTTCTTTATTCACTTAGTACCCAATCTCCTTCCCAACTGAGAAGCAATAAATGGGGTCTTGTAAGAGCTGTTGTTAAATAAGAGAAAGAAACATTTAAAATCTATTTTTATTTGAAAACACTTTATTGGTTTGATGTTGACGTGTCACTATTTTTCTTACAAAAGGCTTAAGTTAATTAAGATTCAGCTCAGTTGCAACTTAGTTTGTGTGCTAGAAAACTGTTTATATACAACTACACACAAGGTCGCTCTGTATATGAAATACATTAAAAGATGCTTACAATAAAGAAAAAATGTGAGCAATAATTACAAATACGACAAATAGCAGAGAAAAGGTTAAGTTACAGAAGCAAACTGTTTGCGCATGCATGGTATGTTGTTGGAATTTTTGTAGTGTGAATAAACTTAATTCGTTGATAAACAAATCTGAGTTGTGAATTAAATCCGTTTTACACCGCTCAAAGATGATGTATGGTAATTTGATTCTGCTTTGGTTGGTAGTTGTTGATACTCGAAAGAAACTGTCTAAGTAGTATATACAATAGGGTAAGAAAAATAACGCGGTTTCACAGATGGACCCTTTTACATGTCAGGATTTGCCAAAACCCTTACAAAGCTCACCCTTTCCACTCGACCCTTTAATTCTTTGGACAAAACGATGAGGGATTTCAGCCTTTCATTGTAAAATATCAGTACCGACAATCAAAAGTATCGGCAACTTTCAGACGTAAATTCTACCCGTTGTTGGACAGTGATGGTTTGTAGCTGCTACGAGTTTCTAGTCAACTTTGAAAATTGTAACTGGCTTGTTTATTGTTACAGTATTATATATTACCATATGCCCTTCTTGAATTACAGAATGATATTTGTAGAAGACAAGTTTATGGTCAAAAGATCATCATGTAACCTCATCTCGGTCTCGGCGAAGAGTTGCAAAAATGCACAGAGAACCAAGGGTTTAGCAAGTGAAGCGAAAAGATGTGCATGTCGGCATATCAATCAACCAAGAGATTCAACAAACCGAATCAATCAAATTGATCAGATTTGCTTTGCACAATGCAATTCACAAATGGTTGGGTTCTACAAAACGCATCTTGATTTATCGGCAAATACAGATGGTGTGTATATAAAACAGGATTGGGTAACGCCGCGTAAGAACTGTATCTTTGAGAAACTTTAAAAGTAACGATTACAATTTACATAACTGTGTATATGGTGCTTATTTGTGGAAACTTATTCATTCAGCCAAATTATTTTGAAATAGGTTTTGACAGGGTTAGATCCTAGCCATTGATAGATATGAAGTACAAGGTATTGATCATTCAGATCGATCAAATTTGACTAAACCTGTTCCAAACCATAGGAGACAGACAGCTTACCGCCAACATGCGCCACGCACCCTACCCCTCACTATCACGCTTTCCAGGTCAAGCCACACGCGTTTTCTCCGCAGCAGCTCTTAATAGACAAAGGCAATGACGGCGGCAATAGTGGTGTTGGCGGTGCTGGTGCGCAATATATGCAGCAGACAAACAACAGCACTTGGCAATCCGGGGACGGAATACACTGGTATAGCATACTACTTACTGCACATAGTCTAGCTGGCTTTAGAGCGGTAATGAGGAAACGTATCTCGATGGATAGACATTGAATGGCATGTTTCTAGTATTAATTTAGTGTTATTCATAGAATAAAATTCCTGTACACCCCCTAATGATATGATATCAGGGTGCAAAAAAAGTGAAAAAATCATCTGATAATTGTATATATATATACAATCCAGTTGTATTTCGACTTGAAATAGTTGCCATTACTAGTGGACAAGTATTAGCATGTATGATGTATGTATGTATCTAAGCTAGTTAATGTAATTACAATATGTGGATGTAATGTAGGGGGGCACAAAACAACACACCACCCACCCAACCCACGACTCTTAAGTTCGTAAGTTCTCGAACTCCTTTATTCTCCGGTCCCCCTGCTGTAGCGCAACTCCTAGTGGCTAAGATTAATTCTTAATTCTACTCATGCATGCAGTCATTTAGCAGTTTGTTTGTGTGTGTGCAAGTATGCTTAAACCGACACTGTGTTCCAAACACATAATTATGTTCCTTTATCACACAAGGAATTGGTCACTTTGGTAGTTTATTTACTTAGTGGCATACTCAGATACTCAGTTGTATGCTCATATAATCAATTGTATACTTCTAAACTTAAACATACTCAAAATCATACTCACAATCATAAACAGTTATAGTTAGTGACCTCGCAGTGGTGCCCGCATTTCGGTTGTAAATAATCGGCGTCTCAGAAATTGTGTATGCTGCCTGTTGCTTAATTGAGTCTGAGTCTCTTTTAGTTGACTTGACATTGTTATTGTACAGTCTTTAATTTACAGTTTTGCTTGTTGTGTGTTTTTCGGAGCTGCATATTTTAATTCTCCTATAGTGGAGTATTACATGTACATGTACATGCATAATACTCTTTTTCATTTTCCATACTTTAAAGTAAAAGCACGTATATACTATCTTTGTCTCTTTGCAGCAAAAGAATGCCTTTAATTTGCAAATTAACCAACACTTTTCCGTTTTTAAGGTTGTTTCCAATAGTGACATGCTAGAAGAATAAATACTGGCCATTTGGCTCATTTAAAACTCTTGGTCTTTATTTTTCTTTTTACTTTATTTATACTTCTAATTTGATATTGTTTTTTTCTCTCTCCATTCTACAGATTAATCCTTTGTTTTACAACCTGTAATTATAATTAAATAATCAACAAACCTTTTCAAAATGATGAAAGCTTTATGCCTAGTTGGCCCTCACGCCATTAAACTACAATCCTTCCCAAAACCAAAAATTTTAAAACCTACAGATGTTATTGGTAAGATTCTGAAAACAACAATTTGTGGTTCAGATTTACATATTATGGGCGGTGATGTTCCAGAATCATTAGAAGTTGCAAAAAAAAACAATGGATTGGTTCTTGGACACGAAGGTGTCATTGAAATTAAAGAGCTGGGCTCAGATGTCAAGAATTTCAAAAAAGGTGATATTTGTATTGTTTCTTGTGTTAGTTCTTGTGGTGAATGTCATTATTGTAAAAACCAATTACAAGCTCATTGTACCGGTACAGGTTACGATTCAGGTTGGATCTTAGGTCATAATATCAATGGTACTCAAGCTGAACAAGTTAGAATCCCATTGGCTGATCATTCTTTATACAAGATTCCAGAAGGTGTCTCAACAGAATCTGCATTGATGTTGAGTGATATCTTACCAACTGCTTACGAAGTTGGTGTGATTTCAGGTAAAATCAAAGAAGGTGAAACAGTGGCAATTGTCGGTCTGGGTCCAATCGGTTTATCTGCATTATTATCAGCAAAAACTTTAAAACCATCCAAAATTATCGCAATCGATATGGATGATTCAAGATTAGAAGTTGCTAAAAGACTTGGTGCAGATTACACTATCAACCCAGCTAAAGAAGATGCAATTGCCGCTGCTCATAAATACGGTACTGTTGAAGGCAAGAAAAGTGGTGTTGATGTCGCTATTGAATGTGTCGGTGTCCCAAAGACTTTTGAATTGTGTCAAGATATTATTGCTCCAGGTGGTAAAATTGCAAATGTTGGTGTTCATGGTAAAAAAGTTGACTTGAAGTTGAATGAATTGTGGATTAAAAACATTTCAATCTCCACAGGTTTAGTGTCTACTTACTCAACCGATTCTTTATTAAGCAAGATTGTCTCTGGTGACTTAGACCCATCTAGCTTGATTACTCACCACTTCAAATTGAGTGAAATTGAAAAAGCTTATGATGTCTTCAAAAATGCTAGTAAAAACAATGCTATCAAAGTCATCATTTCAAACGACTTGGACAGTTGATCGATCTAAACAGCTTCAAGTTTGATTTACTTCTTCTTCTTCTTTATGCTTTACGTAATTTGAAATTACTCTCTTTTTATTCACAAAATTTAAATATTCAACCAAACACGACCTTTTTTTGTCATAGTAAGTGGTAAAGGTTAAACTTTGTTTACAGAACAAATAATGTGGTTCAAAAAGATAAGTATATATGTAGCCAGTACATTTATTCAACAATATAAATAAAAAGAAAATAGAAAGAAAGGAGATAATAAATAAAAAATAAGGAAGAAGTAAAAGAATGGAAACTTTTGAACAAAAAAAGGGCGTAGAGTAACACGAAAAATAACAAAACTGTGTTGTTTCTGTTCTTCAGGTTGCAGTAGGCATAAAGCAAAGGTAGAAAGCTTGCCAAAAATTGAACAAAATAACAGAAAAACACAAACTGACTCACAAAAGGTAACTTGAAAAAAAAATGAAATAAATCTGGGAGTTAAATAGCTGTTTCTCTACTGGAAAGGCGATCAACACTCAGATACAGACTGAATTCAAGTCAAATATAATATGAAAATTAGAAAAAAAACGAAAAATAGAGTCGTAAAAATAAAAATAACAGTAACTTAAAAAGCTTGTTTATACCGATTTTTTAATTAAATTTTAAGAACATAAAAGAGAGTGTAAAATTATTATTATTTGTGTTTTTTGTTTTTTGTTTGTTTTTTTTTGTCATTAAATCTTAAATGTAGAATCTTATTCCACACATTTAAGCAGAAGCAGCAGCGTCACGAACAACAATAAAACCGTCCAGCTCATTGATGACCATAGCAGCAACAGCAGCAGAAACTAAAGTTGCTGAACAACCTGTAATTAATGAAGAAAACACCAATTTAGAAATTTGAGGTGATTTTGCAGGAGCTAATGTTTTCAAAACACCAACTGTTGTACCAACAGAACCAAAATTAGCAAAACCACATAAAGCAAAGGTTGCAATTAATTCAGATTTTGGGTTTAAACCAGTTGTAGCAACTAAAGTTGAGAAACCAACATACTCATTTTGGATAACTTTGGTAGCAATTAATCTTGAAACAACCAATAAATCTGGCTTTGGAACACCTAATAACCAAGCAACTGGATAGAAGATGTAACCAAAAATCAAAGTTAAAGATAAGTCATGAATGTTCCAGAATTTACCAAAATAGTATAATAAACCATTAATCAAAGCAACCAATGCAATAATACATAAACAATTTGTTAAAATAGTCAATGCAATTTGAATACCTAAAGTTGCACCATCTGCAAAAGCTTCAATAACATTAGAATATTGTTTTGAATCAGCATTCATTTGTTCTTTGGTCATAACTTTACCATTTGAAATTGATCTTTCAGTTTCAGGATATCTCATTTTTGATAAAGCTAAAGAACATGGAATTGACATGATACATGATGAAACTAAAGCTTGTGGATTCAAACCCAATGAAATATATGAGGCCAAGACTGAACCGGAAATGGTGGCAAAACCAGCAGTCATAATTTCATGTAACTCTGATTCAGTAACATATGGTAGTAAAGTATTAATTAAAATAGCTGATTCACCTTGTCCAATAAAAGGTGATGCAACTGCAACGGCAGATTCAGCACCAGAAGTTTCCATAGCCCATAAAAAGAAATAAGAACCTTTAGCAATACTCCATTGGACCAACCCCCATTGGTACCAGATATGAACAACAGCAACGAAGAAAATAACAGCAGGTAAAACTGAAAAGAAGAAGAATGTTTGTTGAGAAATATCTGGTGTAGTCAAGAAAGCCACACCAGCTCTAGCAAAACTTAACAATTCTCTAGCTAAAGTTGAAATGAAATTGAAGAAATCGTAACCGGCTTTAGTTCTTAAAACGAAAACTGCAACAATAAATTGGATCAACATACCGGAATTGACAGTATACCAATTGATAGCACGTTTATTTTTAGAAGTGACAAAGAATAAGAATAAAGCAACAATAATACCAAAAAATGAAATGGCTCTATCTTTCTTTTTCGAATATTCAGTTTCATCAGGAACAAAACTACCAACCAAAATAACAGCAACTGTCACTGCACTTCCTGCTAAAATTCTAAATTTAGCTGGAATGATCTTATCTCTGATTGAAACACCATAATTCCAAATTGAAGCAATTTTTTTGAAAATGACATAATGATATTTTGTATGCCAAGTGATCAATCTAGCCATAAGGAAACCGTAGATAAAAGTTGGAATTAACCACTCATGTCTATGTTTAGTTTGAGCTAAAATTGAAATCCACCAAGCAGTGAACAATAGACCAATCACAACATGAACTGTTATTTTATGGAAAACAAAATGTTTTGCAGTTTTAAAACTTGAATCAATCTTATCCTCAATCATAGTAACTTTACTATTTGGATTTGCAACACTGTTAGTTTCAGCTTCAGAGTTGGTCTGTGAGTTATTTAATTCATATGCTGTGAGTTTAGATTCAGGATCTTCCAATCCGACTGTCTTTTCACTTGGAACTTCGACAGATTTTGACATCTTGAAGTATTGTTGAAATATATATGTAAAATATTTTTTATTAGAATCACTTCTCTATGATTCTATTTTGTGGTATCTTTGATTTTAATTTTGGGTGTTTGGTTTGGGATCTTTATTACTTCCGTATTGACTCTAGTAGAAAATCAAATTTGTTCGCTAGTTTAGTAGTTCTGTTCGGCAAGAAACGAGAAACAGCAACAAAGAAAAGAAGTAAAAAGTAGTGATTTGTTAGAGAATACGTCAATAAAAAAGATAATTATCTTTTGAAATATAAAAGAGAAAAAGAAAAATTCAATCTCATCAACATTCAAAAGAATGAAAGAGAATCGTTATATATTTTATATTCAAAAGTTTGAAACTGAAGAAAAAAAATTTAAACGAACAATAAAATTTGAAAAGTTGAACCATAATAATCCAAATGTGAAAAAAAGAAACGACAGTGAAATTTTTTTGTCTTTGTTTTTTTCTTTTTTTGTTATCTTAAAAATTTTCAATCTGTTCGTGTGAGAAGATAAAATTACTGTTGACAATATGCAAGATTGTCCAAACCTTTCACTTTCAGGACAAATTTTTGCCGTACAATTTTTAGCACTTGTCACTTGTCAGTTCTTTGCCAAAGTAATCTTTGCATTCCTAACGAGTTTTCTTTGTGTCCTGCTTATCCTGGGGTTTGGACGTGAAAGAGCAAAGTCTTTTGCCCAGAGATTCTTTTTTCTTTTTCCACCTGCCAAAAGGCACCCGCACAAGAAAAAGAAAAAAGGGGTACGGCGTCAACAAAAAAACAATAGGTGAGATAATCCGAGCAGTACACTACTTTCGTTTCTTTTTCTGGGTGGGATCACATTGTGTCGCCATATTAGTAAAATATAGTAAATGACCAAGCTAACTAAGCGTAAGAGTACATACAGGCCGGGAGTTGGAAACGATTGAAATCCGAATTAAAAGTATGTAAATCTAGCTTAACAGTGTTTTTCAAATGAATAGTTTATTCAAGATTGATTCGATTGGAATCATGTTATCTGATAAGTCAAACTGATGGTTTACGCGGAAATGACTTGCAGTTCAATAATAGGACTGATACAGTATCTATAAACCTGGAGAGGGCTAATCAGTAAAGATTTAGACGCTTTGAAGCACCTACAAAGGGTTAAAAGTTGGAGAAAGGAGGCGGAAAGCGATGGAGAAAACGGAGGCTTGGGAAGTTTTGCACGTGAGTACTTTGAAAGGGTGTAGCAAGTTTTCCTTTTTTCATTGATAAGCTTGACTATTTACTTAATTCGTAATTAATGTTGATTAAGTTCATTACTGAGTAGTATCGTATAAAACATTTTACAATGTTGGTACTCGTTTCCATCTAAAAGATTGCTTATCAGTCTACATGATCGAAACTAAGCATGTGTTTGTTCTGATTGATTAACCTTTTTCAATATTCTCCTTCGTCTGACTTGCATATCTTTCAATAACTGGCAGATAAACCTTCACAGACACAAATTGAATGCATTTCCATTTCTATTTGTCTCATAACAGACGAACAGATTACTCGAAGTACCCCTTGTCACCTAAATAGACAAATTTTACGTTTAAGAGTAATAGTTGTAGGTTGTGTCTTTTAATACATTAAAATAGTTTTTAACTCATGTTATAAAGGCGCTTTTTTTTGCTGTGCAACTAGTCTCCTCTTTTACTATATATGTACCTAAAGACCTAGACCAAGAAGCGTTTCACCGCGCTCAATTTATCGTAATTGAGATTTTCAATTTTTTGAAAAACCAATGAGCTTCTCCCCAGTAATTAGCTCTTTTGCTGAATATGTTGGCTCATCATCAAACATAAATGATTACTCTACTTGAATGCTTTTTCTATGATCTCAAATGTAGCTTGGTATACGAAGCAAATAAGTTGAAACCATTGGTAGCAATACACCCCAACCCCCTCTTCTCTCTATACCGAAATAACTGACCTTCCTTTTTACCAAAATAGTCCGCGCATGCCTTTCGAGTAAACGGCATTGTCAATCTTGCCAAGAGTTGTTACTCCGATCGTGAAAAATCTTTATCTAGAAAAAAAAAGCAGACGTTGTACGTCGGCTTTTAAGTCTTATCGCGGATTTTCATATTTCAAGAGTGCGTAATGTTACTTTCTTGGCAATGCTTGGTACTTTAAAACTTCTTCAAATTGTTCCGCATACCAAACAGGGTTGTGAGGCTATTGCCAAGTGCGTCCGTCCCATCGGCCGGCAACTGAAGTGCGGTCTCTTTCCACCCCTTAACAACAGATAATTAGTCTTTATATCTGAAAATTACACACACAACCAACAAACAGTTGAAATCTAACTAAATCTTGAAGCAATTCACCTAAAATAGCTCTGTTGAACTTAACGTATACACAGAAAAACCTAGCACACCACGGGAAAATATAATCAGGACAAAAATTGAATGATATAAAAAACACTATAGAATATGTGTTGAAGATCAACTAATTAAAGCTTCAACTGTACTAATATACCTTACCGATCGACTATCTTGTACTTCTCTGCTGCTTTTCTTCTTTCTTCTGGATCCAGTTTGTTTATACCACCTAGTAAAGCCTTCGAAATAGCTTCTGTTGTGCCAATCACTGGCCTGATAATCATAATCGGCGTAGCCTTAGCGATTTCTTTAGCTGCAATTTGAGCACTGCCACTTTCAGATGCCCTTTCGCTAGCTTTTCGCAAAGCCTCTTTAGCAGCGTTGAAATTCTTACCTAATGCAGCATATGCTAAATTTAATCCTTCATTAAGATTTTCAGGCTGATTTGCGTATAAACTAACAACCTTTTGGTTTTCGTCATCATCGGTATCATCGAAATATTCATCATCTAGGTCACTGTCGCTTTCCAGAACATCCTCTAGATCTGCTACACTACCATGTTGTCGATGCTCATCAAAATCGTAAATCTTTCTTGAAGTTGTATGGTTTCCCAACGCAGTTTCATCATCTTCATCCATATAATCTATGGAACCTTTCCGATAAATCATGCTGCTTAAAGACGTTGGATTCCCTGTAAACTTGCTATGATTTTTGTTATTGTGATCATTGCTAGGAGTTATGGCATAAATAATGTCATTGCTACTGGTCGAAGAACGTCTTCTACTGTTTCTTCTTCTTCGACTACTACCTCTTCTATTACCACCTTTCTTGGTTGAAATTTTTCTTTCCTCATATCCTGGTAAACGGGCAGATGAACCATCTCCACCTAATACTTCTTCTGTCGCTTCTAATATATTCTGTGTTCCAGCAACTAACTTGACACCAAACTTCAGCAACTCTCCACTCGTAGTTTTGGCAAACGAATATGCCCCCTTTTTCAAACTTCTCATCATCCTACCATCTTTTCTATATTCACGAACAGGAACAACAAGTAAATCCTTAAATCCAGATCCAATTTTAACCACAGATTTAACAGGTGCTAGGCCTGCTAGAACACCTCCTAATTGATTCCTTTGAATGTCAGGCATCCAAGAACTATTTAAAGTACTATTCAACTTGCTAAATCCTTCAATGCCATAGAAGACAACTTTCTTCAAAATCATTTCAGATTCATCCAAGATGAAAAAATTCATGAATTCAGTGGTATGACCAGATCTAATTCCCGTATAATCAACTTTTTTGGGCTTGTAGTCTAGTTTCACTTTAACCGCATTGACAACCAGTTTCTGAATATAAGCTTCCTCATCTCCTTCAAGCACGGGAGGAATGAATCTATCGTCCTTGAACTCTCCAAATCTTGTTAAAAAATCCAAAGTATCCTGATCAACATACAATCTTAAGGGTAATAAAGAGATATTCAATGCCATTTCAGTTGCTGCTAGACTTGCTATAGGGTTGAAAATATCAAGGCTCAGTTTCAACATTCCAACACCCGCTTCTCGTTCTCCTGCTTCACGTAAATAACCAACAAACATACCCCAACTTGAAGTAGGAAGATTATCTAAAATTTGAAAGTTTCTGACATTCAAATCGATTCGAGTTAACAGGTTACTGTCATCAATTTCTTCATGTTCGTTGAATACAACAGGTTTCTCTTTCACAGGAGGTAAAGAATTATTGCAAATTAACACTCTTAAATCTACATCTTCCAGCTCAACCAATACTTTATGAACTTTTGATCTTTTGAGTCTTAACGAGTTGACAGATGATGTTTTACCTAAATCAATATTATGCTCGCTAGTCAAATCAGTTCTGGAGTTGTTTGAAGTCAGTGAGCTTGGAGATGTGGTATCCTCTCTCCCAACAAAATTCTGTGTGTTGTGACTTTTTGACGAAGCATAATTAATAGATTGATTGATACTTTTATAGAAGTTAGAAGTATCTTTCCCAACGGGAAGGCCAAGGTGGATAGACTGATACAACATTTCCCCGATAAGTTCATTGTTATCATCAATATCGCTAGTGCTAGTTTCAGCTGACGGAGATGAAACGTTGGAACTCGCATCACTTTCAAACTGATTATCTTGAATATCTGATTCGTCACTCGATAAATTTGCGTCATTCCGAGCTGAATCTAGTTCATTACTTTTTGCTTTGGCTTTTTCTTCAACTCTTTTAATAGCATTCATTATTGTGGCCTGAGTTTCTTTCCAATCATACCCATCATAAAGTTGAATCACTATTTTTGTAACTGTTACGCTAAGGGCTACCGGAATGATAGCAATGTTATCTTCTTCCATTTGTCTAGAATGATCAGGATTAAAATAATCATCATGAAATTTAATTTCGCTGGAAGTCGAAAGTTCATTGGCAGCAATTTCAGCTTCAGAACTAACAGATGGCCATATCTCATCACTGGCAGATGGTGCACTTCTTTCATAAAACTCTTCAACAATTGATAATGGGCTTTCGTCTGTTTTCAAGCCATCAAATTCTGAGTCTGTCTCAATCATGTAAAAATCAGACATTTTCCTAAGGTTAGCAACTTTCAAGGGTTCAAATTGTGTTGAATCCACATCTCCAAAAATATCAACTTCGTTTGTTTTAACCTTGTATTTCTCATCAAAAGAATATTGAATAGGCTCTTTAAGATCTTTAAGCAATTGAATCAAACATTGGGACGAATCAGAACACAAATCGATTTTAAGCAATTCAGAGTTGACTTTGATAGTCACATGGGCTCTTCTTTCAGATTCATCAAATTTAGCTGAGCTGTTGTTCAAGTACTGATTGTTGTCAAAATTCAAGTCTAAAAACAAGCCATTCAACGAACCGACGGAAACGAATCCCTTACTTCTCAGAACGGAAACCAATGACCAGGTGACGTGGCCGTCTTTGTTCATATTAACCCAGTCTCTAACTACTTTTCTCTGTTCATCACTCAAAATATTTTTCACATCATCAATAAGTAAAAGGGATATATTGCCAAACGAAAAGTGTACATTAACACTCTCCTTGTCATCAATTGCTATCTCTGCAAGTCCTTTTTTGAGAACTAATTGAAGTTTCGAATTTAAATTAACAGGATTTAGCCCAACAATTACATCTTTGAAACTAACCACAATATCACTTTTTTTTTGTCGTTTTGCTGATTTTTTTTGCTCACGGTTTATAAAGGTGTTCTTTTCCTGGTTGACCTCAGAATTACTGGATGTACTTTCACTCAATTTTTCCAACATAGTAACCCATTTTCCATAGTAATCCAAACATGTGTTTCTTAAGTAAAAAGAAAAGGTATCTTTATGACTTAAGTAAAGCATTGGATAGTTTTTGTCGTCGTTATTTGCCATGCTAATTAAAAACTCTTTTTCGAATAAATGAAACTCTCTGTAAATTGAGATACTCATAAATACTGAGTGAAGACTTTTATCCTTGAAGCTGTTCATATAAACATCATTTAAGCTTGCCTTGAGGGTTCCAAATTCTGATGAAATGTCTTTTACTGTTAATTCGATACTCTTTAGCTGTAAATGATGTTCAAGTGACTTTTCAAATGGCATAAAAATACTATTGGTCATTCTGACATTTTTTTTCTTCTTTGTCGCCTTGTTAAAATGGTTTTCGTCCACTTCGACTTTGGTGGTATTTTTTTGAATCAGCTCAAAAAACTCAGACACTGATTTACTAAATGTTTTTAATTCGGCAAAATCCATGTTGAAATTTATGCTCTCGATTGTTGTGCAAAGAGGTGATGGTAACAAACTCTCTTGGTACTTTGTTATGTCAAAAGTTCTTACATTAGGAGCTTTCTTTGAAGAAAAATCTGTAAGCATTATCCGATCTACAGTCAAAAATTGTTTAAGTTCTGTTTGCTGATGGCTGTTGACATGCATGTACTCAAATGATATCCTATCCGTCTCAAAAACACCTGTACGTGAATTGTAGGATAATGGCAATATGGTTGCTTTCACCGTTTCAACATCCGAAAGTTGTAATTTAACATAGATCGATGAAGTTAGTGCACTCAACTCTGATTCTGGAGAATCTGATAAATTTTTTGTAGTCGATGCATTATATGTGTTGACGGTATGTGGTAAATTGTAACGTTGTCCGAAGTTGTCGTTGACTCTTCTGCTTGCGTATATTGAAGAGACCCCCAGGCGATTCTTCTTTATAGAAACAGAGGGAATATTTTGGTTGATTGACAGTTTTGAAGTCTCATGCATCGATTTGTAAGAACTTATAGCAGAAAATAATGGGTTCAACAAAGTTGAAAACTCCACTAATTTCTCTAGACAGTCTGCATCTACATTCACATGTGCCACTTTGGAACATAAGAGAGTGGTTCTAGAAATGTCACTATCTAGCAGCTCAAATCTCACATCCATCTTCGAAGCTTTCGTGCTTTCGAAATAAAGCAAATCATCCTCTTTATCTTCATTTCTAACTATTCTCAGTTTTTCTATACTTCCAAAAGAGAAAGTTGAACTACGTTGTTGAAAATCAAGATCGTTTAGAATCAATCGTATACTGTTCTCTTGGGCAAAAGCTCCGGATGCGTCAATGGCAGAGGTTAAACTGATACATATTTGATTGATCGACACTTCATCAATCAATGTCAATTTGGATTTCTCTACTGTTGCTTGTGAATCTGCACTAGTTCTCACTTTATTGTCTTTCTGGGTATTTTGTTGTTGATGAAGTTGTTCTTCGTTTTGTTGTGCGGTTGGCTGTGTTTTCCCTTTCTTTTTCAAACTCTTTATTTTCAAAATATGTTGTATGGAGGTCAATAAAGACGATATAGTGTTTGGTAAAGGAGTAGCTGCAATATTTACTTTGCCAATTTCAATCTGTACATTTTCAATTTCCTGTAAGCCTTCAAACGTACTATGGATCTCATCAACATAAGCTAGTATTGGTTTGGTTTGTGGCTTGTCTGGTTTTGGATCAGCAGTTTTATCTGAATTTTCTGAGACCGATCTCAGTATTTGAGAAGCTGCACTCATGTAAAGAGAATCGTCTTCATCGTTTGAAAAAAGAATGCTATCCATCAACGAACGATTCAAATCCTCCTTATTTTCTGCCATGAAAGAAACAGACATCAATTTGTCGTTCAGTTCATCAGTTTCAGTATCGCTACTGTTATTGCTATTGGTATCGTCGTGGTCTTCGTGATCGGAACGGTTCTGCGTGGCGTCCTTCTCTTGCTTCGTATCGAGGCCTATTCCTGCATCAACATCAGGTTTTACCGATACTATTTTCAATCCACTGACATCTAATGTTCTGATTCCCTCGGGTGATGAAAAAGTTAAATTTTCAATTTGAAGTTCTATTACTGAAGGATCTGAGATGACTGTGATTTTGACATTCGATACCGTTACTTGTAATTTTGATAACGCCAGTTCTGCAGCTCTGGCCATCATGCTGCTCAATCTGTTCCCTGACTGAGGTTTTACTTCATCTTTACCAGTTAAATCGGAGTCTTCGTCTAATTGATTAGAGGAGTTGTTGTTGTTGTTGTTTGAATTGTTTGAATTGTTTCCTTGGCGTTGATAATCAGCGTCTTCCACATCGGCATCGTCTCTTATCGTATCGTCAAATAGAACGCTAGTTGCCAAGTTTGCTGTACTCTTAGCCAAGGAAAACTGATCAAGATCTTCATCCAGTGAAGAACTTGACGGGGATACTATTATCTCTAAACCTATGCATTCGATATTAACACCATCGCTCATTGTAAGATTCAACTCCATGTTCTCTATTGTCCCGCTTCTCATGTGTAGGCCTGGTATTTTGATCTTGTCGCAATCAAGCTTCAAATTTCGCAAGTTTACCTTAGAATTGGTTCCTAATGAGACGTCTAAATCTGGTAAGTCAATCTCAGAGAACAAAGAGAGCTGTTGAAGCACATACTTCAGCAGTCTCTTTTGTATATTTTGGGGCATCCATTGCGGTACCATTTCAACAGTTGTGCATAGATTAAATCAAAGTATTCAAAATTTTCAAATGTTAACTGTATTTGTTTCGACGTATGTTTCTTTCAAATAACTTGGTGTAAAATCCTGAGTGTTGTTATATTGAAGCCCCTTACTACTGCGCTTATCTTCAGCACCTGAGATAGAAAAGTAAATCCAGTAAGTAACTTTTGGAGTGCGAAAATGCTAAGAGATGGATTCTCAATGCCCAATCGAAGATGTGAGTTCACTGTACTACTATTCCAATGGTTAAAATGACTAAATATGCATACATATGAACTGGATCCATCTCAGGGTTTTGTCATATTAGCACTTGCTATCTCACCAGATTTGCCTCATTTTAAGCTTCCCCTGTTTCTATTGTTTTTCTCAGTTGTTTAGGCGCTCGTGAGTGTTTTGACAGGTGTTTGCTAAGATATTACGTCATGGTGGTTATTATGTTTTATATGTGACTGTGTGTGTGTTTCTAGACGTTTGTTAAACGGATGAAGTACAAGACAATTGATTAAAGCAAAAATGGAAATGATGACAAAAACTACAACAAGGCTTACACATGAATCCTATGTAACAGACTAGAGAAAAAAAGACAATCACGCAAAACTTAGTCATAGGTTCGAGGATTGATTTCATTCATTGCGGAACTTCAACAACTTCACTGTTTTGCGCTTCTTCGTAGATGGCTTTCTCGGCGAGTTCAACTTCTTTGCTCTTGACAAAATAAATCATGGACAATCCAAAAATAAACGTTAAAGTGACCAGCAAGATGTTGACTGGGTTTGGATTCATATCAAAGACAACATGGGTTGTCTTGTCAAGAAACGTTTGAGTCAAGTTGAACAACCCAGAGAAGCATATGATCGTACCGTATAAAGTACCAAAAGTCTTGAAACCGAAAACTTTGGCACAAAAGTCTGACACTGCGGTATAGTAAAAAGGTCTGTAAACAACAAGCATCATGATCCCGAGATATTGGACTGCTTTGATGGGCACCATTCCAAAGATTCCAATGGTCACAGAAACAACAGCAAGAATGGTTAGCACAGTGAGACTTTTAAAATTGTCCAATAGTATTCCTATAAAGGGAATTGAAAAGATACCTCCAACTGGCAATGCCACATCAAAGAATTTGTTGATTGTAATAGCTGTTTGTTCGTCTTGGAAGTAATATTCCATTTGAGATCTCACTGTGGCGACAAAGTAATTGATTCTTAGCATTTGAATAGTTGTAAAAAAACACATTAGGTAAAACCAAGGAGAGCACATTTGCTCTTTGACTGTTTTGTTATGCAAGGCGCCAAATAGGTTTCCACTCTTGTTGGTCAAATTAACGTCAGCTATATCTTCAAAAATGGATTTATTGGACAATCTTCTAGGTCTTGATTGCTGTTGAGCAACTTGCTCTGGCGTGTAACGATCATCATTTGGATCTATTGGTAGTCCAGTTTCGTCTATACCAGTTTCTGCAATTTTGACCACAGTTTCAACTGTTTTGTAAGACTCCGAAGGCATTATAGTAAGTTGACAGACTAGGATGAAAACAGGAATAATCAAATATGCAGTAAAGAATTTTTGTAAAGTCAAATCGTGGATGTAATCGTTTTGAAATATGATTCTATAAATCAAAAACAATGCTGAACTCGAATCAAATGCACCAGTTAATAAAGCTAAGATTAAGCCTGAATTTCCAGGGAAGGAGTTAGCCAGTTGGAAACAACTAATAAACACAAATGGGCCTCCAAAAGCCAATCCGACATACCCAAATAAGTAACCATCAAACAAACTGATTGATTTACCGTGGGCTAGAACAAGTGCAGATATAAAGATAATAAATGAACCAATGATTGCAGTTATTCTTGGACCATTGGTGTCCAATATTCTGCCAACAAGTAATGCAGTAGCATTGGTCACTACAGCAGCCATGGTGAACATAAAGTTCAACTTAAGATCTCTAGCAGCACATAATTCACCGGAATCAAAGTCAGCAGTCGACAGCTCACAAACCTCTTTGTAAACACCTTGAGCAATAAGAATTTGCTTTAATGCAGCAAACCCAAAGCAAGGCCCAGCTGCAAATAAACACCAGATAATGGCACAAATAACTTGTGATACTCTAATTTTAAGTGACGGCAAATGCTGTGCAGAATAGGACGGAGTTGGTAATAATGGAGTATTTTCAGTAGTAGACATTTTTCAATTGAGCAAAGTGGAATAGGAAATAAATGAAGCAAAGAATGTTGTGTTGATGGTAGAAATTAAACAAATGATTGTAGATTAGCAAGTGTGGTTGGTTCTTTTGGTCTTACAAAACTTGACGAAAAATTGAAATTGTATCAAACTAAACAATCAAAACAAGTTTAGTTGATCATAACCACCAGAAGAAAACATGAAGAATGTTCAATGCACTTGGAAACCACCAAACCTCCGACCGGTTCACTTATCTACTGCTTTCCATTTATCGAGGCACCCCATTTGGCAGCGTTTACAAAAACAGAAGAAAAAAAAACAGCACTGGATGGCTATCACCGAGAGCGCTTTAAATTTTAATTTGATTTTTTTTTCCTTGCATTATTCAGGGGTGGTGTTTTTTTTTTTTCGCTTACGCTTTTTGATAAGATTACATGGAGGTGGACTAGTTAGTGTCTTTGTGTGTAATTGGGACTAAAGTTGTCTTACTTAATAAAAATGGTTTCAGAAAAATCTATGAGTACAATGAAAATTATTATATGACAAAACTTGATATAGTTTTTCCTATATATACTAGACTTTTAAAGATTTGTCGATTTCTTCGCTCAATTTTTTGAGTTCTTCGTCTTCTTTTGCAGCAGAAGCAGCTTCTTCTTTATCTTCTTTATCTGTGCCATTCATGATACTTTCAACCCAAGCGACTTCCTTTTTGAGTAAATCTTTAGTGTTTGGAACATAGTGTCCACCAGGATGTTTCAAGACTTGGCTGTTTTCGCACACGTCGACTAAAGCTTGTGATCTGTCTGAAGAGACTAAAGTGTCTAACTCACCAAAGATATGTAAAGTTGGTACACTCAATTTAGGTTCATAAAAGTGTTGGTATTTTTCCGGCTTGACTTTGAAACCTGAGTAGATAATACCGAATTTTAGTTCTTCCGCGGCTTTAGGGTTGCCAACAATTTCAGCGTACTTGTTGATTGCAATAGCAGCTAGACCTGCACCTTGAGAGAACCCAATTATACCAACAAAAGGACCATGCTCTTCATAGTACTGTTTAATAGCGTCAAATGAAGGCTGGATTTCGTAATCTTCGGTGGTGTGGAACCAGCCTCTGAAATTTGGATCTTCGGCTTCTCCATCAGCACCAAGTTTTGATGCTTCAAATGGTAGATCTGCGTTGGTTAGTTTGAGTGGACCATCAACAAAGACAGTCTGGTATCCAACCTTCTTCAAAGCTTTTCTAATACCTGAAGCTTTTGCTGCAAATGTGGTACCGTTTTGGGCAAATCCGTGCAGGCATAGAACAGTTCCCTTAGCGACTTTAGTGGCCATTTTTTATATTGATAGATTGATTGATTGATTGGTATCAGATTACAATGATTGTGAACTTCTAAAATCTCGAAATTTAGAAAATAAGATTCAAGGGAGAAAAATAAAGTAAAGAAAAATGAACAAGAGTGTACAGATAGAGAGTGAAAAGTTGAAAAAGTGTAGTCTCCGTTTGGAAAAAGAAATAATCAAGGAGTTTAGAAACACTTTGTCTTTTCTTTTTTCTTCTCTCTGTAAAGTAGTGTTCGCCGCGCCTTGAAATGCAAAACTGCTGAAACTTACTGAAAAACTTGAAGTAAAATAAAATTAAATAAATTTTTAAGCGCTGAAAAAAAAAAAAAAAAAGAAGAAAAAGATAAAGTAATAGATAGTGATTACGTAGTGCGTTAGTCATCTACTGCCTATTGGCTGGTTTGTATAGTTATTTGAGATTAAGTTTGGCTGTACATATATTTGTTATATTATTTGAAAATCAACTACTGTCAACAAGCAAGCATTACACACAATAGCTTCTTACCGTTAACACTGCACCCTGTATTTCCTCCTCCTCCTCTTCTTCACTTCACTTGCTGCTTTCCAGCCCCTGACACTTCAAAGTGGCTTTATTCGCTGCTTTTTCCTTTGCTCTCTTCGGCGTTAAAAAGACATTAATACAGATAGAATGCACAGCCTTCAATACCCGAAACGGAAAGAGTTCTTTCTGTATATTGTAGTAACTTCAAGACGTTTTGACACATTGCTGAATTATACCAACTACCATCGATTGCTATCCTATGACAAAATTTCAAGATTAATAGTTATACTTGATAGTGTTAGTTTCAACTGACTACACTAGCTCAACTATTTTAATTGAAAATATTTATACCTTCCTGATTATTGTTGCTTTTTTGAACTTTTAACACCGACTATTGCTGTTTATAGAGTGTGTTAGACTATTACAACCACTGTCAACTTTTTGTATTCTTCTATTTTTTTTTTTGCAAGATGACAGTTGACTCCATTACCGACTCTTGGTTTGAACCGCTCCCGATTGAAAAGTATCAAGAGCAGGTTAAATCGTGTGCCCCTGAGAGCGTTACTTCTTGTCCACCAGATAGAGTCATTGGCACACCGTCGTTGAATGTTGCATGTGGACCAAATGTTCGTTTTGTAGCTTGTCTGGAAAATGGATCCAATAATTATCGAGGAACAATTCTTCTCGTGACTAGAGATGATGAACCATTAACCAATGATGAGCTTGCTAATCCTTCTAACTCAGCAAATACTCCTTCGGAAAAACCAAGAATGAAGTACTTTATTGGTCCTGCTTCGCCTAACTCTGGTAAAACTGATACCGGTCTTCAATCAGGTGAATTCCCAGTGACTCTCATTCACCAAGAACAAGGAGTCTCGTTCTGGAGGTTCACCGTGGAGTTGGAGTTAGTAGGCTATGAGAGAAAAATAGCGTACTCTATCAATGACGAGTTCAGTCCAGATTTTGCATTCTATGTCCCATCTATTGAACAATCCATGAACATTATGTCTTACTCGTGTAACGGTTTTTCTCTGGCAGTTGACACAAAGACTTTCAAAAGCTCATTGTGGCTAGACGTATTGCGGAAACATAACGATCTACATTATCATGTGATGATTGGTGGTGGTGATCAGATTTACGCAGACTCAATCAAGACAAGCTCAAAGGAATTTGCAGAGTGGTTGAAACATAAGAAAATTCACTCAAGACGTAAATTAACCCCAGAAATGGTCAGTTCGTTTGAGAAATTCTACTTAAATCATTACATTAGATGGTTTGGTAAAGGTTATTGGGAAGGCACAAACGGCAAGACACTTCAATCATGTTTTCCAATTGCTTTACAGCAAATTCCACAAGTTAACATATACGACGATCACGATATTATAGACGGTTTTGGATCTTACTCTGATTCAACTATGAGACAAGAGATCTTTTCAGGGGTTGGTAAATCAGCGTACAAGTATTACATGTTGTTTCAACAGCATTCATCTCCAGATGAGAATTTCCAAAAGGAACCATCGTGGATTATTGGACGTGAAGCTGGTCCTTACATTGGACAAACTTCAAAATCAATTTATGCTAGACTAGGTAAAGAAATTGGATTTCTTGGTTTGGACTGTAGAACAGAAAGAACAAAGAAAAAAGTTGTTGATGATAGTACTTATAGAATCGCTTTTGATAGAGTGAAAAGAGAAATTGCAAACTCAAATGGTGAAATAAAACATCTGCTAGTGCTATTAGGAGTTCCAATTTGTTACCCTAGAATGGTTTGGGCAGAGAGTATCATGAGTTCGAGTTTATTATTCCCGCTGAAGTGGTTATCGAGAAAAGGTTTTGCCTTTAAAGGTTTAGTCAATGAGTTTGATGGTTCTATTGAATTGCTCGACGATTTAAATGATCACTGGTGTTCAATGCATCATAAAAGGGAAAGAAACAAGTTGATGGCCACATTTGTCAAATTGGCACAGAAGAATAATGTCAGAGTTACCATTCTGAGTGGAGATGTTCATTTAGGTTGTTTGAGTAGATTCAAATCAAAATTCCATCATCATTTATTCAAGAGTCAAGAAAGAATGGAAGAAAATAAATCAGTTATAACGAATCCTGAAAAGGATCCTCGTTTAATTTTCAATCTTATCTCATCTGCAATCGTTAATACACCGCCTCCTAATGGTATGGCAACATTGTTACAGAAAAGATCAAAAATTCACCACTTTGACAAAGAGACAGATGAGGACGTTGTTAAGATGTTTACCAAAGATACAGATGGATCTCCTAGATCGAATGGTTTGTTTTTGAATAAGAGAAATTATGCAGATTTGATTCCGCTGAAAAACACACTCTCGAGTAAAGCTGCTCAGAGATATTCCAAATTCCAGGAAGGTGATTTGATTTATCCTGGACCCTCAGAGTCTCTAAAGAAATTTGATATTCCTAACTTGGAGGATTTCGAAGGCGACGACGCTGGTTATCCATTAGATAAAGATTCCTTAGTTGCCACATTCCATTTTGAAGTTGATACTCATGATATAAGCTCCAAAACATACGATTACGAGGCTTTGATTCCCAAACTAGAATCTTTCCCAAAATCTACTTTGGTGACTGAAAACTAATTAAATGTATATTAAATTTCCTACCCTTTTGTATTCTCTATAATATTATTACTCCCTTCCACTTTACACTTTCTTTGTATAATTTTGCCTTTTGCTTTGTTGTAACTTGATAACTTTACATAACTATAACTTTGCAATGTAAACCGAGCTATTATAATATACATAATTTTGTCAAAAGAATAACCTGTCCCCAAAAAAAGAAAACCACAAACTTTCTGCACTCAACTTTTCTTTTCAACAAAAATAGCCATTAAAGCAAACACTGAATAGAACATAGCCAATGGATACGCAACCAAAGGTCTAGCATTTGAAAGATTCAAAACTCTAACGAAAAACCCAGATGATGCAAATGTACACCAAAAGATTGATAGAGAGCTCAGAATGTAACCGAAAAGATTATCCAAATTTAATAGTACAGCCATACCACTCAAAAACACAAAAGGTATCAAACAGTATCCAATCACCGAGGCTGTTCTTAAAAAATCTATACTGGAACCCCCAGTTGGAGTATTTGACATCAATTTGAATAACCAGTGTAATGACACAGTACCAAATAGAGCCACTCCATATATATATCCAAAATGAGTCTTTCCAGAGAGTAATAGAAAAGTACCAAAAAGCAAACAGAAAATCAACGGACCGGCAAGATCTGAGTCCTGAATCACTTCCTCACTCAGCCCACTCGATCTCAAACTCATCACAGCTATAGTCTTGGATTTAATGTGACTGAAATTTATACCCAGTTCTTCCATTAATGGTGGCTCGCCTGGATATCCAGAAGTCGAGAAAGCTGCAAGTATACCCGTACTCAACATTTGTTGGTCGTAGTCACCCGCCCCATATGTAAATCCTGTTTGAATTGATCCCGTAGGCATCGAATTTCCGTAAACACTATTAGTTGGCTTGCTGTTCCCATAGTTGAAATTTTGGGAACCAGAGCCAGATGACTGGTAAAAGTCCAGGTCAGGAGATTGCTGATAATATGACATGGTGCTCAAATGTAAATTATATAAACCCTAACTATTCTTCTCTAAAACAATAGTTTTCACCTGTGATAGAAAATAATTCAATGTCCTTGAATCTTATTATCTGAATATAGGATTCAATTTGCACAAAACAGTTAACTGAAAGTAAAAAAGACCAAAAGAAAGAAAGAAACAGGAGAAAACGACACACGGTCTCTCACGCTCTTTTTTTTTGAATAGCAAACTGCGTCGATAGTCGCATGGCGTCGATCAGATCTTTCCTGTCTCTTTTGACATTTGACATGTTTGTTTGTTATTAGACAGAGTCTCTTCTTGCCATGATTGAACTACTTGTGGTACAAAATAATCGATTTAGAATAAAATTCCATAACATAGAGTAAATTGCTCAGAGACGAAGTATGCAAGTGCTAGTTGCGGGTGAGATTGGCTTTGATCCTCTGGTTGCATATGAGTAGCGGAAACGAAGAGTTGACAGAGAATGAGAAAGAGCACTGGACCACATATGGGAACGAACATAGAGCTGTGGTTCAGTTGTTACTGAGATGCAAAACGATTCAAAAGTCACAATTGGCAGAGTTTTGCAAGAGTTTGTACAGCACATCACAGTTCTCGTCAGATAATACTGCGGATGCTCTACGTGACATGGATCATTTTCTCACACTCATGATTCATACGATAAACAAAGAGCTTGCACAGATAGATATGTCTGTGGTGGACCTGGTAGATCAAGATGTTGATTCCATAAAGTATTACACGCTGGTGAACACCAAATCAACAAGTTCACTAAAGATTTCCACTCATTATACTGATAAAGAGATTGAAATCATAAATGCGCTCATTGATGAAATGTTTGAGGTGCCCTATGATAACGATGATCATCTAACATATTCTCTGCCCCTTTTCAAATCTTTGAGTTTGGTCAAGGGCTTCTTAGGTACTATACATGACGCTGAGACGTTTCTCAAAGGTCTTGAAGATGAGGGATGGTTAGAGGTGTATGAGAACAGGTATACTCTCGGAGTGAGAGCGTTGTCAGAGTTGCAGCCATTTTTGATCTCGAAATTCGAGGTCAAGTCGGCAGATAAACCAAATGGAACTATTTCTATGTGCACAGGTTGCAAACATATAGTTACTAGAGGTTTTTGTTGCGATAATTCAAGTTGTTACATTAGATTTCATAAAACATGCAAAGCTTTGTACTTGAGTGGACATCAGGTGAACTATTGTCCTAATGAAGCTTGCGATTCAACCATAGATAAAATGGAAACTTTTATATAGTATTATAATTTACGAGAAACGTGTTTTCACTTAATAATGAAGCAGCTACATAGCACGCATCCAATCACTGTTCAATTATTTGTCATAGATCATTGCAAGCTTTTCTCTAATTCATCTAAATAACTATTAGTAACTTCATCGACTAAATCGTAAACGTAGTCTTCAACAACTTTCTCTTCGTATCTTTGGCAATATAGTTTAACATCTCTTGACTCAAAACTTTCTTTTAAATCAGCAGGAACAAACTCCAGTTCAGGACCAGGGTTTATTTTTATTATTCCTTTGTTGAAGCAGCTCATCATTGGATAGTAACCTAAAGAGCCATCATCGTTTGAATACGTAAATTTTTGATTTTTCGATGAGCGCTTAAGCTGTCTCTGTTCGGAAGATGGAGGAAGAAAAGAGTACAAGTTTTCAAACGCAACTTTCTTTCTTTCTCCATTTTTGTATAGCGTTATAGAAGAGTTTGGCAACTTACAAGGTTTGAATTTCTCTTTATCAGGGATGGCTTTCTCTCCAAACACGGTGACAGGATTCAACAAGTGATCCATTTCCTTGGAAGATGCATATTCATGTTGCTCAAAGTAAAGCTGGTTTTTATATTTTATAGGAATTTGGTCTCTGAAAACACCTATTGCAAAATCATCGTCTATGTTCTTATCCTCACTTGCTTCCAAGTCCTCCACTTGTCCTACAGTTTTCTCTTTTATTTGTCTTTGAGCAATTTCTTTTTGGATATCTAAAGATGGTAACTCAATAAGTAAGCCAACAACGTCTCCCGTTTTAAACTCGTCATTTTCTATGAAATCAGAAGGTTTACTCAAATGCACCATATGTGCAAACTTGTCTCTAAACCCGTATCCGTACCCATCGAATCCAACAGGAGCCTCTAAAGCTGCTTCTTTCCTTCCAAATCCAAACCGCACATGACTATTTTCATGAGCATCATCATTTGCTTTTATTATTTTGAACTCAACGTACCATTTACCCTCTCTGATAGGTATATCAGTCCTTATGCTTCTCCATCCTTGTAATGCTGTAGCGGTCGTCACTGACTCGTCAAAATAGACACCAGGCGATTTATCAAAGTACGAAAGTCTCGAAGTGAAAGGAGGAAAGTCGGTCGTTGAGTACATCAATGACTCAAAATATGGATTGGGTCTGCATGGCTTGTACTTGAACCCTCTTTTATTCAATGGATTGTCATCATTCGAGTAAAAGTCAATTCCTTCCAACGTGAGTTGTTTTGTTAAAGACGGCTGTTTCACACTAGTTTCCAGATCTTGCAGCGAGTAAGGAAGTGGTTTCAATCTTGGAACGATCTTGAGTTTCTTAACTTTTGTGTTATCTGGCATTGGGCACTGCTGTTGTCTGTGGTTAACTTGTAGTCAGTGGTTAACAGAATACCAACATTTGCAACATCTATCATGGCATTCTTATCAACATCTCTCAAAATTACTTGAATGTGTAAAGGCACAATAACAAATAATAGAAAGAAAAAAAAATCCGGTAGGTTGAAAAATTCAATGCGCAAAACTTCCCATGTCTTTGATTTATCTGTGAATTTGAGTGATAAGTAACGTTGAAAAGATTCTGTTGTGAATACTACTGATACAGGATTTTTATAGATCGATTTAGGTTTTAAACCTTGTATATTCGTGAACCATTTAACATGGCTTTGCAAGCGCAGCTGAACCGACTCAAGTCAATCAATTCAAAGTACAATATTTTCACTAGTTTGAGAGTCAATCCTCAGTCATTGAACTCAAATGGAAGGTTATCTAATACCACATCTGCGATAAAGGACAATTTAGCAACGCTACAAGAGACAACAACATGCTCATCCAAAGTTCTAGGATCTTATATTTCGCCCTTTGAATCAACTGTGTCACGTCTTTTGCATGAAGAAGGTACCACGGTTGTAGGCAAGACTAATATGGATGAGTTTGGTATGGGGAACTCAACTTTGAACTCGAGCTTTGGACCAACGTTGAACCCTTTGTACGAGCAATCAACTGATCTTGTTGAGTCGTACGACAAAGTGAGGTACTGGACTCCTAAAACTCCATCTGAAGAGATAAATAGCAGTATCATTTACGATCAGTTGTCCCCATCTGATGATCCATCGAATTTTACAGAGCACAGTTTCCTACGACCAGTGTTGAAATCAAAATACGAGATTGATTCGCAAATGAGAGTCGTTGGTGGTTCTTCAGGAGGGTCAGGTGCAGCAGTGGCTGCAGGACTGGTTGATTTTGCAATAGGAACAGATACTGGGGGATCTGTTAGACTACCTGCTTGTTACACCTCTATTTTAGGATTCAAGCCATCATATGGAAGAATATCGAGGTGGGGGTTGATAGCCTATGCGCAATCACTTGATACTGTTGGGATATTAGCCAAAGACATCAAACTGGTTGAAAAGGTGTTCAAAGTCTTAGATAAATACGACTCATTTGATCCAACTTCGTTGCCTGAAGAAAAAAGAATAACCACACTCCAAGATTTTCCAAAATCAAAGCGGGTCAAAATAGGGATCCCTCTTGAGTTTAATTTGCAAAATATGAACCCAAGCATTAAAAAATCATGGTTGGATTTGCTGAAAAGGCTTAGTGAGTCACAACTGGTAGACGTATACCCAATCTCCATTGCATCTATAAAGTCGGCTCTTCCTACGTACTACACTCTTGTATCTAGTGAAGCGTCATCAAACTTGAGCAGGTTTGATGGTATAAGATACGGTTTCAGATCCAGTGAGTTTTCAGAAACAGACCCTGAATATGTTTCAACGAGAACGCTTGGGTTTGGAGACGAAGTGAAAAGAAGAATCACATTAGGTACTTTTGCGCTTTCGTCGTATGGATACAATAGTAACTTTATGAAGGCTGTTAAGCTTAGATCATTGTTGATTAGTGAGTTTAACGCGATTTTCTCAGATACAAATATTTTGGCTAATAGTTATACGCCTGATGCCAAAGGTGTCGACTTTATAATATCACCAACATCATTTGACTTGCCGTCACTCACCTCTCAATATCGCGACATCAATCCGACCGACTCGTATTTGAATGATGCCTTGACTATCCCTGCTTCATTGGCAGGACTTCCAACGTTGAATATTCCGTATGGTGGGAAATCGATTGGTTTCCAAATTACCGGTCAATTTGGACATGATTACAAGGTTTTAGAGTTCAGCAAAAAAGTGCTGGAAGTGATTAAAGGCGGAGACCAAAATTTGAGTAATTAATGTATATAGTACATATAGTGCAATACGCTGTAAATACAAGACTTTATGACTAAATAGCATTGAATTGTGTGTTTGTGAAGTGTCTGTGTTTTTTCAGTTTAACAACACACTGTAAAAAAGTAGTAATTATGTACACATTGTTCAGTATTCTCTGACACATTAATCTACACAGGTAGCACTCTCACACCAGCTATTCTATCGACAACAGGTGCAATGAACGGATTCGATAGAATTGGGCCTATTATTGGGAGAGATCTCAAGAATTGCACCAAAGTTCCGAAAAACTCTCCAAACAACCCCAAGATTCCAAAACATTCCAGGATGAACCCGGTAAATGTCCATTTAATAAAGATAAGAAGCACTCCAAGACAAAAGCAAATAGATCCTCTCAACTTTTGTGGTCTCATAAAGAAATAACCGGTCTTCTTAGCACCTATGATCAAGTATAGTCCGATAATAAACAATATGTTTCCCATACCCATCAATGCAGAGTCAAAGAATGTCACAATTCCTAGAAAGAAGAGCAAACATCCCAACGCGGTGAATCCAACACCAAATTCTGTATACAGCAACCGCAACTCCCAAATTATGCTAGTGATCAAGCATAATGTTTAGATATAGTGTGTGTTAGTATGTACTGATGGTTACCCATTCACAAAAATAAACTTGATGTCTATCTACAAGACGTGTAACACATACTTTGCGTCTCGGTAAGCCAGATCATGTTGACAGTCAAAAAAAAAGAAATCTCTCAAAATAGTGGTTATCACAGTGGGTAAATACAAGCTCTATGACCACTAGAAATTTCTTCTGGTTATAGAGGTCATCTTCAATTGAAGCACCAGCCTTTTCTTGTCACACTCAGCACTCTATCCTCCCCTAATCCTGACCATCCAACCATCCAACCAACCATCCAGATGTTCGCCAGATGCTCACCACAAACAACGCCAGAAACGCACCAGCCACGAAAAGTTGATGCGAGGCTGGTGCTCTCTCTAAGACGTGACTGCGCCGTTGAACTGCGCCCTGTTTTTCTTCTGGGCTGACGTTGTGAGTGTGTGGTGTAAATATGTATATATATATATATATATATAGGAGATAAGGTTGCCGTTTGTGCAAGACCCTTACGGAAGATGGTTGGCTTAGGTAGAGATCTGCAACTCTCTTTCAATTTACTTCAGATACATTAAGCTTGAATAGTGGCTTTTTGATTAATTATACTCGAAACATTATGTGTGCTAAAGGGACAGCAAGTAAGGTTCCCGGTGATTTCATAGATCCAAATGAGAATCTTCCTACAGAGGCACCACCTTCTTACAGTGAAGCTATAGGTGACATTGGGTCAGAATTTTTGTCGGGACAGTCGACAGGAGCTTCAAATCCGTTTAATAGCACAGGCAGTCCGCCAGCAACGTCTCCTCGGCCTGTCTTCCACTCCTCAACCCAGTCTGTGACCAGTTCAAGCTCAAACACTACAAGATTCTCTATAAGCTCAAACACAAACAAGTTCCCGCCCGAAAAATTCTTCAGCGGCACAAGTGGAACAACCAGTGGAACAAGTTCTTCTGCTAAGCCAAACCATCCGAATTTCTACTCGGACAATTCGTCGTCGGGAAGGAAACCCGAGGACTTGTATACAAACAATTTGTCGCTTCCGTGGAGATACCCCAAGGGCTATCTCTGTACAAAATGTCAAAATACCGGATACAAGATCAAAAATAACAAAAAATGTAAACGTTGTTGGAAAACTTTTGATAGACCTGCAAAACCAAGCACAACTCCTCGTCCAACTCCTCAACCTGCTCCTCACATCCCAATGAACCCTAATGCCATGCCATTACCGCCAGGAACAGCATTCGTACCAAGACCAATGTTCCCAGCTCCTCCTATGGGTGGTGGAGGCTTTTTTGCACCTCCTATGGCTACTCCAAATAGACCAGTAGTGGTGAAACCAGGTGACCCTAGAATCGGAGGACAGATATGCCCAAGATGTAACGGTAGGGGTATGACACATTTTTTCCTTGATTTAGAGACTTGTGCCGTTTGCCGAGGCATGGGAAGAGTTGGTTGATGCTTTGATGCTATGATGCTATACGATAGAATTTTGATGATTTATTTTACTTTTACTTTTTGTATTCCTTTTTTTTCTGTTTTCTGACTGGGTCAACTTTTAATTCGAAATTTTTCATGTTTTTAAATGAAATGTATGTGTGTTTTCGTTATTTTTTTTTTTTTTCTGTTTTACGTTGTCAATTTTCCATCCCTCTACTGAAATTGTAACTAATAGTTTTCGGTTGAGTTGAATACAAATGTTAGTACTAATCTTTGCCAACATAAACGTATTGATCATTGTACCCACATACAAATAAATATACAAATTTTGAAAAAAATTCATTGCTCCAATCGTACCAATTCACCTACTCATCGAATAACTCGTTCACCGCAGCGTAGTTAATCTTCTTACTCAACGATTTATTCTTGATCAGATTCTTTGCGTTTTCAGCTGCACTCAACTCTTGATTAATAACATTGGCTAAACCGAATCTTGAAGCTGCTGAAATCTCACTCTGGAAGTTATTGTTATTTGTCTTCCTCTTCTTCTTAGTATGTTGATTATGACCCGCAATTTTATCCGCTTCCTCTTTAAGCCTTTTAGTCTCTTGCTCTAACAAGTACTCATGATTTAATCCAACCCACAGTCTTTCTTTGATTTCACTTTCTTCTTTTGTCAACAGTATCGCGTCAAGTTCATCATCCTCAACATCATCAAAATTCGAATCGTCAGGAATATTCTTCAAAACCTCTTCTGTTGTAGGTAAAGAGCTTGTTAAATTTTTTGGTCTATTTTTTTCTATCATTTCAAGTATTTTTTTCTCCTTTTCCATATCTGCTTGTGATTGTAATAAGTCTTGTTCATTTTCGTTATCTTCTTCCAAACTCAAACCTGTATTAAACTTTCTTTTAATATCCATTTTTTGTCTCTCAAGAACCCTCTTGATGTGTCTTTTGATCTCTAGCTCAGACACTTCAGAGTCTTCAAGCATAGCTGCCAATAAAGGATCGCTCATTAATTTTTCCTCATCTTGCTCCAATTGTTCTTTTGCGGTTTCTATCAAAGATCTCTCTTTTTTTCTATTTCTTGAAAGTGCAGGAGGTAATGATTTCGGTTTTTCTGTATTGCTTCTCAAATCTTCAATAGTAAGTTCAGCGTTACGAGTAGCTTTAAACTCATTCAATCTTTTTTGAATAGTGTCACCACTCACATGAGCAACAGCAACAATTTCAGAATGTGTTCTTCTAAAATTGTTCATTCTAGCAGCAAGTAAAACACAAGCACCAGCAATACCAGCTGGTCTACGACCTTCTGATAACCAGTCTCCACTCATTTTATGAGCAAGTTTAACTGCATCAGAAACAACTTTTAACTTTGCATTACCAAATTCCAGTTTAGATGCAAAATGTTCAATGAAAATAGATGGATCAACTAGTGGTAAATCTTTAATATTTAAAGCCTTGACTAATTTCAAAAAAGTAGCACCTATAGCAAAGACCGATACTTGAAGTCTAGATGAAAAATCAATCAGCATATGATGTGTTTTATATTTTCTACAAGCGACATAAAGACAAGCTGCCACAACATTTTGTGATCTTCTACCTTGCACAAAATTATTCGTTAATGCTAATTGAAACCATTGATATGCAGCATCTGAAATATGTTCCACTATTCTTAAAGCACTAGCTACATTTTTTATTCTCTTTTTAGCATTAGACAATGTTTGTTCTCGTGAATCTAATGAACCCCTATTATTACCAAAATTCACTCGACTCTGATCTGATCCAACAAACGCACCTTGAACCGCAGCAGCACCCGTTGATGTCTCAGCAAATGTAACTTCAGAAACAATTGGGTTTTCCTCCATAACAGTACCACAATTAGCACATGCTAAATCTGATGATGCTGTATTGATATCACGAATCAAATTCGTGTTCCCACAGTTTCTACACCGTAACACCATTGCTTTTGCTGTTTTTTAAAACTGTGTAATTTTTAAGTACCAATCAGTGATAATTATATATATGTATCCTATGGACTTTTAAGTAGCTTTCAAGTTTATGCTTAAAAAACCGTTAAGAACGCGTTGAAATTTAAGACAAGTCTGGTTTTATTCGGAATAGGAGTAACAGTTTTTAAATAGTGAATCCGGTCCTTTATTTTAAATTTTACTTTTAACTTAAAATAGTTGTACAGTACAGTATCTAACCGACATAATACTTTACACCATACGGAGTAACTTAATCTTTTGTAGATTCTGCTTTAGTTTAGATGCTTACAAAAATTATTGAGAGTGTAAAAAAAAACTACATACAAATATGAAGCGCAGGGAAAAAAAAAATTAAGACTGTAAGAAAAAAGTCAAAAACAAATGCCTTTTGCCAGAATTGAACTAGCGACCTTTGCATTACAAGTGCAACGCTCTACCACTAAGCTAAAAAGGCTTTTTGTTGTGAGAAAATCTTGCCTGATCTTTATAAACATTTCATTTCCATGCTCAAGTAAAAACACTGTGTTCATCTATAGTTTTTTTTTTATTGACAAAAATTAACATTTACCAGGTGTATTTTGAGATAATAGGTCAAACAAATAGTTGATATATCTCTAAAAACACTACTTGTTATGAATTTAGTAGTTTAAGTTGCCCAAAAAGTGACCTACCAGCTTTTATACTGTCTTTTGTTGAAACTAAATTTGAAAAGTAAAATATTCTTTCAAGATCTGAAAATTAAATGTTCTTGCTAACACTTTCATTCAACTTGGTGTTTATTAAACTTGACAGTAGATTAATGGAAGTATGATAACCTGTATGCACTGCAGTTTAACAATGAGCCATTAACATACTCTCAACAAATTGGTTTTTGAAATTCAAACATTTTGAAATACTGCTGTAATGTGAAAAAAAACAACTTATGTGTCTCCAGTCCATTCTCAGTGAGTATTTCTTGATGAAGTAACCTGTTCAATAGCTTAGTAATTGCTCTGATTGTAGTTAAGCTTTTATTGTGTTAATTCAAAGGTACGATAGATCAGAGATGCTTTGTGAAAATTCAGTGGCACTTTTTCTGTTCCAGCTGTGTCTTCTAGACTGCTGGTTTCTATCGCTTTTTTGTGAGCAACTTTCGAAACTCCTTAGTTGCATAAAGTATTGATGTATCGAAGAGCAACTGGAAAGTACATTAGTTCTGCAAACACCAACCTGGACATTGCTATTTGCGTTGCCAAGTTCAAAAAACTACATGTTGTCTCAGTGATGCTTTGTGAGAATTCGTCAAGATTGCATAGGTGAAACTACTCTTAAATCATCAACACACTTTTGTGTTCAATACAAAGTAACGACTGTTACTGTTGGTTTAAGTGTTATAATAAACTGCGTAAAAATATACCTACTAAATCTAATAAAATTACGACTTGCAAAGTCTTTTCACGTTTCAAGCTATGAGGCTTTCTCTTTCATCCTTAACTAGACCACAATGATTAAGGTTTATAAAATAATAACCACTGTTTTTGAATCGTTATTTCTTGGTTTTGGTCAAATTTTGAATCTTTATTACTTACTCCAATGAATAATGCATTGTACACTTTATTTAGTAGTATTGGTGCAACTAAGCTCAGGTGTTAGTTTAGAGAAAGCAAAAACGCAACCAGTGAAGTATGAAGAAAGGTTAGTGAGCTCTAGGTCTAGAATTCTGGTAATCAGAGTAAAAAGATATAACTGCATATGATGTCTGATATTTTAAAGAGAGCTGTCATTACGATGATTGATCAATGACGGTTAAGATTACAAACTGTTTTGCTAGCCTGCTATAAAAGATTGTCTCAACGAGTTGACTATTTTGATTAGTGCAAACTACGTTACAAGCTTTTAGAAGGGTGATAAGCGCCACTACAAAATCTCACTTTTGAATTAGCAAATAGTTTGATCATTTCAGTCATATAAAACAAAAAATTAGAACAAGTAGAATAATATAGAAAAACAAAGAATATTAGAAAAGAATAACTGAAGGAGATGAGTTAAAAATTAGAATGTAAACCAGATTGGGTGCTCACAATTAGTCCAATTCCATGATAACTTTACCCTTAGCTTTGGTCAACTTGACTTTTTCAATTGCTTCGTTATACTGTGTTTCAAACTTGTACACAGTGTCGATTGGAATTTGTAACTTTGACTCGTTCCATAGTTTTGCAATGGCCTCACCCCAAGTTTTGCTTGGTGATAACATACTTGAGTAAACGTTAAGTGGAGATAGACCTAACTTATATTTGATGATCTTTTTCAAGAATGGTAATGGTGGGATAATTTCAAACACAGAGGCTCTTGAGTAATCAAGAGTTGAAGAGCCTGAAACTTGAGCATATTTACCGCCTTCAGTAGCTGGTTTTAAAATCTTGTCTAAATCGTCCATTAATGAGACATCTCTAACAGCGTCTAAAATAAAATCAAATTTACCATACTCTTCAACAGCTTTCAACACTTGTTCTGCTTCATATTGAGCACCTTTACTATAATCAATCACTTGTGCTGCACCTGCACCAGTGACTTTTTCAGCTGAGCTTGGAGAACATGTAGCAACAACAACTTTGGCTCCGAAATATTCTTTGGCAAGTTCAACAGCAAAAGTACCAACAGTAGTACCTGCACCCAAGACCAACACATTTTTATCTTTCAACTCTCCGTACTCTTCAAGTAAAACAAAAGCAGTACCAGAGGTGATTGGTAAAGCTGCTGCTTGTGTGAAACTCATTCCCTTTGGAATTTTGGAGAAAAGGGTGATTTTTTTAGGATCAAAAATGGTGTACTCTTTATAAGCACCATTGAAACCTAAAGGTTGAATACAGTCACCAAAGACTTCATCACCAACTGCGCATTCGGTGACTTGAGAACCAACCTGTAAAACAACACCTGCAAAATCTGCACCCATAACTTTAGTAGAACCACCTTTTAAAAAGTATTTTGGAGCAAGTCCATGCAACAGAACATCAACCGGGTTGACTGAAACGGCTTTTGTCTTAATCAAGACCTCATTTGGCTTGACAAGGGTCTCTGCAGAATTGACTGGAATGTCAACTGTTTTCAAAGAGATTGGAGTGGTATAATTCTGGTAAGTTAATGCCTTGACTGTGATTTTGTTATCAACGACTTTTGGTAATTCTGGCAAAGACATTGTGGAAGGTGAATAGTTTGATGGAGTAAGCAATTACCGAGTAAAATTTATAGTGTATATAATTCCTTAGACAAATAGCTATATTTTTGAAGAAATAGTAACACTTAAGACTATCGTCAAAGAATAGACGTATATAAATTAGACAATTAAGTGATGAAAAGTAGTATATATATTCATCACACTAGCTAATTAACTTGAAAAGAATCAATCTTTCCTGTCATGTACCGCATTACTAATAGCCAATTAGCCAACCGGCGCAGAAATTTGACCGCTTCCCGCGATGAGAATAGAGCTTAGCAGAGGTGCAAAGTCGGTGATGGCTGTCACTTTTCTTTATCAGACTAACGGAGCAACTTGCCATCATCACAGCATCACATAACTAAAAATGTCTTTTTTCAGCAGTAACCACACAAATAAAGGCATATCATTACGCTTTGTAGTTGGTTGTTCAGAGCTGGGGCTTGTCTTTGCTGCCTGATACCTGGCAACTCCATCACGCGACAATGCTGTCACCGATACAACTCCGAAACAGACTCAAGTAACAGTGAAATGATTTGTAAACATGTAGCATACTTTATCTTCTAGCCCCCTGTGATGCTTCTAAGATACTATATGTAGAAGGGTTCTTCAATGTTTATTACCTACAGTGGCCCATGTCCAAGAGACGGAATCGAGCCACAAGTTTGGTTTGTAGTGTGCGTTGGTTGATCTCCATCAGTGCCATTTCTGTTGACGTTGAATAGACGAAATGAAAACAATACAGCTACAATCAGGGCATTTATTTAGTAGGACACAGCTTAAGCTATTTACTTCATACTGATTTGCTGTTCTGCATCACCCTCAAACCAGCTCGCTTTGCACAAACCGCGGACACATGTATCAAGAAGTACTATAACTTACTAGCAACAACTACTGACAATAAACTTGAACTTGCCACAAAACTGTTTGCTATCTATCGAAGTAATTGTAACAGCATCGACCACTGTTGTACTAACTATATTCCAACTAAAGGGAGACCCTTTGTAAATCTGGCGTCTATTGTTGCGTACCCGCTGGTTACAGACTTGATAATAGCACGACTGCTATGGAGTGTAGTGAAAAGTTTAAGTTTATCTTGCATCTGGAGTATTTAGATAGAAAAGCCTTAAGACAAGAAGTGTATAATTTCGATGAAAACTGTAGAGTTGAAATCACACAAAGATCAACTAAAGGATAGTTAGATTTACTATTTTACACCATTATGACGACATCGGCTTTATTGAGAGCGACAAGACTCTCATCCAACTCAAAAGTGATAATAGCTCCTGTGAATGAAGTCAACAAGAACATCCGAATAAAGACCGTGTACGAACCACATACAAGCAAAGAGACTTCGGTGCTGGTTTATTCAGAGTCTCCATTGCGCAAACTTTACGGTCCTCGAGGTTTAACGCTAGAGCATCTGTGTGATGTGAACAACAACCAAAGACGTTTGAAAAACTTGACTGTGTATCGTAACTTGATACGATCAACTAGATTTATCAATATCGGCTCACACTTCAAGAAATTGTTACGCCAGTATATCAAATTAAGAACACTCGAGGATTACAATATGAGAAGATTGCAATTTGTTGATGATTCAACCAAGGACCCAAACGCAGCAGCAGAGGCAAGTGCAAGTCGTTTGTCTGACAAAGAACTTGATTTGAGACTAATAAATACAGTGAATTTCATGCACAATGCCGGACTGGACGATACTCTTGACGAAACTACGCAACACGGCAACAAGAATCAAGAGTTGAAAATACTCGACTCTATATTACAGTACGAGAATTCAAAGATAAATTCTAGAATCCTAACGCAGTTCAATATTTCAACATTAAGTGATTTTAACAACTTGTTAATTCTTCACAAAGCTAATTTGAAATCCGAAACACATCCAAAACAGTTCCCAGATTTGCTATGCGATAATAACTGGTACGATTACATTGGTAATTTTACCAAAACAACGAAAATAGGTCCAACTAAGAAAACTATATGGCTTTCTGCGTCTGTTGTTTACAATTTTGAGAGAAATTTGATACTGATGAATGAATCATTAGGTTTGCTCTTGTGATGTTAGGGATCATAGTGAAACCTTTATTGGACTGTTTGTTCGATACCAAGAATTGGAAAAAATGGCGACTAAAATTTCATTTATTACACTGGATTCGATACAATTTATGCATTTTTCTGTTTTAATCAAATGTAGAAACTACCATTTCTATAGTATCTGTTTGCAAACTTTTGTTGTATTCAAGTCTAAGTTGATACCGGTAAATCTAATATCATGTAATCTGTTATTATTTACTACGTGTAAAGACAGTACGCAAGAGAATAAAAGAGTTTTTTAAAAGTAAACAAATATTTCTTTGTTGAAGTAAACAAGAAAATAGTAAACAATGAAAAAATTAAAGTAAATCTTAAATGTTTTAGAATCACAATACTTGATTGTTCAAACCAAAAACAGAAATTGAAAAGAAAAAAAACAAACATGTAGAGTATAAAAAAGGGGAATCAAAATTGTGGAAAAGCTGTTGGTAAATAACAATTGATGACAAAGCACAAAGCACAAAGCACAAAAACACAAAAACGAAGTAAAGGAAACAAAAACAGTAAAAATCAAAAAATGGAAAAAAATGAGCAAACATTGGGTCTACTCTTAAAATGCTAATATACACAAAATGACAAAAAAAGAGGGAAACAAAAACAGTCAAAATTATTTATCTGATTATTCCTTTTCCATGAAAATCATACTAAAGACATTCACCAACCTAATGAATTTTTAGAGTTGATAGGATTTGAAATTGTTGGTATGTATTTTTCTTGTTCACCACTAGATGAATCACTTGAAGGCAAGAATGAAGATCTGCTAAATAATTTTGAGAAAGATGCTGAATTGGTCAAATTTTGGTTATTAATTGAATCAATTTGAATTGGTCCATTTTCAGAAAGATTATTATTCTTGATAATTCCATGATAATAATTGAAAACAGATTTATCATCAGTATTATAACCTTCTGATGAAATATATGATGAATTTGAACCATCATCATAAATTTCACGTTCTAACATCAAATCTTTACCTTGTTGAATTTTATTTTTTCTTAATTTGTAGAAAACAACAATAATAACAATATAAACTATAACACCAATAACTGACCCAATAATAACACCTGCCATTTCACCTTTATGAGTTTTAAAATTTGAAATTGATTTATTAAAACCGGTTGAATCCATTGAACCCAATTCATTATTTTCAGTCACTTGATTGTCATTTGAATTTGAATCTTTTTTAGGATCTTCTTTTGTATTTGATGAAGTTGATGATAATAATTGACCAACAGCTCCAGTAAGTGGAACTTGATTATCAATTAATGTTGATAATGAACGTTCAGCAGAATTTGGATTTTGATAAAAAATTGAATTTTCCGTTGAAATCAAATTTTGTAATGTATTAACATATTCTTTATCAAAATAAACTTCAGCAACTGTTATAATATAATCGACATCTTTAGAAGTATAAGGGACTAATTGTTTAACAAAAACTGATGTAGTATTTAAATCTGCAAATGGACTAGTTAATAATTTTGGTAAATATTCAAAAATTTGAGCAGATGAAATAGAACTTTGAACAACAAAAGCATAATTTAAACCTTGTTTGAAACCAATTGTAATTAATTCATAATCTTCAGAAACTGCAATTGTTTGAACCGGTGAAATAGCTTTTGGTAATGCTGAAGTGACAACTTGAGAAGTGGTTGTTAAAGATTCAGTTTCAGGAGGTTGTTGAAAAACCAAACTTGTTGGAAGCCAATTTTTAGTAGATGTTGTAGTTGGTTTCACACCAGATGTATTAGGACTAATAGGAACTTGAAGACTAGATTTTAAAGGTGGGCTGCTAAACGATCCTAACACAGTTGAGATCAATGATGATCTTGGAGATGATGAATAAGAAGGTGGCAAAAGTGTAGTGACAGCATTGTTCACAACAGTTGATGATGTTGATGATGATGATGATGATAAAGAGGAAATGTATGAGGAGGCGGAAGAGACGCTTGTGCTAATAATGGTGGATATAGCAGAAGAGATTGTGGAACCATCTTCAGGTTCGGATAAAACAGTTGTATCAAGAGAAGGTTGTGACAATGCTTCTTCAGTTGAAGTTGTTAATAAATTAAAAGAAGAATCAACTGTTGGAGATTGTTGTGCAATAAATGAACTCAAAGTTGTTGAGGATGTGGTGGATTCGGGTAATAGTAAATCAGAAGTTGAGGAGGTGATTGTTGTTGAAGAAGAAGTTGTTGGATATTGAAGAGTTGTACTTTGTGGGGTAACACTTGTTGTTTGAGTAGAAGATGATGAATCTTCACTAACAATAGTATCAATGAAATCAGTTGAAGAAAATGATGAACTTGGTGAAGGAGGAGGAGATGGTGGTGGTGATGGTGGTGGAACTAGTAATGGTGATGATGATATGGAAACAAACAAATCGCTTGATGTTTGAGTTGTTTCGGTATATGATGATGATGAAGATGAAGAAGAAGATGAAGAAGATGTTATTGGAAGTATAGAACTCAAAGTTTCACTATCAAATGAAGAAAAGGATAAAAATTCACCCATTGGAGGTGTTTTAACAAAAGATTTTGCCATTGTAGGAGTTGGTGTTGAAAGAGGAACTGAATCGGTTGGAACAACAAATGTAGAACTTGAAACGATGTCTGAGTCGGTTGTGAATGCTTCACTTGAAAAAACAAAATGTGGATTAACAAAAGGAACTCTTCTTGTTGTTTGTGAAGAAGAGGAAGAAGTTATAGGTGTATTCTCAGGATCTGATGATGTTATTGAATCAGATGAGGAGTAAGAACCACTAATCTGTTCGTCAGGTGTGTCAGGAAAAACTGTAGTGACAGCATTTTGTGTGGATTGTGAATCAGACTGAGTTTGAGAAATAGTTTGTGGAACTGGTGACTCGATTAAAGGGGAATATGAAGATGAAGATGACGATGACGATGACGATGACGATGACGATGAAGATGAAGATGAAGAAGAGGAGGATGAAATGTCTATAATCTGTGTCAATGGTATATCAAGAGTTGAAGAGGAAGGTAAAGGTGAAAATTTGAAATCATCTTGAGAAGGTTCGGAATCAAAATTTTTTGTTGAAACAGCATTTGAAGAACCGTTGAAATAATCATTTCTTGGAAAAGAATCAAACTCTTCAGCTTGTTTTTTCAAATATTCATTCACTTCTTTTTCGCTTGGAATGTGAACAGCTTTGGTAACATTAACAAATATCAAAAAAGTGGTGAGTTCTAATAATTTTGAAAATAACATTTTGGGTTATGGTAATGAAATGTAATAATAAATGAATGACTTAAAGTGAGAAATTGTTATTTTGTTTTTGTTTTTGTTTTTTTTTTTTGTTTTTTGTTAAAGGGTAAACGAAGGACTAATAAATTGAAAGAGAGAAAATAAATAAAAGTAAAAACCAAGCAATGAAAACTTGCAAGCTAATTTATTCTTATCGATTAAAACTATTCAATTTATTGGAAAGAGTGTAATAGCAAGCTAGTAGCTTGTTAAGTTTTTTTTTTGAAAAAAATGATGGTTTGTTGAAGCAGAGTGTGCAATATCAGCTACCAGGTTTTAATTTCTAATTAGATTTTTTTTGTTCAATGCCAATAGCCATACATAAAAGTAAATTAGTTACACCAAAAGATGGAAATGATGCAACCAACAATATGGTAATTTAGTTGAGTTAAGTTCAGCACAACACAACTATATGACAATGACACGTAAAAAAACAGATATAGGGTATTATTTATGTGCTTATTAGTAAATAATATGTACCATATATAACATATAACAGTATATTGTAAATACTATTCAAAAAGGTTGCTTTTGTGAGTCTATGCTGTACTTGTATGTTGTAATAATGTTCAACAGCAAATAATCAACAAACAAAACACACCTCTTAGTAATGAGTATAACTTGATTAAAAAGAATGGGGGATATTGTCTGGTATATAGAATCAACTTTACTACCAATAATAAAAAAAGAAAAAGAATGCAACGTTAAAGAAAGAAAAAAGGGGATCAACCTATAGTGGTATAATTTTTGTTGCACAATTACCAGCTCCTACTAGTAACTAACACTGCTTATAACAAACAAACAAAAGAAAGGGGAAAAACAAAAAAGAAAAAGAAAAACCTTCATATTTTTTTGTTGTTGTTGTTGTTGTTTTCACTATGAGATAATATGTTATGTCAGAGCTTATATAATCACAAGAATGTTTCAAGTTGAAATTTTTCTCTTTCTGTCTTTTTTTTGGTGGTGGTGGTGGATTTGGTGCCCCCCACTGGGACACGCGCGTGTACTTGTCCTGGGTGAGTGAATAGCAGCCACAGGAGTCGCGCGGTGGGTTGTATTACATTACGCCAGGTTACGTTACGTTACGCTACGTTGGCTGTCTATTGGACTAATATCGAGTAAACCAGTTCTATTCACTGTAGTAGATAGATAAATATATAGACAGACACAAATTACTGATAGATCAATAACGAAACAAACAAACAAAAAGAATTATGTAGCAGATATAGTTTCTAAGTAATGGACATACTTAATTACAACTTTAATACTGACTCTGTAGTTTGAAACTTTGCACAGGGAATGCTCCAAATATAGAAACATAAAGAAACTAGACCAAACAAGAAAATAATGAACAAATAAATAAGTAAATAAATAAGTAGACACAATAGAACGTAACGCAGGTACGCCAAAAGTAAATGTTTTCTTAGCCAAATTCGAAAAGAGCCGCCGCCGTTGTTGTTGTCGCTATTTTATAGTTCTTTGTGTTCATTCTCATTCCACACAAAGCGTCTGTTTACATTTACATTTACATTTACATTTACATTTACCCTTTGGCTTCGGCTTTTTTTCCTCCTGTCTACTATTGCCAATTGCAAACAATGTTCCTATTTCGGTAATCAGTTATGTAATCTATTACAAACCAGTAAATAATGTTTGATTATATAACACATTAGGTAATTGAATAGTTTGAAGAAACAAAATTCATGACGTAATTTGCACAGCCTTTAAATGATTATCTAATTGATTGTATAATCTTTTTTTTTTAAAAAAAGACAAGATTCAGTGTACGGGTGTATTTGTCAAACTTATCTATGCTAAAACTAACTTTATTCTTTCCTAGCACAGAAATCCCGAAACAGCACCGTTTTTGTATCCGTTAAAAGCTATATTATACTGCTACATGAGATACAAAAATCAAACTGACAATCCAATTAATCCTGGTACATCTTGCAACCTAGATTTCAAACAACCTGTTTGATCTTTTTGAAAATCTCACACACACACGCAATGGCCAGTTACTCGCCACTAAATAACAATAAAATCGTTGATGATGATGAAGATGATATAGTGATTCAACCTGATAATTCATCAGTTGATCATAAAGCTAATAACAAATACCAGAACCAACAAGAGTTGGAAACAGATATATCTTCTATACCTATCAACAGTTTTGCAAATTCGTCTTCCAAGTCGACCAAATCAACTAGAAGACTGAAGAAAAATTATCAAGGTGGACTCTTTTCTTTAAATTATTATAGAAAATACTTTGATTTGACAACAAAGGAATTTTTCCATTCAATTTATCAATCTTTAAACCCATTGGCTACTTTGGATAACTCAGAGTTTAATCAGATTGGAGACTTGTACGGTTCCATATGGATAACAGCAACTTTAATTTTCTTATTATTTTTCTGCAACTCTTTTGCAAAACTATTAAGTGAATGGTTTTTAAATGATTCAAATTTGAAAATTAACTATTTCAAATTAATAATAACATCAATCAATTTGCTATACGGCTACATTATTATAATCCCATTATTATTATACGCTGCTTTGAAATTTTACTTCAAGATATCAAATGTTGTACCATTGACTAAATTAGTTTCAATCTATTCTTATTCGAATATTATGTGGATTCCAGCCGCTTTATTAAGCATTTTTAGAGCATTTTTAATCAATCACTTAGCTTTAGACAGAATCTTGAAATGGGTTTGCATCGGTATCGGGTTTTGCCTTAGTGGCTTGAGTATCCTGCACAAGATTAATCAATACTTAACTACTGTGTTGGGCGATGAAGTTAAAAATTTGAAGATTGGTTTACTAGCCGTCCTCGTTCTTTGCCATATCGGTTTTTCAATTGGTGTGAAAATTGCATTTTTCGGTGATTTATAAAAGTGTACTTTATACTTACGTTATATCTTTTTCATGAGTAACATTCTAACAATACAACAGCTTATACTGAAACCAGTCTTTGTAACCGCCACTCTTGATCTGCATTTTCTTCAAATCAACAATCTTATCAAACATCTTGATGTAGCTTATATTTGTACTAACTCGAAGTTTCTCAAGCGCGCTATCAACATGTCCAAGTCCAAGAGATGTAGCAAAATCCCAAACACCTGGCAATTGACCCCCATTTTTGCTATCCGCAAATTGAATCTCCACAAATTCCAAAAATTCAAGCTTTGGTAACTTTTCAACAAGCACACTCAGCTGAGTCATCTTGATTACAATTTTCAAACTGTGCAAAAATCTGGCATTATCAAACACAACTCCCAAATCGTCAATTTCGACACTTGACATCTCATTACCATCATCAATCGTATCAATAAGCAAATGTCTGAGTTGTTTGTGTTTGCTGATGGAACTCATGTACGCTTGTACACATTCCCTGTTATTGCTACATTTCTCACTCTGTTTAATGTTCAAATAAAGAGTTTGCAAGCTGTCAACAGCGCTGATAAGTTGTGGTCCACAATCGGAAAACTCACTAGTAAAATCTAATGCTAAAGACTCAACATTAAACACATAAGGCTGTAAAGATGCAAGAAAGCCTGAATTTGTCCCTGTTTTGTAAACACTCATTTCTTGAGCATACTCATCACAAACACTAAATTCACGCATATTTAGCAACTTTAATGTTTTCAGATTCCTGAGTCCGAAATTCTTGGTTATACGTTTCGCATCAAGTAAACTCACTGAATAATTACTGAGTTCCAGCTTGTTCAACTGTGGTTTATTAGTTTGATTTGCATCCAGTACCAACCGATCATCTTTGTTCACTTTATTCACCTCTTTTCCGTACTTGATAGGGTACTGTACAGCTTCTCTCCTGTTTAATGATAATTGATTCAATTTGGTAAGGTTTCTTAAATCTGCCTTTTTACAATTGTTCAAAGTTACCGAATTAATGCTTCTCTTTGCACTCAAATCAACATCACCCAAGTCTCGACAGTCTAGGCTAGCTAAACTTGCATTAACAGATTCAACCCACTTGCTAGAACTGACAAACCACGAATTGTACGCTATCTTCAGATCTTTCAACCCACTCAACTTGCCGAGTAACTCTTTAATAAGTTTGAACACTTCAATCTCAACTCCTGGTAGCGTTTCACCGATTTCAAAGTACTCAATCAATCGAACCTTTGTTTGTCCTTGTCCTTGTCCTCCATCCTCGCAAGCGCGCAGAAATGATTTCAGTCCGTGGATGGTTCTAATCACAGAACTCTTGATTTCAGTTTCCCCAGCGTCAAAACTAACCACTCTTCTGAGTCCTTTAAAGTCGTAAGCTTCCCTATCATAATACGTTTTCGAACTGTCGATTATCACTGACTTGTACAACCTTTTTAAATTTGTACTGTAAAGCGACTTGCTACACAGAAGCAAATGGTAGCAGTCCTCCTGATTTAGCCTCTCGCTTATTTTCAGCTGCAATTCAGCTGGTAACCTATCAATCATTTTTTTTTTTTGTCCCTCTCCTTAACTGTTTTAAAAATAAGCACTAGTTGAAGCTAATGTAAGTGAAGCGAAGTGTAGTTACCAGAAAGACATCATTTTACAGCGTTTATAATGATTACAAATAACAGGATGAAATTTTTGAAAAATTTTCAGTTTTACACGAAGGTAAATAATAATTCATCACATACCATTTCCGAAAATCGATTTTCTTTGTTCAAATCAAGTGTACACTTTAATAAAGTGTTCACAATAAGCATGAAAAGTCACAATTTGAAGATTTTCGATCTTATCGGAGTTGGCATCTCTTTTTCTCATCCAGCTTTTCGTGAGCCGTTCACCGAGAGCAATAAAATACGTATACAATTGCGTACCTCAAATTTACTCCAAGCATAAACCATTAAGCTCAACGTTAAAGACTTAAATAACAAAATACACATAAATATAAAAAACCCAAACATAAAACCCATATATAATTTTCTCCTTAGTAAACAATCAAAACTTTGTCGTTATTCTCGACTAATCTCTGAGTCAGTTCATCTCTTTCATCGTTATCCGTAATTATAAACATTTCATTAATAGTAGATTCTGAAACTTGGTGATCTTTCTTGATCAAATCACCTAATGAATATTTACGTAACTTTTCCTCTGAAAATGCCAGTCCCGACTGCAATTTAATTTCAACTTTTGAATTTTTCACTAAAAATTCATCAGAGTTTATAACATCGATTATTTTGTTACTATCGTTGACTGTTATTGTAGCACTTGATATATGATTATGTAGCACCATCAGACTGAAAACTCTTAATGCAACTAGATCTTTATTTGACTTGTTGTTATTGGTTAAAAATAAATTAACTGTTGTAATATGGAAAGAATTTGGATTTAGCATTGTTTCATTTGATAAAAATGAAGCGTTATCAATGTTTCTATTTGTATTTTCTTCATGAACGCTCAAGATTTCTTCTTCAATTGGATGTCTGGTTTGCATTTGTTGATTATTATTAATTAATAAACATTTGAAAAATCTTGTTGCCTTTGCAATATTACCAAACTCTTTCAAAACATTTGGATGATTGAAAAATTCTTTGTTATTTATTGTGTAAATCAAAATATCTTTTGAAGAAGTTGATGAATTATGCATAATAGTCTTTAAATAATCTTCTGGTAATGAGAATAAAATTTCTGATGAAAATGGAATATTATTCAAGTCACTAAAAATTTTCAAAATACTCAAAATTGAGTTTAAACTATGCTCTTCAGATCTATAACTATCATCTTTTAACATTGATGCATGTAATAAATCTGCTGTTCTTTGAGTTAATGTTTTAACGTTTATTCCATGAATTGGTATTTTTGTAGTTTGAGACAAATGATCTAGCAAGACTAGATTCGTAGACACACTTTCTAAATCATAAACAGGTAAAATCAAACTTGAAAACACAACCTCTTCGTAGTTTAATAATTCTGGTTGTTGATTAGTAACATTATCAGGAGATACATTGGTAGCATCAACATTATTATTTTTTTCCAATTCTGCCAATTTTTTTTGTTTCAATCTCTCTTGAACTTCATCCCTATATGATTGTGGATAAACCCATAATGTTAATGGAGTTGTCAAAAATGTAGTTATTAATGCCATTAAAATAAACATTGAAAATGTCTTTTGAGAAATAATTCCAGCTTTTAAACCAGTATTTAAAACAACAATTTCCACGATACCTTTACATGACATTAATACACCAACAGCTAAACTTTCTCTCCAATAAAAACCAAAAAATTTGGCTGCAATAAATCCACCAAAAATCTTACCAAACATAGCTATCAGAATAATAGCAACAATATATGCACCATCAACACCTCTATCAAGTAAGCCTAAATTGACACTTAAACCAGCTAATGCAAAATAAAGTGGAACAAATATAATATTAACTAAATCTTCGATTTTTTCAGTCAAATTAATCACATAATTGTTTTCTCTAGGAACTATTGTTCCCACAATAAAAGCACCAAAAATTGGATGAACTCCTATAATATCAGTGAAAAATGCAGACACAAAACTCATAACCAAGATAATCATCGTAGCCAATTGAGATGGACCATTTGGATTATTGATATCATGTAAAATATTGTTCAAGACAAATCTTAACCCCCATCTTACTGGATAGACAACAAATAAACACCACCCAATTGTGACTAAGCAGATATAAGCAGTTATTTCAGATTTGGTTGAATTGGCCAACGTTATACTCAAAGCCAACAACATCCAGCCCAATAAATCATTTGTAATACCTGCAGCTAACACAATGATACCAACTCTATCTTTGACTAATCTTAATTCTGTTAATATTCTAGCCAAAACAGGGAAAGCAGTAATACACATTGCCACAGCAATGAAAACCATAAAAGTGGTGAACTTGATTGGAGCCAATAAATCATCGTGCTTTCTATACTCATCCCATAATCCAACTGCAATTGCACAACCTAGTCCAAATGGGACAGCCATATTGAAAATACCAACTGAAAGGGCAACCTTGAAATTTTTCTTGATGAATTGCACATCAACTTCACAACCAACCATGAATAGTAATAAAATCACACCAATGTTTGCCGCTAATGTTAACCCCGATAGAGAAGCCTCTGGGAAAACAGTTTCAGTGAAATTGGGTATTCTGCCCAGTACGGTAGGACCTAAGATGATCCCGGTGATAACTTCTGCTATAACTTTTGGCTGCTTAAGATACGACAATGGGACATTGATAATCTGAGCCAATATTATAATGAAAACAGACTGAAATAAAAAAATAGTATACGGACTAGAGGTTGAATAATCCAAGGGATTAGCACCTGCAATGATTCCAGCAATATCACCAGCCATTTTTAATCGGTAACCACAAAGTGCTGATTGCTCTCGATAAAACAACAATCAAACAAGCACACACAGTTACACTAACTATCAAAATTAAAACTGTAATAATAGCGGTTATTATCAATTAAATTTACCAAAAGATGTAATAAACTTGTTCATTTAACAAATCAAAGGACTGATTAGTTTTATCAATTAATTAATTGACCCTGAACGGCATCTTCGAGCCACTCTGCTCTGAAAACCGATAAATCAAAATCAAATGACACATCCTTGCACGCGCGTTATCTTAAAATGTGGTGCGATTTGAATCTTGTCTTCTCTATCAAATTATTAGTCAGTTTGCCTGAATCAGGAGTATTTACCAGATGGAATATTGTGTAATTGAAGTATATAATGATGTTAAAGAATTTCAACAGTAGTTTCCAAAGCTTATAATAGTTACAGAGGAATTAAGAAAAAAGAGAGTTTCATTCGATACTCGTTTTACCCAGTACAGAATGTTGGCCCAACCTATCGATATTAAAAAATGGATCTCGGAGAATGAGCATCTTCTGCAACCACCGGTCAACAATTTTTGTTTACATCGTGGTGGATTCACCGTTATGATTGTTGGTGGTCCAAATGAACGTACAGATTACCATGTGAATCAGACTCCGGAGTGGTTTTACATGTACAAGGGCGATATGCTTTTGAAAGTTGTTGACGATGGAGAATTCAAAGACATTGTAATTAAAGATGGTGAATCGTTCTTGTTGCCAGGAAACGTTCCTCATAATCCCGTTAGATTCGCAAACACCATTGGAATTGTGTTGGAGCAAGATAGACCTAAAGACATGAACGATAAATTGAGATGGTATTGTAGTGGTTGTAAAGAGATCTGTCATGAGGTTGAGTTCTACTGCTCAGACTTGGGTACTCAAGTGAAAGATGCCATTGTGGCTTTTGATTCGGACATTCAAGCTAGAACTTGCCAAAAATGCGGTACTTTGAACTACTCAAAACCACAATGATCAAACTGCAATTATTTTTTATCAGAATGTTATTTGATCCATCTATTGAACAATTATTTATTTTATAAAAGACATTTTTTCTGAACTCTATGTGTAATGATAATGAAGCAAATCCAAATATAAGCCACCAGTAATAAAAGATCAAGAGAGAAGCAAAAACCACACACCTTCAAAATGCTCTTATCAACTTCTACTCTTCGAATTTTCCGCTAAAAGCAGACTCCAACCACTCGAACAATTTGTCATACACAATTGTATTCGCATTGTTGTGATTAATATTGTGATTGGAATCTGGGAAAACATGCATGTCGTAATTTTCCACTCTATGTAAATTGAATTCATCAAGTAAGTGTAAAGTGTTTTGATAATGAACGTTATCATCAGCAGTACCGTGCATTATCAAGAATCTATTAACATCTTTGAATTTATCAATATCATTAACTTTCGAGATCTTGTTATAATTTTCAAAATTTTTATCAAGAACATCCATGTATCTTTCGGTATAGATCGAATCATACAACATCCAGTTGGTAACAGGAGCCACGGCCATACCATACTTGAAAACATCACCATGATCATACTCAAGAGTCTTGAGTGTAGTGAAACCACCATAAGACCATCCCCAAATAGCGGTCTTTGTCTCATCGATATATTGTCTTTCTTCAATTAGTTTTCTAGTGGTATCACTTATATCTCTTGGCTCCCAGTAACCAATTTTATCTTTAGCAAACGATTTATACTTCCAACCACGACCACCGGTTCCTCTAGGATCAATATACCAAACAACGGCTTCTAATGAAGAACTAACAATTTCGTCAAAGTAAAAACTGAAAACGGTATTTAGTTTTTGGGATCCTGGACCTCCGTAAACTGAAACTAACAATGGATATTTTTTTGACTCATCAAAATCTGCAGGTCTCACTTCAACGACATCGATGACCGTACCGTCCTCTAACTCGACTTCTATCGATGTCTTGTATGGGACTAAATAACTCTCCATTGTCTTCTCCGTCAAATTAGACTGCTTGTAGTTTTGTCCATTTGTATAAACACTATAATCTGCTGCAAATTCGGACATTTCCACCAATTTGCCAGTAGGAACCGAAGGTCCTAAATACTCGATATACCCATACCTACCACCTGCTGAGAAATTGACGCTATACGTGCTTATAACACGAGTATCAGTCAATTCTTTCATTGATTTTGCACCATCTTTGATATTAACTTGATAAATTTGTCTTTCAAGCGCACTTCCAGCAGTACCTATAAAGTAAATAACATTATCAACAGAATTGTAAGCTAGCGCGCCAGATGTGACATCCCATTCACCATTTGTTAAAATTTTTGGTTCTTTTGCTGTGGCAGATTCGAAATATGCTAGATGATCAAAATCTCCATCAACGACTGAATCAATGTAACCCCCAATACTTTCAGGCAACACAAAAATGTGTCCATTATTCAAGTACCAACCATTGTAATCGTCAGTGTTTATTGATCTGACTATCGTAGATGAATCGTCTGCACTGTTGTACAATCTGACATCAACGAGTCTACTTTGTCTGTTAGTTTCTTTAATTATCAACTCATTATTTTTAATCCAAGCAACCTGGTACACCACAAAGTCTTTGCCCAATTTGGAATTTTCATGTGACACGATTTTAGTTTTAGAGTCTTTTAAAGAATAGACATTGACTGAGACTATTGGATTGTCATATCCTGGTTTAGGATACTTCAATTGCTCGACACTTGGATACTTATCGTGGTTGAAAACTTCTAGATTATAGACAGGCACTTTTGTCTCGTCAAATTTGATAAAAGCAAATTGAGATTCGTCATTGTTCCAGTAAATAGCCCTGTCACTTGCTAACACCTCTTCTTCATAAACCCAGTCAGGTTTACCATTGAAGATGTCTGAACTTCCGTCGTTAGTGATCTGTGTCACTTGACCTGTCTTGATTTCCTTTATATAGATATCATTTTCATAAACAAAATAAACATAGTTACCCATTGGTGACAATTGAGCAAAGCTCAACTTCGGAACAGAGTTATCTTTTTCAAAAACAGGTTGCAACTCACCTGATTCTATATCATACATGAAGTATCTACCAAAACTAGAATGTCTCCATTGTTGCTCACTATCACTCGACACCAATGCTTGGTTGAGATCTGGTGTTAGCTGAACAATGTTTATCTTGTAAACCTTGCCATTATATTGAATTTCACGGTTTTCGTAAATTTGCTTTAAAAACGAATTGTCAGAAGCTTTTTTCAAAACTTCAACTCTACCAGATTTGTGCAAAAAGTAACCTTCATCGTTTTCAGTACTCACGCCGGGAATATCGATAAATCTGATATCAAAGCCAAACACATAAAAGAATCCGGCCCGTTCATCTTTCAATGTCATCTTTTTCTTAACCCCCGATTGAGGATCAGCAAGAACTTGAGTGTTATTAGAATGAGAACTACCAACATCCGGATGGTATGCGTTTACGTTTGAAAAATGACCTGTTCTAGCCAGCACCAAAGCTGAAACAAGCCAGATAATGAAAACAACAATACTGAAAACCAGCACTTTTGATTTGGTCTTTGGCGATCTCAAGATGTTGTATATTTTGTATCTTAATGAATCGTTTGGATATCCAAAACCAGCACCAACGTCGCTGTCGGAACCTTGACGCAATGGAGTGTGTCTGCTGTCACCTCTCGCGTACACGATATCGTCATCATCTTCCAAGTCGTGCTGGTCTTCGGCAGTGGAGTTTGAAGATGCAGAGAACTGGTTCAAAGATTCGAAAACGTCTGAATTTCTTCTGGAAAACTCGTCTTGCATCTCAACGTCTCTGCCTTCAAACAACCCCGAGGAGGACAATCCTCTATCTAAGTTTCTTTTACTCATTGATTAAATAAAGTCAAACTCAGAGTTATATAAACCTGTTCACCAATAGCACTTGGGTCTCTACTTTAATAAAACAATCAGATCCAATAGCTCAACAAGCAGAACGGCATTGACTGTTGAAATATTAGAAATGAAAAGTATTCAATAAAAGAGAAAAGAACAGAAGTAACACTTATACTCAAAAGTTTCCCCAAGAAACATCATCAACATGTAAAAACCGGTACATAATAATAATAGTGAAAAAAAACCACATACTAAGGCACCTCACAGCCGCTAAACTTTGTTTCAGATTCCCTCGGCAGCAGAAACAGAAACTGCGAAACAGAAAGGGGACCAAATTACATAAGAAATTATATAAAATACATTACATTTCAAAGGAGCCGCATAACAAATTTGACTAAAATAGATTTTCAATTAAAAGGCTTTGTGGCTCTTGTTTAAATAATTGCCTCATCGCCGTTGATGACCTAACATATTATGTCAGAAACAGGATGTGGCGTATGTTTTTGTTTTTGTCTTCACTAGCCTCACTAGCCACATATCTTGTGCTTTTACTGACAAAAAATTTTCAATATGAGAATAATGAAATTGAATCTTTTTTAACTAAAAGTCAAGCAGGTTGTGTGTGCAAAGAGATAACAGATTGGTTGGATATTTGTTGTTATAGGTACATGTTACACAGTGACAGTACACAGCAGAGGTGAAACTTTACCACGAGAGACAAGAGTAATTTGAACCTGCTTGAGAATAATTGAAAAATCAATAGAGAGTTACATTTATTTCGAAAACAAAAAAAGCATTCGAAATCACAACTTAATTACACAGCTTAATCATTAATATGTCATCTACACTATTCGACGATATCTTTTCCGTTCAATCTATAGACACTGCAAGATACGATAAAGTGTCTAGAGTAGTTGCTGTGTCTACCTCATCTTCGAGCACAAAATTAACTATTGATATAAACACTGAACTTTTCCCAGTGTCTTCAAATGACACACTAACCATCACATTAACTAAATCGCTAAATGTTGATGACTCAACTGATGACTCAGATTTTTTGGCTGCCAATGGATCTTGGAGACCGCCTAAACCAAACCAAAGATCTTTGATGGATGATTACGATTATGTGATGCACGGTACTGTTTATAAATTTGAAGAAGGTGCAAATGATAACATCTCAGTGTATGTTTCCTTTGGTGGTTTATTGATGTGTTTGGAAGGTAACTATAGATCATTATCAAGTTTGAAACAGGAAAACTTGTACATTTTAATGAGACATTAGGTGAATGGGAGTGAGTTGAAACCCAAGAGGGGGATCAAAAAGTTAAAAAAAAAAAAAAACAAGTTTGAAAAGGTACAAACAAGTTGCAACCTACAACTTGGCGATAAATCACTGTATAGATAATTTCAGGTTAGTAGTATTAATTGACCTTGAATCAATAAAAAATTAATTAAAACTATTGGAATTCACTAGGCGTTACCCGTAATGTACTTTTTACATACATGCAAATAATATCATTTGTTTAATCTATAGTGTCTATTGAGTTATATACATCAATCTAGTTCAAATACCTTCCCTTAAATCTGTTTCACTTAATCCTATAACACCACCATGTTTTTTGAAATTTTCCATATAAACAGATCTTTTCAAGTCTCGTAATCTCATCAACTCATCCCAGTAATCTCCATGCTCATATTCAAAATTGACGTCACCACCATAATTCAATGCCAATTGATCTGATGGGACAAAATTACTGAATGGTTCATCAAATTTCACTTTTTGTTTAGTAAAATTATCAACAAATGGCCAACAAATTTTCAAGAAACCCCAAACAATAAATGGAATATTAATGAAAAGTGCTCTACCCAATCTTTCAGGATAATGATATTGCAAGATACTCAAAACTTGTTTACCAACAGAAACAGATGGAACTTTTGGGTCTACCAATATAGCTTCTGGGTATTTCTTAAAATCCACACACAATGCCAATTTATCTTGACCTTGAGGCATGAAGTCGATACTTGTTTCCAACATGAAAATCATATGCTGGATTTGTCTAAAAGACGTCTTTGTGTTTTGTCTACCATTTATCAATATCAAACAAGGTCTTCCTTCATCGTCGAATCCGAAAACTTGACATTTACCGGTTTCGTTCTCAACTTCAACTAATTCTGAATTCACTCTTTCGTATTTCCCACCAGATAACCCAAATTCTCTACGCCAAGCAATAGAATTAGTCAGTCTCTTGATTGTCTCATCAGTGTTCCAATTACAAGCTCTCAAGTATCTCAATATGCATTCTTTAGTAAGCCAAGCTTGTTCAAACTCGTTTAGTGGTTCATAGTCTGATTCTTTACAATTTTTCTCTGAGGTTGGATACTTTTCAGTACTTTGGAAATGCTTTAAAACTGTAGCATATTTATCAGCTTCCTCGTCTGTGGTTGTTGATTGTAAAGTTGGTTTTTTAGCCTTTTCAGAAGGATCTTTAAATGGTGTTGTATGCTTTGGTTTATCTTCATCGACAATCCATTCTTTCGTCACTGGCTTGTTCTTTTTACCAAATCCAAACATTATTTAACAATCCGATATTCAATGCTTCTTTATTTAATCTTGGATTAAACCTTTCCAACTGTAAGCTATGACACGACAAACAGTTCAAACAAAACTCCTTTGTATTCACTTATTTGGCATGATGACAGTTTTCTATTTTTATTTTGTATATATATTATTTTTTTTTCACTCTCTTGTGCCGATCTGAGTCTCGGTCAAGATCTCGCACCGCGTCTGAAAAACCAACCCGAAAGTGTTACAGGCCAGATTTTCTAGCCAGAACAGAACAGAAGCTTGAAGTGCTGTACGCTTGTCAATGGTATATTAATACGTTCGCTTCTCTATGCTCTAATACGTAATATAGTCTTAAATTACACAAAGCTATGTGAAAGAAACAGAATAAGAGGGAGAAAAAAAAACAAAAAAAAAGGGATGAATTCTATAATCAAGAGTAACTAAGGGGTCACCTTCCCGAATCATTCTAACTTTTTGTTGTGGCCAACAGCAGCATCAAAAAGATAATCAATGACATGCTCAACAGGCTCATCAAACAAATAAGGCAACACTGGGACAACAGCCAAACCTAAACCGACTGGTCCGTAAGTTTTTAAAGCCTTGTTGGAGGAATTTTTAAACAAAAGAGAGGAGTATCTAACGGTGGAATGAATGGTGAAAGCAGGCAATCCCATACTGGCAATTGATTGGAACAAACCTCTTTTCAAACCAACCAACTTCCAGTCCATGTCGTTGTAAGCGGCAACCGCTAGTGGATTGGACTCAGGTTGGTCGTTCCATGGCATCAATCCAGGCTTGTATCTGCCCTCTTGTTTCATCTTGGCTTTCCAACTCTCCAATGAGACATCACCTAATATATAAGCCCATGAAACACCGTAACCTGCCTTCACCAAGAATGGATGCGCAACAGGTCTGAACGACTCACCGATATCTGAGGTGTATGCGACATATCTATGTGATGCCAACAGAATCGTACGAAGTCTAGCAGCATAAGCAGAGTATCTTATCGAGGAATCAGTTGACGTGGATTCGTTGGCGGATCCTTGACTAGATTCAGATATTTTGGTAACTTCTTGAGACATTTCGGAAAATTTATAAACAAGTGTGTGTGTGTGTAATTCAAAAAGTAATTTGCAGTTGTAATTACGTATCTGTAGCCCTGTTATTTAAAAGCTGTAATTCACAGTTAATGTTTACTGCAAAGTTCAAATAAACTGGTAATTTGCCAGCAGGAAACTGTTCAATCACAGAGAAGAAGAAAAGAGACAAATCTGAAAGCAAGCAAAATCTCACACTGTCAGGGTGGCGGCTTTAATCTGGGGCGAGATCCGGGAAAAAGCTCAAATCCGGCTCGGATAGACATGTGAAGAGTGAGTTGCTTTTTACTATAGTGAAGAGCCACCAGATATACATTAAGATAGTATATATATGAATATATGTATATATACAAAATTTTCCAAAATACAAAAAGATAGATAAAATGCATCAATCACCATAACACTAACATTAAACTCGTTGCACTCTCATGATGATGCCTTGATAAACCCAAAAGTCAAATTGACGAAAACCCCTGCAAAGATAGCCATTTGAGTACGTTTATTGAAAATTCCACCAATTTCCAATTTTATTAAAAACAACCCAAAGACACCTAGAAAGTAACCTATCGTAACGCCAATCAGCAAATCTCTATGAGGATCGTAACTTCTGGATACAAGTCCTAGTCCATTATTATTGTTATCTCCACCCGGTCCATTGGCAGACCCTGTACCATTATTGGCGCCATTAATGGTTAAATTTGCTGGGAATTCATCAATCTCGTTATTTACCGTACTATCAATCCAGCGATCTTCCAAGTTTCGCAATGCTTCAGCGTCCTGGTTTGCAAGATTTGCTCCGTGAATCTGCTGGAACTGCAACCGGAGTTCATTAATGTCTTCTTGTGAGAATCCTTGGGATAATAATCTGTCAAATCCGGTCGGTGCCGTTGAAGTAGACTTTTCGGGCTGGTGTTCGAGTTCCTCTTCTTTGGCAAGTTCTTCTTTGCTTAATTTGTCACCCACAATACAGTGAATATATATATTTATCGGTTGTGCAGATTTCAACAATTTTGAGCTCTCGCTATCCGACTCACGTATACTATCATCTTCTTCGTCGCTATCAGTGTCTGTGTCTTGTTGTTTAATGATAAACTGCACCTCTTTCATGAAATCAGAATGGTTCAGCACAACTTTACCATTATGAATCAATTTGAGACGATTATTTTGCATCGTCTTGTTATGTTGTCTTATATTCTTCCTTATAAACTGAGTCGAGACATCTTTCAAGCTCGCAAGACTCTCAACTGGTATAGTAATATCGGGAGACCCATTAGCGAATCTGATCACAAACTGAATTGGTCTATCAGTCAGTCCATTTTGCTGCTGTTGTTGGTTTTTCTTCAAATCTGAGCTGTGAAGAGGTAATATGTTCCCCGACATGATCGATTGTCCTGTAATTCAATTGCAAAATTAAAAGTCCTGCTTTGTATTGCCTTTATACCTCCTTACTCCCCAGTTTTAAATCTTATCAATTACTTAACTTACTCCATATCTATCCTCATAACCACCTACCCTCAAACACACCAGACACAATTTAAATATTAGATTATGTAATTCAATTGAATTTAAAAAAATTACCCTGTCTTTAAAAATACCCGTAATTTCAATATGACAGACTATTTTCTCTTCATCTCAAATAATGGAAAAAAATTTCAAGTGGTATAAAAAGGAGGTGCAAGTTCATTCTTCAACTCTTTTTAATACATTGCAAATACTTGATTTTAAGTTTTTTTTCCTTTTTTTCTTTCTTTAGTGCGGACAACCAGTACTTTCAAACCGTGTTGCTTCGTTATCTACTTTTTCAACAGATATGTAAGCGTCAAGTACTTGGAGAGATTATTTATGCATTTTGGATCATCTAAATGCCCTTCTGGACAGTTCTCTATCTTTTTCGAGGAGCTGTCTAGGGCTGGTAGATCCTACATTTTTTTTGTTTTGCTGTTGTTTTTCCACCAAACGAAAGCAAAACGTCTTGTCTGTGCTAGCCAATTCTGGTTACTAAAAATTGTTAGTAAACAGTAAGTAGTTTTATTTTGTAAATGTAACGGTGCGGTGCTTAGTCACTGTGTCTGGACATCGAGTTGTGTCTGAAGCAACTGTTGTAGTGCTCTTAAATGAAACTTGGGAAAAATAGAATGGCTGTACTAATCCACAATTTACTTGTACGGTCATATACTAGACTTTTACTAGAATTATACTATATTGTTGTACAATCAACCACTATATTGTTGTAATTGACCATATCTCTCAATACTCGGTATATTTGAAATTTAGACATACATACATGTGTATAAAAATATTTTTATTTCAACTTTTCATTTTTCAAAATAAATCAAATAGTCTTTTTAGTAGCAACAGTAGCGGCAACCAAGACTCCAGGTAATTCTTCAGAGCCAACAGTGATTAATAACTTGACACCAGCGACGAAAACCAAGATTAAAATCAATGTTGTCCAGAAAATTAAGTTGAATTCAGAACTGACATCTTTCTTTTGACAAGCATTACCTGTCCAGTGAGATGATCTACCAGTTTCTTCATCCACAACAACAGAGCAAATACATTTCCAACATTGGCCAACTTTAGAACATAACCCGTGTCCAGAACAAGATAATGTAGAATCTATACAATTTTCTTGTGATGAGAAGCAACCTGATCCCGAGGAGAATATTTGTGCACCAGAATTGGTGTCTCTTTTAGGCAAAGAGATTGCTTGTTTTGGAACAGATGAATCTTTGATATTCAAAGATAGTTCTTTTTGAGATATTGGCAAGACAATAATGGTTGCTTCATTTTGCTCATTTAAATGAGATGTAATTAATTCACGTATCATGGCTTTGCATGATTTGTATGTTTGAGATTGATGTCCAGCTTTTTTAAACACTTTAGTTAAAGAATTTAAATTGATAATGATTTTGTCTGTAGTCTTGGCTAAATTTTCTTTTAAAAAATAATCTAATTGAGTCAATTCATTGATGAATGATTCATCATTAATATGATTCAATGATCTTTTATTTAACAATTCAATAACATTATTATTGTTGTCTTGTTTAGTTAATGTGAATGAATCTTTTAAATCGATCCAAAATGATTGTAATTTGTTTGTTTCCTCACTATGGAAATATTTTTGCCACAATTGAGTCAATTTACTGTTGAAGTTATAACCAATCAAATGGATTTGCTCAGATAACTTGCTTAATTTTAAATTTTGATCGGATTTCATTAGTTTATTTGGGAAATCAGACAAAAATTGTTTAAAAAATGAAAAATCTCTGTCATCTTTAGATTCAACTGTATAAATTGGTTCAATTGAATCAAAAAATTCGCATGGTTTATCGACACCATTGACTATTAAGATTAATTGCTGTTTGTTATCATTGTTAAAATTTGGTGATTTACCAAGTGATAATGCAGATAAACTATCAGCAGACTCGACTTTGTAATACTCGGAAATGTCGAAATCGTCAGCCAAGTTCAAAACTGAGTCCTTTTGTGATAATACAGGCACTTGACTTTTTATCTCGTTCTCACCTGCGAATTGATGATGGTGAATCTTATATATAGCAGCATTGTCAATAGCTTTAACTGTTGAAACGACCAGAGTGGTCAACGCAACCACACTGAACTTCATCGTGGAATAAGAACAGTTACTGTGTAATGTGTATATAAACAACAATAAATTTACTTTGAAACTGTACTTCAATGTACCAAGTCTATTATCAGTTTAAATACAAAGTACTCAACATCCAGTTATCTGATTGAATGTCTAACTAAAGAGTGTATAATAATAATACAAGTAAATTGCAGCAGTGAAATTGGCTGCAATTTTAAAAGGCACATTGGTGCAGGGGTGTGTATTATATAATTTTATATAATAGTGTACGGGTGTATTATATTTCATTTCAGAGCTTTAATAACTGAGAGATGGAGAGATGGTAGATAGTATTTATCTGAATACTACCTGTCTTTTGAGGTTGTATTAGTCGTATTACGGATGCTAATTGGTGTTTGTTTATAGCTGAGCTGATATGCTATTACTTTATTTAGAGAGTGATGTTTGGAGAACAACCGGTGGGACCGAGAGTGCCCGTTAAGATACAGAGGCAGAGAGAGGCTAGATTGCAGAAAGAGCTGGAGACTGATAAGAGTGTTGCAAACCACACACATCCGGATAGATTGGAGAATTTTGGCAATACAAACGGTATGGGAAGCGAGCCTAAGCAAAAGAGGTTGTTTGACAGTGGTAAATCTTTAAACGATGAAGTTAAAAATGAAATGTTCAAACGAATCAAGTCTACCAAGAGTAGATTTGAAGAGTAAAGTCGCTGGTTCGGTCTTGTTAAGCATGGATAGGTACATACACCAGTAGCAACTGGTTTACTTTTATTTATGGTGTAGATGTTACTGTGTCGCACAGGGAGCAAAAAAAGCCGGGTATAGAATCTGACTGGAGAACCAATCGGGTTGCAGTGAAATTGATGCCAAGTGGACCTCTACTTTTACGTATCACTACACAATCATGAACTTTGCGTTTAAGATCTTCCAATCTGTACCTGAATATATATCTAAACTCTGTCTCAGGTTCCTTAGCACACCATCATCATTATCGCAGGACTACAATGAGGTTTACTAATCATACAAAATATCATTTTACCCATTTTATTTTAATGATTCCCTATGTATTAATACTTAGTGTATGCGTTTCCGTTTCAAGTCGTTATTCGACTTGACTTTGTCTTTTTCGTCACCATTCATGAATACTAAATTAGGCACTACTCTAATGCGTTTATCAGTAACAGACCAACAACTAACTACTTTAGCACGTGCAACTGGATCAGGTTTTCTGCTCGATGTTGCACTACCATCACAATCCAATCCTGCCTCAGAGTCACTCATCTCAAGATCAACTCCCTTATTTCTTCTTTTTGTCTTTTTCTTTCTTTTCAATTTCTCTTCTGGAACCCTTTAACACTTCTAAATGTCCCACTCTGGAAGCAATAAGTCTTTCTGTAGAAGACGTAAGTTTAGCAGCGTGTTCTTTGCTTAATTTGTACAATTTCTTTTCGTTGGAATTTGACTTTGATGGTTTGTAATTCTTTGGAGCTGCAGCTTTTGGATTCTTCTGAAGCTTAGTCACTCTCGCAGATTTCTTCTTTGTCAACTTAAGATTTCCTTGTGCCATTGTATGTGTCTCTATTCTATCTCAAGTTCTGGTTAATGACTAGACGATAGAAGTTATAATCGTATCCTCTAAACTCACAAATGAAACTGCAAATAACAGTAGAACTCTATCAGCACTCTCTTTATATCAGAAAAGAAGCAATAAAAAAAAAAAGAAAAAAAAAATTAAAAAAAAATTAAAAATTCATGTTATGTAATCAATTTGGTAATCAGTTAACATTCACGAAGTCCGACAGCTCCTCAAACTCATCCGGCAGTTTGATGGATAGATGGATGGATATAATGGCCATTGAAACTATAAAAGCACACTTTATGGAACGATCAACATCCATTGGAATTAGGTCCATCATTATAATTGTTTAATTTGTGTAGAACAAGACAAAAAATCAAGATGACTAAAGTTTATTCCTACGCAGACTCCAAGGATGTCGCAAACTCAGTTGCTTCTTATATTATTGACATTCAAAATGCTGCTTTAGCTTCTAAATCAAAATTTCAAGTTGCAATCAGTGGTGGTTCATTGGGAAAAGTGTTGAAAGCAGGATTGATTGATAACAAAGAGAACTTAGCCAAGATTCAATGGTCTAAGTGGGAAGTTTACTTCAGTGATGAGAGACTAGTTCCATTGGATCACGAAGATTCAAACTACGGACTATTCAACTCCCTGGTTTTATCTGCATTGAAAGAAGTGGGTGTTGAATTACCAAAAGTTGTCACTATTAATGAAAGTTTACTCGCTGAAGATGGATCCACCGACGCTGAAATTGCCCAAGATTACGAGTCTAAATTACCAGAAAATGGCTTAGATTTAATCTTACTAGGTTGTGGACCAGATGGCCATACTTGTTCACTATTTCCAGGTCATAAATTGCTACAGGTGACAGATAAAAAGATTGATTTCTTACAAGATTCACCAAAACCTCCACCAAGAAGAATCACTTTCACTTTCCCTGTTTTGGCCGCTGGTCAAAATATTGCTTTTGTTGCTGAAGGTGCAGGTAAAGCTCCAGTCTTGAAGCAAATCTTCCAATCAGAAGAAAGTGGCTTACCTTGTGAAAAAGTTAATGCTATAAACTCCGCTGTTTCTTGGTTTGTCAATGATCCTGCTATTGAAGGTGTTCCAATTACTCCTAGTAAATATTAATCACGAGACGATTAAATCTGTATATTTATATGGTTTCAAAATATATTATGTACTTTATGAAAAGTTATGATGACAGATCTTGACTCTCGTCATCGCCTTCAATATCAAAAACATCAGCCAAGTCAAGATTCTGCACTTCCCAATTTGCGTCAAGCGCACTCATCTTATTATTTGCCTCATCACTCGTACCAGAAACATTCTCCGTATGTAGTTCGCCAAAGTTGTTTGCCCCAGATGCACTTCCACCGGTTATCGTTCTGATAATCTTTAATTGATTCTCAATGTTTAGGTCACCGTAGTTTTTAGCTTGAGAAACAGCTCCACCGGTTATCGTTCTGATAATCTTCAATTGACTTTCAACAGGTTCTTCGTAAAAGTCACGATGCTCACGAACATACTCTTCTTCATCAGGTGTATGACCAATAGATTCACCAACTCTGACTAACGTTTCAACTGAATTTGATGAATTTTTAACAAGATCAGAATCAAATACAATCTTGTCTTTTTCAAAAAGTAACAAAATAGTTGAACCTCCAAACTTGAAATAACCAACCTCATCACCTCTTTTCAAATAATCTCCTTCTTTACAACTCAATACCGTAGAACCAACCATCATAGCACCAACACAAATCATGATAACTTTACCAAATGATTCAGTTTCAATCTCAATTAATACTCTAACATTTTCACCATAAACATCAACTTTGGACCGAATAGCCATTGGATTAACAGTATAGTACTCACCTTCAATCTTGAATATCTTGATAATCTTACCATCAACCGAAGAATGAAATCTATGATAATCTTGCGGAGCAAGTCTAAATATAACAATTGAGCCATTTTGATATGGTTTATCGTCAATCTTATGGTCAAGTAACTTTGAGACTGTGAAATTTTTACCCTTGATCCAAATTTGTTGAGACTCCTCAATTGTTCTAAAAACGCAACATCTACAGTCCGCTCCACTAACTGCAATCTTAGTATTGTCAGGAGATTCGATTGGTCTAGCGTTTGGTTTCAACTTTCTGTAGAAAAACTCATTAAATGTCTTGTATTGGCTGATATCTTGGACCAAACAGTCGGATAAATCCAGAGAGTGAAATTTAATAAAAGATTCAATCTTAGCTTTGGAACTCTCAGAATCAAATTTAGCACCTTGTTTGTAACTTAAATTTTTCAACATTCGCTTAACTCTATCACTTGTCTTTTTGTTTTTTCTGAAAGATCTGTACAACAATCTTATTCCGAGTCTAACATAAACACTCATCTTCTCTTCAATAATCAACCCTGAAGTACGATCTTGAACTAGAATATTGGCATTGTCTTTACCTAACTTAACCTTACCATACGCAAATTTTATCAATGCTTTGGAATACCAACGTCTAGTGGCTGCATTTTGAGTGGAAAAGCTTGGCTTTAATATTCTTCTGATCGAGGACCAATCTTTTGAACAACATATAGCTAAATGTCTTATAATGTCTTCATCGTCGTCAACTCTTGCTTGTTTAAAGCAAGAGGGACAATGTGAGATTTGAATGATGTGTTTTTGATTAGATTCTAAAGGTGAGGATGATATAGATGATGGTGAGAATGATTGGCTACGTTTGTTTTTCAAATTGTCTGAATCGGAAAACGCAGATACCGAAGTATATGGACTTTGGGTATTGCTAGGATAAGGAGACAAGTTGGATGTCGATTGTGTCAAAGATGATGAAAGCAAAGAAGTGGAAGCTGATTGATCACTAGTCAAATCTTTGGAATAATTGGAGCTTGATTTGATATTTTCACGTTCTTGATTTTTGAAAAATGCTTCAAATTCAATTATAATTTCATCAATAGTTAACTTGTCACCCATCCATGCCCTTTTACCTTGATTTTCGAAAAAACCAACAATCTCCGAGTCTCCTAAATTTGAGCCAATGTTTTGCAAAAATTTCATAAGTTCTAAAATATCAAAAGTATCAGATTCATCATCTTCTTTGAATCTAATTAGCAATTGACGAAATAGATTTTGTCTCAAACTAGTATAAGGCTCAAATTTCAGTCTAATTTTCAATTGAGGATCTACATCTTTTGAATCTTTATATTTGTTTTCAGTAGCACTATCTAGCTCCATAGGAATTTGAATTGTAGTTAGAGTTTCTGTATATGTGGTAGTTGGTAATTCTTTAGTCGAATTTTTTTTGAAAAGTTTCCTGCTTGATTTGAATGTCGTTTCATCTTCATTATCAATAATTGTGAAATTTGAAGAATTTGCAACGGGATTCTGTGCCTTTGAATTCGAAATTAACTCCCTAATAGGTATATTACGAAAGCACACCTTATCATTGAAAGAAACATAGTCTTTGTCCAAAATTTGGAAATGCACATTGAAATTCTTTTCAGTTTCCATAACTTCAAAAATAATCATTTCATGGAAAACAGGATTCAATGTGTGTTTTCTCCATGATGTTTTAAAAACTTTAGTCCCAAAAGATACAACAACAAATGGGTCCATGTCATACCCAAAGATACTAGTATCATGTAGAGGAGGAAGTCCTGATGCTGAAACTATCTCTACAAATAATATACCCAGCATATTACTATCATTTGAAAATTTATAGTTTTTCTCAGATTTGGAAATTTTGGATCTCAATCTATTGAATCTGTGTTTTTTTTGTCTAACATTTGAAGAGTGTGATGAATCTGGGATATTGAAATCTGTGAATGATCCTGCTGAAGTGTATCCACCTTCATCGTGGGATAATGTAACAGAGCTCATAGATGCATTACTACTTGATCTTGAACGGATATTTAATTCACCAATGGCTCTATGTGCCTGGGCTAGTGAACTAGGATGGTGACTCTTGGTAATTCTAGAAACGTCTTTGACATCTAATTCATCATTGTCAATGAGATGCTCATGATCAACGTACTCTTCGTCATCAATACTACTATATCCTTCATAATGTTCCACAATTTTGGTATCATTGCAATAGAAATTCTGATCATCAATTTTCAACATTGCCAAAGGATCTCTTCCGTTTGACTTCATTGTTTCTATATATTCAGTCAATGATTCAATATATTTGTCAACTTCTTTCTTCCTCTGTGATACAAGCTCGAAATCAATCCGCTTGTCTAACTCATCCTGGTAGCGTTGTCTCTCGTCTTCATCGACATCATCCTCTTCTTCGTCTTCGTCTTCATCCTCTTCAAACTCATTTTCGAGTTCCACCTGCTCATTATTTATGTCGTTTATAACAATTACTGGGTTGTTGGACAAGGGTGGCATTTTCTTCCTCGTTTCATTTTCCAGCTTTCTAGTTTTACGTAAGGAAACACTAAAACGACATTTCAGTAAACCGGTGACAAACCTTTGTTCTTTTTCACAAGAATACAACTTATAGGTTCGAAATCCTGTATCATTGGCGTCTCTTAACTCCTTCAATAGTTCTAGTATGGAGAATCTTAATTCGCCCAAATAAGTCTTCTTGCTACCTTTTGTATCCCAAATAGAAATCGTAAGTATAGCATAGGATCCATAAGGTAATTTTCTAAGTAGCGTGCTGCTAGATTTCAACTTTTCCGAACGTGGAGGTAACTTTAACTTGAGTTTAAAAGTGCTGTTCCAATGGGGATTTAGATTGTTCTTAATCACTGTGGTACTTTCTGAACAGTACGGATGAATCTTCAAAACACATTTGGGATTACAAGTCAAATTCGCTGAAGATTTGATAATCGGATTGACTAGTAAATCCTTGATCTCAAGTACGGTAACGTTTAAAACCAAGTTAGATGCGGACTTGGACTTGTTCTTCACCCTGCTCATCTTCAACTAAAAATGCCGATTCTCAACGCAATTGAAGTCCGGAAGTGAATGTTGAACTTAATGTATTAATTAGAGTGTCTTAAAGACAAAAACTTGTCTTTATATATCACTCTGATTGTCAGTCTTTACACTAAGGCATGTTAAACATCAAACTTATTTGTCATTAACCCAACCTGGCCAGATGCCCCAGTTGATAGATCTTAGTATAGGTAGACATCAGCCACTACTAAAAATATTACAAACTGCGCCTCGTAATTTTATTTCTTTTGTGGCTAGTTACAAATGTTATGTAACAAATTATGTAACGAGTTGGAAAGCTTTGTCATCTGGCGCTTATTTAAAAAAATAATAATTTTTCAACAAAAGAATTTAAAAAATTTGCGCTGAGAAGAAGAAGAAAAAAACCGTCTGTACGAGAGCACAAGCGCTGACAAAAAAAGAGAAGAGTTTAATTTCAGGCAGTGCAGTCAGTCATTGGGAGAACGGAAATTTTCAGACCCCAACAATTAAACGAGTATTTTGCAAGAAGTTAGTTCAACTCTATGGGTAACCGTACAAACGGTTAGAGTTTACATCTAGTACTCTGATAGTAATTGACTATTTTTTGATTAGGATCAGATAAGGGTTATTAACAACTTTTGGATTTGTGAATTTAGAGAAACTGGTTGGGGTACATTTTAACGTACAGCACTGTTCCATCACTGTTTTTGTATTGTTCAAGTAATTCATCTCCTCTGAAATTTCTGTTTGTCTGACATACTATTTGACTCATCAACCTATACAAACTTTTTTAATAAACACAAACGCATATTAACACAAGCATCAGTATGGATTCTCCAGCTCTTTCGCTATCGGCATCTTTGTCGAGCACTAGTGTATCTAGTGACTGCGATGGAACACCACTAGAATACTCAGATCCACAACAACTGCGACACACAAACAAGACCCAGCTGTCTTCTGGTCCCAGCTCACAATCGTCATCTCAACAGTCTTCCAGACAAGGAAGCATTTATATTCATAACCATTCGAAAAATCCTAAACCTTTAAACGTTCTGGACGCACATATTGTGCATGATGAGAATGAATATTTGAACAACATATTACCAGAAACAAAAGATATTGCATTGCCTAACCACAATCAACTGATTAATGAAATCTCTGTTGATATTGGAGGCTCTTTATCGAAATTGGTGTATTTCACAAAATCTGAAAATACGGGGAATGATCAAGATGGATCTGGTGGCAGATTGAATTTTTACAAGATTGAGACTTCAAAGATAGATACTTTTATAGATTATGTTAAACAAGTTTTGCAAAAATATTACAATCATGACGGTGAAACTTTGATAAATGATAAAGTTACACTTATAGCTACAGGTGGAGGTTCATACAAATTTTACGATGATTTAAAGACAAGATTGAAATGTAAAGTGCAAAAAGAAGACGAAATGCAATGTCTTATTATCGGTTTGGATTTTTTCATAACTGAAATCAAGAATGAGATTTTTTATTATGATGAATTGAATCACAAGTATGTTGAAATTGAAGAATGTGAAAAGGATAAAATATACCCTTACCTGTTGGTCAATATAGGATCAGGCGTTTCCATGATCAAAGTCACTGGACCTGGTCCCGATAATTTTGTAAGAGTTGGTGGCTCTTCATTAGGAGGGGGCACTCTTTGGGGTTTACTTTCTCTTCTTACAGATAGTAACGATTTTGACGAAATGCTAGAAATGGCGTCTTTGGGTGATAATGAAGATGTCGATTTATTAGTCGGTGATATATATGGTAAAGGTTATAATAAAATAGGATTAAAGTCAAATCATATTGCATCTTCAATGGGGAAAGTGTTTAAAAAAGTATTTGCTGAAAGTGAGGATGCTGCAGAAGCAAATGTGGATCAAGATAAATCTCATTTCAAGGATGGGCCTGACATTAACTCAAATGATAAGCGTATACAAAGATTAGCAAAATTCAAACAAGAAGATCTTGCACGTTCTTTGCTTTATGCAGTTTCTAATAATATAGGTCAAATTGCTTATTTGCAAGCTCAGCGTTACAATTTGAAAAAAATATACTTTGCTGGATCATATATTAGAAATCATTATCAAACCATAAGGACGTTAAGTTATGCTATTAATTTTTGGTCCGAAGGTAGCAAGAAAGCCTATTTCTTGAAACATGAAGGTTATCTTGGCAGTATGGGAGCTTTTTTGAAAAGGGAGTATCAAAGTGAAGAGGAAAAATATTTTGATGATAACCAAGTTGTACAATAGTTTTAATGAGTTACGATATTGCTAATGTGTGTCAAATCTTTTTTTTCCCCCTTCCCTTTATTATATCTTCCATTTTCTTTTCCTACATTTCTCGACATCACCGTTGCGCTCTACTAATATATGTATTTGTCTCATAATTAATCAATATCCAATTATACTCTCCTGTTTTTCGGGTTTCACTTCAGAGTGTTTCGGTAGTTGTTTCATCTGTAAAAAGCTTCCACAATTCAATCAACTCAAGCAAGTAATCATATTTCTCTTGTAATTTTTCATCTATAGTATTCATAGATTTCAATCTTAAAAACTTCTCGAGTTTAGCCTTCTTGTCTAATTCCATAGATTGCAGTTGTTCTATCTCCCGTGATAGGTTTTTCACTTGCTCTGCTTTCTCTTCGTACTCAACTTCAGATCTGCTTATCGTGCCTTTCAACTCATTGTTAGTTTTAACTATATCATCAATCAAAGCCTCCAACTCTTCGGTGGACCCTACTTTGTAGCCACTTACCATCAGACTATTTTGTTCTGACAACTCGCTCAACTCTTTTTCTAGTCTATCAACATCATTCTCCAGATTGTGATTGGTCTTGTTGATTTTTAAAACTTCTCTCAAAAGACGCACCATATTCTTGTTCTTAGCCGAAATATTATCCTTCAAAAGATTTACCTCTTGTTTTGATTCAATCAATTCTATATTCATTGCAGTCACCTGATCGTTTATCTGATTAAATTCTTCGCTCGTATAACCTAGATCTCCTTCCAACAGGTCTAGAAACTTCTCTTTAGAATCTGTTTCAAGGTACTGGTACATCAATTTTTCTGAAAAGTCCGATGAATGTTTGATGACGGTAGAGTAGAACGACTTGGGATTGCTCAAAATATGCTCCCTGTTCTTAGCAAGAGTCTCCTGTTTCTCGATGAATAACTTAAATGCAGTCTCCGATTGCAGAATGGCAAATTGCGAAGCCAAGTCATTTGTGGTTGTTGTTGTGCTAGTAGTAGAGCTATTAGTCGTAGTAGTGTTAGAAATGGGCGTAGTCTTGGTCGATGTAGACGTAGACGTGGACGTGGAAGTGGACGTGTATCGTGATGATGGTGATGGTGACGAGACAGGTAGTGTACCAATCGAGCGACCTTCAAAAGGCTTGTTTTCCTGGACTTGTGACATTTGTACTGTTTTTCCAATAATCAACCTAACTTTTGTAGTAAATTTTCAAACTACAAAGATTCATGTAGCCCAATTAAAATGTGTTTTATAGTAAGATAAGTGCTATCAGTAAGATGAAATATAGTGTTGTTTTTACTTTTTCAAAAGGTAAACAAAACAAAGTTAAGGCTGTGCAACATGATAACTTGTAAATATTTGTGGCTGTGTCTGTGGCTGGTAGAGGCTTTTTTAATCTTGCCATTTCACAGGATAAACCTGTCTGGATCTTACTGAAGTATACTGTATTTTGCAAATCTGTCTAGGCTTTTAGTTGGTAGTTATGATAACTGGAGCAGAATTTGGTAGTGATAAAGCTAACTTATAGCTGAAATTAATATTTGGGTGACAAAGTTTGATTTAGAGCAGATGTCGTTCGTTAGAAGATCACATCGCAAAACTAGAACAGGTTGCATGACTTGTAAAAAACGTAGAATAAAGGTATGTCAAAATGATTTATACAGTTTGCAGAGATCAACTTACTTTTTTTGAACAGAATTTTCCGCTTAGCATAGTTACTAACGTACTTGATGCATTGTAGTGTGACGAAACGAAACCGATCTGCACGAGGTGTGAGAAGAGAGGTTTGAAGTGTAACTATCAGGTTATTGTGGGACAACCATCAAAAGAGTGCTCCAATGAACCTGGCACATCAAGGTCTTCCAGTGGTGAATATCCCAGTGATACTTCTCTGATATACTCTAGGTTGGGTAACACTCTCTATCAGATTGATAACAATAACACAGACTATGAAGTAAATAAGCAAACTCATGTAGTTGAGCAGTATCAGCAATTACAGGCATCGATATCAAACACAAAGAACGCAGATTTACCTTCGAGGATAAGCAATCAATATGCAAATATTTCAGTGAATTATTATTCACATTCAAGTGAGTCACAAAGCTCTAATTCGCCTCCGAGATTTGAAAATAGTAAAGTTAGGCAGATTAAGAAGAACCTCTCTGGTTCTGGAAAAATGTACACGATGAACAGTGTCGATGGCGTGATACTTCCCGATATTGACTTGCCACAGAAGTCATTGAGTCGAATAACTGATAAGTTCAAAAAAACGAAAAAAAAGGTTGCTAAAGACCCTTTGCAGAGTTTGAGAAATGCTTCACAAATTCCGGTTCAGTTTGATAAAGACGCATCCAATGTTGACTCGCCTGATCAACTAATAGATGTTCCAGAAGAATTGAAAAGTTATTCTTTTTATTCCGAATTTAATCTCAAAATGAATAAATTTGTATCAGATGATTTACCTCTACGTATCTCTAAAGATCCCTTGGATAGGAAACTCTTAAGTGAGGTGATACATCAGTCAGCTAAATTTCACAGTTTTTGGCATAGTCTGATGGCAGTGGGCTGTATAGACTTATATTATCGACAAGAGGTTAATGGTTTTGATAATGTTGTGAATCTTTCTAAAGAGATGTATTTGAAAATGGGTGATTATCATTTTTCAAAATCGTTGTCCATTATGACAAAGGAAGTGAGTTCCGAAAATGAGTCTTTTCACCTTGTTTCATTAATGTTATCATCTGTGTTGCAAATTTTTTATGCTGTTGCACATCCAATACAACGAATAGTAGATAAGGGAGTTTATGGGCTAGAGAAAAACGTTAATATCTTTCTACAACAATACACTTTTGTTTCTCCTCCCTGTGAAATTTTTGACAGAGTTTGTGCTCGGGTATGCAATATTGCTTCATGGAAACAAGAACCACATGATTATTTCCCTGAATTTTTATTTGGCTTATTGGATACAACATATGAAGTTACTAATGAAAAAAACAAACAAAAAGTGTTTCCGTTAGATTCAGAAACTAAAAAAATGTTCAAGTCAGTTATTATATCATGCAAAGGTGAATATTGCTCTTATGTAAAGATGGCAATTTTAAAACATTCAAAGATTAATTCCAGAACACCTTCGCCAACTACAAATACAACTCCAAACAATTCATTGCAATATGTGCCACCTAACAGTATGGTGGCAAGTAACGTGGTGAACGAAGTTTTGGAGACAGATGAGGAAGTAGATATCGGCATTTTTGGAACGCTTTTGCGTTTTACTGGGGAAATTCCTGAAGAGTTTGTATTAAAACAAGAAATGAGCGATCCAAGGGCATTAATCATTACTGCATATAAAATTTTAGGTCTGGCTGCTTGTAGATATGAGTTTTGGCCTGTGTCGCTATACAGAAAGGAACTTGATTTTATTCATCAGATCTTGGATAAATTAGAAAATGCTAGTTTGTGGCAAAGTTGGTTAAATGTTGCATACTTAACACTTGATGGATTGGAGAGGACTTAGCTTTAAGGATTAATGAATAGACGTTTTTATAGAGTGTTTGGAAGTAATAAAAATTCAGTGTAGGTACTTCACAGGTTGTAGTACTCTTTTTGGTGATTAGATTTAGCTCAATCATTGATGTAGTCTTCTTACGGAGGATGCATTTTCTAAAAGTTAGTCTATGCAAAGTTAAACTCTAGAACATCAGTTTTTACCATGACAATCGTTGATGATTTTTGTGGACAAGTTTTTGAATGTTACATAATATCTCAAACCTGTAATCATTTTCTAGTACTTTATTTCTGATTGTTATACATTTTTAAATTTTTTCTTAATTTGGTACTTCTGGAAACAAAAAAGTTTTATGCATCTCAGCCATGATGGTAAACTTGTCAATCCCCTTGCAAATGTACAAGAAATGACTGGTTCACGTTTACGAGTGCCAGAATCACCAGAATCAGAATATTTGTATCACTAGTATGTTAGAATAAAGTTAAAAAACATCAACGCATTCAAGAATTTCTCAAAGGACCAATAACTTTTAAGTTTTTAGTTGTCAAGCATCTTACGCTATGTCCTCTTAAGAAGTAGCGTTTCAAAATGCTGTTCAAGTTATTGAGGGTATTTGATCTTCTACAATTTATTAATTTGCAATGTCCCAGTATATACTACTAAAAATATCAAGTAAGGTTTACAAAGTAATGTGTTTTTTTTGATTAACAAATACTGTAGTTTTATGACTTTAAATGAGCTTCGAACTTTAATAAAATTAACAATGAAGCTGAAGGTAAGCTTATTTATCACAATAACCCTCAATTTTATTTTAGTTCTCTGATTTACAAAATGTCAACACCAGAAACTAAAAAAACAGTCAATTTTTACAATTTGATATTGTGAAAAACTTACCTTTTGGCTTTATTCTTCATCTATAGGCTTTGTGAATAACACTATGCACTTTGAATTACCTTCAGTTACTTAAGAAGTGTTTTATTTAAAGGATTCTGTTTGTTTTAGAACCCCATTCGAGCTAGAATAGTGAAAAACAGTTGTTTTAAACTTTTAAATATAAACAAAGTAGGGTAGTAATATAGGTTGAATTTTAGTAACGTATGAAATTGCCAACCTAAAATTTAAACAAGGAAGCACGAATAGCTCAGTGGTAGAGCAGCAGATTGCAAATCTGTTGGTCGCCGGTTCAATCCCGGCTTCGGGCTTTTCTTTTTTTGTTAATCTTCAATTTTTTTTTACATTTTTACATCTTATTTTTACCGTACAAACAAAAATGGGGTTTTTTTTTTTTAGCACAACAAGATTACTACTAAAGTATCACAGATAAAGTACAAATATTGGTAACACAACTGTCGTTTTCATCTAATGCAAAGTCGTAACCATTCCACCATTCATAACGAAAAAGCCATAAAAAGGAGTTTCGACGCGATAAAAGTCTTTTTTATCTCAAAGAGACGCGGCGACGCTGAAAAGTCGTTAAACGACGAAAAGAAAAAGAGAAAGAAAAAATTGTTGACGAACCGAACAGCGGCCAGCGAAGCGAACGGTCGATTTTGTGAGAATTCGACATCTAGCAGAACATGTAGAGATCAGATAATGAATTTGACAAATTCTGAAATTTTAACTTTTTTGAAAGATTTACTTTATTAAGTTGTGTTAGATTAGCTTTGATTTTATTAATTGTGTCAGATTATTGTTTCTTTGCTTCTTTGGTAAGATTGTTTAAACTTATTTCAAGTACCAAAACCGTTTATTAGTAAGTGAACTTGAAACTATTTCAGGTAAAAGAGGCAGGTGATATACCAGGTGTATATGCAAAATAGACATATCCTATCTACTGACTTGTTTCATTTGACTCTTAGAGTTTTTAGTACTAACATTGGCAACAAACGTTCATTATTGCAACTTTAGAAAATGTCTTCCGAAACCACATCAACTTTCAAAAGTCAAAAGCCTAGAAAATTCATCAAAGCTCCAGACTCTAAAGCTAGAGATGCTAAGCTTGCTGAATTGAATGCTCAATTGAAGAAATTTGACCAAGAAATTGCAGGATTGTCTGCTGACATTGAAAAGACTTCAATTCCTGCTGACTTGGCTGAAGAACGTAAAAAGTTAACTTCCAAGTTATCTGGTATTATCAAGAAACAATCAGAAACCAAATCAAAGAGAAATCAAATCAATGATCAAATCAAATTAATTGATTCTTCAATTAAAAAGAAGGTTGCTGAATTACAAGCTCAATCTGCAAAAAACAATTTCAAATCTGTTGAAGAAATTGAAAAAAAAATTGCTCAACTTGACGATTTAATCGGTTCAGGTGATTTGAAAATTGTTGATGAAAGAAGATATGTTAAAGAAATTTCATCTTTGAGAAAATTGAAAAAAGATTTTGGTAATATTGAACAACAACAAAAATCTATTGATTCCGATAAAGCTAAAATTGCAGAATTGAAGCAAACTTTATCAACAGTTTCAAATAAAGAAATTCAAGCAGAATTTGAAGCTACTACAAAGACTTTAGATGAATTATCTTCAAAAACCAAATCTATTCAAGATAAGAAAAACGCATTATACACAAAGAGAAGAAGTGTTTACTCTCAAAGAGATGCTGTTTGGGATGCAATTAGAAAGACAAGATCTGATTTTGATGCTCAATTCAAAAAATTCCAAACTGATTTAGAAAATGAACGTAAAAGAAGAGAAGAAGAAGAAAAAGTCTCTGTTTTAACTGAAAAGAAACAAGAAATTGAACAAGAAATTGAATTTATTAAAGAAGCATCTGAATTACCAGCTTTCACATCTGAAATATCCACAGTTAACGTCTTATTAGCTCATTTTGATCCTTCATATGTTCCAGAAGAAGCTCCAATTGTTGAAAAAAATTCTTTATCTTCAGCAAATAATAAAAAAGGAAGAGTTATTGAATTACCAGAAAACGCTGTTATTATCAAAAAAGAAGAAGAAAATTTCTTTGTTGGTTCAAAGGGTAAAAAAAATAAGAAAAACTCTTCCAAAAAATCAACTAAATTTGTTCTTGAACCTGAACTCATTTCTCAATTATCCGATTTGTACATTGGTTTACCAACCAAATCTGAAGAAATTCCAGAAACTATTGAAAGTTTGAAAGCCAAATTAGCCGAATTCAAGGGCAAACAAGATGAACAAACCAAGGCAAATAAAGCTAAATCAGAAGAAAAAGTTAAAGCTTTACAGGCTAAAATTGCAGCAATCGATGAAGAAATTGCTAATGAAGTCTCTAAGAAATCAACTAGTAAACCAGCAACCGTTGATGCTGAAGAATCAGAAGAGACCCAAACTGAGGAAAAAACCAATGAAAGTGCTTAGATCCACCTGTCCAAGTGTGCAAACACAACTGGAAAGTGAAATATTTGTATAGAACAATTACAAAATGAACCACAACTAGTTGCTTTAGATTAAAGTCCATATCTCAATTACCTTTACGCCCAATATCGTCGTTGTGACGTTGCTTCAAGGGGTAAGAGACTTTGTTTGGGGTTTGTATCGAGCATTCACTTTTCAATCTGTTAATTCCTCAACATTGTAAATCCGAGCATTTTTTTTCTTCTTCTTCTTCTTCATAGAAACTCCCTATTGTAAAAAAACAAATAATAAAAATAACAAATCAAAAATTCATATCTACAAATATATATTTTATTCAAGGTGTGATTCACTTGAAACAGTTTTCCATAGATTAGCAAAACTATGTATATATCAAATATTGTTTAATCGTTTTGGATTATAAATTTAGTAATTGTACAAAATTACAATCATAGAGTAGACATACTTATTTGACGTGGTGCATAGGAACGCTAAAAGAAAAAATGGCGCTGTAAAAGATTAACAGAGGAAACAATAAGGTATTGATAATTCAAATTAGATCCAGTACGAGACCTACAATCCTGCAGATGAAAGATTACTATGAACTGAGAAATTCTATCATGAATATTCAAGCTTCGTGAAAGAAACGAGGATAACTGATAGACCAAAAAACTGAATGCAAACAATTTTAAATATATATATGTAGGTAAATTGATGGTATAAATTATTTTTTAGCAATTAAATCACTTGAAGTGAATTTTTCATCACCAACTTCCAACTCTCTTGGAACACCAACGTTTCTCTTTCTTTTTCTAATCACATTTTCAATGAAAGCTTCACCAGCTTTATATGAAGATCTGACTAAAGGACCTGAAGCACAATACAAGAATCCAAGATTCAATGCAATATTTTTCCAGTATTCGAATTTCTCAGGTTTAACATATTCGACAACTTTCATATGTCTCTTTGTTGGTCTCATGTATTGACCAAATGTGACAACATCGACATGATTTTCTCTTAAATCTTTTAAAGTTTGCATGATTTGTTCATCGGTTTCACCGAATCCAAGCATTAATGAAGTCTTTGTCACTAAATTTTTATTAGTTTCTTTTGCTGTTCTTAACACACTTAATGATTGTCTATAAGTAGCACGACGATCTCTAACATGAGGAGTTAAATCTTCCACAGTTTCTAAATTATGAGCGAAAACGTCTAATGGAGATCTAGCTAAAACTTTAGCCATTTCCAAATCACCACGGAAATCACCAGATAAACATTCAACCAAAATTTGAGGTGCTTTTTGTTTTATTTTCTCCACGGTGGAACTTAAATGATGAGCACCACCATCAGGTAAATCATCTCTATCAACAGTAGTCAAAACAACGTAACCCAACCCCCACCTACTAATTGCTTCAGCGGTATTTTCAGGTTCCATTGGATCTAATGGAGGTGGAGCTCTATTTGTCTTGACTGAACAAAATCTACAACCTCTAGTACAAGTATCACCCATAAGCATAATTGTAGCAGTTGCTTCAGATTTTTTACCACCCCAACATTCACCAATATTTGGACATTTTGCCTCTTCACAAACTGTTGCTAATTTCAATTCTCTGACATCTTTTTTAACAGAATGAAATGATTTACCCTTTGGAATAGGCACTTTTAACCAAGATGGTAATCTTGCATTAGGATCTTTTCTTGCTGATTCTAATGGATCAATTATAACATCTGCTGCTTTACCAGACAAGAAATCATCAAATGATGGTCCTTTATTTAACTTGTCTGAAAATCTTGAGCCTTTTCTTCTTCTAGTTACCACTTTTGGCTCATCTTTTTGTATTATAATATTGCTGTCCGAACTTGGCTGAGCTGAGACTGATTTTGAAGCCGATGCTAGATTTCTTCTAGCTAGTTTAACAAATGAATTATTGAGTGACTGTATGACTGGTTTATTAGGAAACATCTTGATGAAATTAGTGTTCGCTTCGTTTCAAATGTAACCTTTCCTGTTTTTGTTTTAAATAGATGAATATATAAATGTACCCGTTAAGCCAAAATTAAAAAATGAATAAAGTAACTACTGGATGAACAAAAAAGAAAAAAGACAAAAAAAAAAAAAAGATTTTAACCCCCGTGGAAAACCGTCTGTATCAAATAAACCAAAAAATTAAAAAATGCTAACCAAGTGTTGGTGATTCAGTATGTACTTGTTCAACTTATACTAGTTACAAGATATGATGATTAATAGCATAAGAAGGGTGCAGGTAAGAATGAATTAAGGTCAAATTGCAACTTTAACTTATCCTGATTGAAATACGAGTGGTTCAGAGCTCTTCCAATAATCAAATCTTCTTTACATAATCAAGAACCGAATGGTGTCCGTGCGAAAAGAGTTAAAGTTGATGAAGAAGTCAATTTGAAAGCTAGTAATTTTGACTCTGTAAGTGCAAAATTTGTGTAACAGAGTCATATTTTTTACAATAAGATGACTTCAATTCAAGGCTTAGTTTTGCTAGTGGCTAGTGCATTTTGGCAAGTGGCTAGTGCGTTACAAAGAGTCTTATGATATAAAATATGTTGGTCTTATCATTACGAGGTAGTATAATTAATGGAGTAGATCTTGAAACATGAATTAAAAAACACACACACTGGAGTAAGTAGTTAACTTAATCAACAGTAGTGGGAGATAGAGAGAGAGAGTCCTTGCGTCATTCGAATCCACTTATTGACGCAATTAAAACCACAATTAAAAACTAAAATGCATATATAAATAAGGGCGTATATATAAATAAAAGAGTTGAATGTTGACAGATTAGTTAAGTAATCTGCCTTTATGTAAAGGGGGAACGACTTTTGCAGTCGAGGACGATGAAGATGAAGATGAAGATGCAGAAGGTGGAGAAACAGAAGAAGAAGGAGAAGAAGCCAAAGATGCTGGAGTTGATGAAGGTAGAAGATCATTCAAATTTGAATTATTTGAGCTTCTTGAATTAGCAATACGATTCAATTTGTCAGAGACCAATTTTGACATTAATTTTTGACAATCTAAATCATCATACATGTTTAACCAAGGATGAGTAAGTAATTTTGCGTAAACTGGTCTTTCGTTTGGATTTTTATTTAAACATTGACTAACAAAATCTTGAGCTTCTTTTGAATATTTATCACTTGGTAATACTGGAGGTTCACCATCAACAATTGCACTTAATTGAGAAAAAATATTATTATAAGTTTCAGGTGGGTATGGATAACAACCTTTAGCAATTTCCAAGATTGATAAACCTAAAGACCAAATATCAGATTGAACAGAATAAGTTGCAACATCAGGAGTATTTGATTTAATTCTTTCAGGAGCCATATAAGATTGACAACCAATATTTGTTCTAGCTAATGAAGCAACTAAATTACCACTAACACCAAAATCACATAATTTAACTTTACCAATTTCATTAACTAAAATATTTGTTGGTTTAACATCTCTATGAATAATATTATGATCATCTTTTAATTCTTTTAAACCTTTAACAACACATTTTGTAATATAAGCCAATTCTTTTTCACCAATACCTGATTCATAAACTGTATCTAATGAACCACCTTGCATATATTCCATACACATATAAACTGCACCTTCAACGAAAAAAGCACCATAAAAATCAACAATACAATCTCCAACACAATTATGTAAAACTTCCAATTCCATTAAAATTTGTCTAAATTTTGAATCATCTAATTCTAATCTAACTTCTTTCATAGCCATTATAATACCTGTTGGTTTATGTAAAACTTTTGAAACAACACCATAATTACCACGACCTAATTCTTCTAAAAATTCTAAATCATCTTGTGAAATTCTAAATGATGAACCATTTGAAAAATCAACACCTTTTGAATGTAATGAAGCTTTACCAGAAAAATTTAAAGAACCAGACTTAATATCAACATATTTAGCATAATTAGCAAACATACCAGATGGTTTTGATTGTGCTTGTGGTAATGAAAAATTTGGTTTCTTTTTATTTGATGTTGTCACTGATGAATTTAATGCCGATGATAAAACTTTAGATTTTGCAGGTATATTTGAAGCTCCTCTTTGAGGTAAAACATTTTGTCTTAATTTTTGCATTGTATTTTCATTTAAATTGGATAATCCATTTCTACTCTTGGTACTTATTTTATTATTATTATTATTATTAATATTATTAATATTCATTGTAGAGACTGAATTATCACTTTGATTAGTAGCAGTAGTAGTATCTGTATTATTTGCTTCTAAAGAATTAAAATCCAATTTCAAACCTCTTCTTTGAGATAATGATAATTTTTTATTAGGTGGTCTAGCAAAAGATTGGGATTTATTAGTTTGAGAAGGTAAATTCAAATTTGATATAGGTAATTGAGAATTATCATTTTGATTTGAATGTATAATATTTGGTGATATAACTGATGAAAACGATTTTTGAACTCCTTTTGGACGTATCACCGAGTTTAAATCTGGAGTTGAAACAACTGAAGCGACTACTCTTCCTAACTGTAATGATTTTGAATCTTGTGAATTGGTATTAGTAGGAGTAGTCGTTGTAGTAGAGTTAGTTTTTGCAGTAGTACTATTACTACTACTACTACTTTCACTACTACCATTGTGATTGCTACTAGTGGTATTATTTATTTCATTATTGAATTTGTTGTTATCATTTGTTGATATATTCAATTTTTTCAAATCATCGATTATAGTAGCAGATGAATCTAACCTTGGAGAAGATAAAAGATTTTTATTATTGAAAGGAAAAGAATTATTTGAATTTGAATTCAAGTCTGGGGATGTTATATCTGATGATACGATTGAAGAAGAGGAAGAAGAAGTTGAACGATTTCCAAATGTGAATAAATCTGAAGGTGGAACTTCATTGTTAATTGTTGCAGAATTACTATTTGAAGATTTTAATAATGAAGAAGATCTATTTCTATTCACACTAAACTCTTCGGTTGGCTCAGTTGTCTTTTGAGGGATTCTAAAAGAGGTACGCCTTATTAAAGAATCTGAAGTTTGAAATTCATCGTCAGTGCTTGACGGACCATTAGGAGTGATTGGCGTATTTAAAGTTGAATCATGTTGGGAGCGAGGAGATGAATTTATTGAATTTAATGCTGCTGATTGTGATGGGGATAATGAATTAGTGTAATTGTTGATAGGAGACAAACCAGAGGTTTCTATATTATTGCTCCTCGGTTGCTGCTGTTGCTGTTGTTGCTGTTTTCTTTTAGCTTGGAATGCCAACAATTTAGCTTGTGCTCCGGCATTCAATGCTCTATTGCGAACACTCAAATCGCTTAGACTTGCCGTTGACTCACTGTTGAACTGATCTGAAGACATTTTAATAAATTACTGGAAGGAAAGATGATGAATTTAAAGACTGAATTGCTTAAAAGGAATGATAAAGCAACAGCAAAACTGCAAGTAAAAATGCAATACAAATTGAAGCTAGTCAAATAGTGAAAAAAAGACAATACCAAGATCAGTTGAGGAGAGATATTGAGATGAACAAACGGTGACTTGGTGACTTGAAGTTGGTGTTGAAGTGGGAACAAAGGGATAAGTGAATCACAAAGCTGTCTGAAATTCAAATAAGTCGTCTTGTTCTCTTTATTATAAACGTTATTGGTAAGTTTTATAAACGATCAACCGTTTTTATTGAGAAATGTTGATTTAAAAGATAAATAGTTATTAAAACTAAAAGTTTCAAGTTAAAAAGAACAAAAAAAATAAACAGGAAATCAATAATAATATGCTGAAAAAGACAAAATAGAGGTTATAAAAATAGGTTTAAGGTTAAAAAGCAGTCTGTCTGTCTTTGTCAGAGGAATTGGCAAACAAAGGGAGAGAAATTACCAGGGGAGAAACACATTTCGCGGTTTCTACCGCACTCACGCACTCACGCACTACAGGCTGGACAGCCTGATGCTCTCGGTAAATTGGTGATAGTTCGTCTCCGTCTGGCGCGAGAAAAAGAGTAATTTGCACGGGTCATAATGATATCAAAAGAGTACTAGGTATTAATTAGTTACTGAGTGTTTGGTAGTCAAGTTGTAATTCACACCAGGGCGGTTATCGGTGGCTAAACCATATGTTTCAAGGTTGTTATTGTTGTGAAGGTGGTTATACACCTGTAAAATATAATAACTCCCTAGTACTGTTCACAACAACAGGAGAAAAGTCACTAACAATACACTTGATAGCAATAGACCATTATTTGTAGTTAGTGCAGTGTAAGTAGGCGTGCGTGAGCAGTGTGAGAGCAGTGCCAAAGAGGCGATAATGCAGCAGACGAAGGTTGCTACGACGACGCCCAGAGGATTGTTGGGTGGCATGGCACGAGAGGATACATTAATTACTGGGGGTTACGTTACGTTACGGTGGTTGATGGGGGAACAAGTTTACGGGGTTCACATATACCCACTACCACCTAAATAACCTTCAAGTGTTGGAATGTTCAAATTGAAGTATGTAGTGGAGATAAGAAGTTACAAATCAAATACACTTGATGAACGGTTATATACAAAGACAAGCATTATTAGCCGGTATGTTTATTTAGTTTAGTTAAATTAGTCAGTTTAAACTAATTTAGGCAATCAGTCGATCAGTTAAGTCGATCAGTCGATCAGTTTAGTTGATCAACTGATCAACTAGGTATCTCCAACTTGCATTAATAATCTAGGTTATATAATAAGGTTGGTTTAGTAAAACAGTGGGTAGTATTTGTGTGGTGTGGTGTAATGCTCTTGCACCTTTTAAAACATCGGTACTGAAATACATCAACAGCTTTGCTTTGATTTAACACTTGGTATTGTCATAAATTGTATTGAATTGTAACATACTATATTGTTTAGTTGTCGCATTTACATCATCATGAGCCAATAATGAATGTATAGCCATACTCGCTATTTATTATTACATAGTACCTGTTTTACTTCCACTCCACTCCACATCACATCACATCACATCACACCACACCACTTGACATTTGTGCTGAAAGGGGAATTGTTGCCAGGGGTAAAGGCTGGAAAGAACAATACGAAAAAAAAGCAGAACAAGTGCAGAACAAAGACCACACCGGGAACAATTTGAACAATTTGAACAATTTCAAATTTTTTTTTTCTTCTTCTTCTTTTTCACATCCGAGTGGCCCATTTCCCCCGACTTCAGATCCGAATCGAGTTGTGGAAAAGCCGAGCGGTCGTATTCCAGCCTATGTAAGGAAGTGAATGTGAGGAAATAGTTTTTATTATAGCGTAGTTTGTGGTTTGCGAATTGTGAATTGTGAATTGTGAATTGTAGTCAAGTCATCAGCCATCAGATACTTGAATGTTGTATGTATCATTCGTTTACTTGCGAATTCAGCACCAGTTCAAGCTAAACCACTCATGGTTTGTAAAAAGTGTGAAAGCATAAGCTTGAGCGAGCCTCTTTTTATCAAATAAGCTTTTTTGATCACAATACAACAACAAACGGAAAACTTGTATTACTCATATATACTTACAGCATCAGTTGATAAGTTTAGTTACACATATGATAGCTAATTAATGGAAACACCCCATGACAGTTACATGTAAATACAGTAAATCCTTTTGCTTAGTTTCATCATCTCTTTCATTTAATTATGAGCGCTTAATTTTTAAAAATTTCTTATTGTTTCCTTATTTACTATTTTTTTCCGTTTAATCTGCAGACACCGAGGCTCGAAATCTCACTGATAGATTAGGACTGATTACAAACGTGTTAATAGTGATGGAAACCAACCACTTTTTTTCTTTACTTAGTATAAACCTTTTAAAACAACATTGCAAAATACAACAAGATCAATTCACCTAACTTGATTATACCATGCCGATAACTTTTGAAAATTTACCAAGAGATTACGAAAAATTGCAAGTTCCAGTCTACTTGCTTAAAGGACACTCAAGCGCAAAGAAAGATGGGCTTTTAGCTGTATCGAGTGATAAATTCCCAGTTCAGTATTTTGAAGTAAACGATGGTTATTTTAAAGGTTTGATAAATCTTGGACACGGATTGAATAGTTTAGTATTTCAACATATTGATGGATCATACACTTTCGACACAGGTGTACCAATTATCCCACAAAACTGTAAAATTTACGATACTGTCAAAGCTGTAGTTAATTATGACCCATTACCTGACAATGCACCAGTCCCCAAGATTCATTTATGTGTTATAGTAGGTAAGGATTCACCAGGTTTGTTTGATTGTCCAAGGGATAAAATGCACGAGGGTAATGGATTAGAAACTGCTATTAAGAAATTAAGGGTCGGTGGTAGAATAATGCAAGCTTTCACACAGGACGAAATGGCTAAAAACGGATTAGGTAAACGTTGTTTCAGATTTGTAGAAGAAGTGACAAAATCAACAATAAGCACATTTGAAGAACAACAAGGTGTTCAAAGAAGCGAAATCAAAATTCATGTTATTAAGAGTGATAGAACTGTAGCTCAAATTAGAGATAAAAATATTGCTCAGCAATATTCTAAAGCTGAAAAAGCAGGTGAGTTATTCAATATAGCTTTAGAAAACTTGAAATCTTATGGTGGTGCATTTAATGATAAAAATACTGATCAAACACCAGCAATAGCCGCTGTTATATTTTTAGATGCTCATTGGGATACAAAATTGAATCTTATTACAGGTCATGCAGCTTTAGGTGGTGGAACCGATAGAATCAAATTAGCTATATTTGGTTCTCAAGGTTTACATTCATGGCCAACTAGTATGGAATTTGTTCACAAAGCATTCACAGATGTGACAAAGTTAAATACTTCAGAAGTGGCTAATGATTGTAACGAGTGCGGTTCTTATTGGGAATGTTTAACTGTTTCATTAGGCGCTTTTATGCACGAAATTGGTCATTCTTTAGGATGCCCTCATCAAGAGAATGGTGTCATGTTGAGAGATTATACTTGGATGAATAGAAAATTCTTGACTAGAGAAAGATATTGTATTAGAACAAATAGAAAAGAATGGTACCCTGTCTTGACTAAAGATGAACCTGGTTGGCACAGATTAGATCTACTCAGATTTTTGTATCATCCTGCATTCTCATTACCAAATGATTTCACAGATCAAGTGTTTAAACCACTTGCATTGACATCAAATAAAGGTATGCGCCCATCAAACAATTTGAATACAGAACCTGTGTTTTTAGCAATAGATTCAGATGTCTTGGAGATAAGATCCGATTCTGGTATTTATTTAATCGAAGCTTATAACAACGGGGAATTCCCAAAATTACACTATGAGTATCTACCAAAAATGTATGGTGGACCAGGACCGCAGTTTTCAATTAAATTAAGTTACAAATTATTAAAATCACAAATTGAACAAAAATTGGGACATTCTATTCAACAACATCCGATCAAGATTGAAGTCTTGACAAACGGATTTGGTCAAAGATCAATCGACAATGTTGCTCAATACTTACATGAACATTCTAGTTTCATCACAATAGCCGAATTACCTGGCTTGAAAGTTAAACGTAGCGATGTTTACGGTTCTGCTCCAGGTAACGATATAAACGCATACTTACATCCAAGTAAACAAATCGCCATGATCAGAATAACACACGGATTGGCATTAGACGGATTCACTGTTTATTTCACAGACAACTCCTATGTCTCTTTTGGAAACTCCAAGAATCACTATACAGATTTCCATTTTGAACATGACGAGTTCTTGATTGGTTGTATTGTCAGATCTGGTTTTTGGGTAGATGGTATTCAATTCATCACTAATAAGAGAACAAGTCCATTGTTTGGTGGCAGTGGTGGAAGTGCTCACAAATTTATAGCACCACAAGGTCAGCGTTTGGTTGGATTTTACGGTAAGTTAGGCCAGTGGTGTAATCAAATTGGTTTCCTATACGGTTGATGTGAGAGATAAAGTACAAGTGGTAAATATAATCCCTTTTTTTTTTTTTATTTTCAGCTCAAAAGTAATTGTTTGATTCTACTATACTATTTTCGTCAGAAATACAGTTTGGCACATATTTTGGTAAATTTGTCATTGGAATTTGCATGCCATTTGGTAAATTATTAGCAGTAAACAAGTAGTTCAGTTTTATCTCATCTTGAGATGGTACTGTGTCAAACGACAAGTTATTGTTTCTTTTTTCGAATTTGACCTTTAAACTCTTGAGCAATTTTACCACTATCACTAGATTTTTCTTGAAAACTGGTGGTAGATTTTTCTCAAGTGGTTTTATCAATTTGAAATCATCGTTGAAAAAATGTTTCTCCTTGACTTTATTCCGTTTGAGTGAATTTATCTTCAATTTCGACCTTAACGGGTCTTGGTCAATGGAATTCAAAATACCATAGTTAACCAACCCTAACGCAATACCAATCTTATCCTTCTTGTAGTAATCAATAGCAAGATAATAACATAAGAAAATTTCCAAGAACTGTTTAAAAGTTTTACTTTGATTTTTAAAACCACCTGATTTTTTGGAATTTTTCGTGAAATCAATCTCTTTTTTCAACTTTTTCAATGAATTCTCTTCTTGTTTGTCTGTTAATTTCTCTAAAATCAAAATTTCGTTATATATGAATAGTATTATCTTGATATATATTCCATTCTGAGAGGGTAATTTCTCAAAAGAGCCGTACTCAGACTCAATCTTGTCGAATGTGAGATACACGTCTTTGAAAATAGCAATCAGCTGCATCAATGCGGTATTCAGGTTCCATATATAGCTTGTATTCAACGCATGGGAAGAATCCTCAGCATTGATACATTCTCTGAACTCATTCAGTATGGAAAATGAGGACCTTAGTAAATTCGACGGTCTTTTCCACAATTCGGCAGTCATACCGCCTGGTTTCTCATAGTCCATGTCTAGTCCTTCAATTGCAAGTAAGTTGTATATATAAGATAGTGAAACAACAGAGGCTACTAGTTCATCATAGACTGACCATTCGTCAACTTGACCCACATCGCCATAATTTGTCCATGGTTGCGAATGCTGCGATTTCAAAGAAAGATCAAAGAATGGTAATTGTCTAGCACGACTAAACAAATCTCGAGTTGATTTCACATCCGTGCCTGATTTGTGAGCCAATTCAAACAAACCTTCGATATATTCATGCAACGCATTGACAGAATTCATAAGTCTGTCGCTTGATACCGTGCTTCTCAATTCGATCAAGTATGAGGGTATACTAGGGTTGGGCTTGAGCGTTGTGTTGGGTATTGGGATCTCTTCCTTTGTTGAAACCATTATATTGCTGGACTAAATTGTGAATTGTACTGAAAATGTTCATTTACACTATTAACGTTCCTAAACAAAAGGTTAAGTTTAGGTAAATAGTGTTTATTTTTAATAAATTATTGACCAGCTATTTCTAAATTAAAGCCGCACCTTCAATGCGAACACAAAAAGAGATAACTCAAAAATTCAGTTTATTTGATCGAGATTTAACTTATATTTGATTAAATTTTACATCTACACAGCATACAACATTATTTTAATTTCCGAAAACTGTAGCAAATGCTTGCTCGAAATCAGCAATTAAATCATCAATGTTTTCAATACCAACACTGACTCTTAACAAATCTTGAGTAACACCAGAAGCAATTTTTTCTTCTGAACTTAGCTGTTCGTGAGTAGTGGTCCATGGATTGATAATTAAAGATTTTGAATCACCAACGTTAGCTAAGTTAGAGAAGATTTTCAAAGAGTCGACGAATCTTGGACCACTTTCTTTGAATTGATCACCAGATGGGTTTTCAATTGACTTGACACCAAATGACAACACAGCACCAAACCCGTTATGTAAGTATTTTTTAGCATTTTCATGATATTCATGACTTTCCAAACCAGGATAAGAAACCCATGAAACGTGTTTATTATTTTGTAAATAATTGGCCAATTTCAAAGCATTTGAACCGTGTCTTTCACCTCTCAAGGCCAAAGTTTCTAAACCTTGCAGTAGTAAAAATGAAGCAAATGGATTTAAAGCTGGGCCCAAGTCTCTTAATAATTCAATTCTAACGTGAGCAATATAAGCTAAATCGCCAAACATTTCATTCAAGATGGCACCATGATAACCTTCAGCTGGTTGTGAAAACTGTGGGTATTTTTCAGGCCAATCTTTGAAACTGAATCCGTTATTTTTAGCAGGATCTTTAAAAACAACAACACCACCAATTGTAGTACCATGACCACCAATCCATTTTGTGGCTGAATGAACAATTATATCCACACCAAAATCAAAAGGTTTACAAAAATAACCACCAGCACCAAAAGTGTTATCAACAACAACAGGAATACCTTTTGAATGGGCAAACTCAACAATTTTCTCGAAATCAGGAACATTGTATTTTGGGTTTCCAATTGATTCTAAATAAATTGCCTTGGTTTTATCATCAATTAAAGGAGCAATTGACTCGACAGAGTCATCTGTGGAGAATCTGGCTTCAATTCCAAATCTCTTGAATGCAACTTTGAATTGATTATAAGTACCACCATATAAGAATGAAGTTGAGACAATATTGTCACCAGAGTGGGCCAATGCAGTAAGAGCGAGTAATTGAGCTGCCTGACCTGATGAAGTAGCCACTGCTGCTGAACCACCTTCCAATTTAGCAATTCTTTCTTCGAAAACGTTATTAGTTGGATTCATAATACGAGAGTAGATATAGCCTGGCTCTTTTAAAGAGAATAAATTACTTCCGTGTTGAGAGTCTCTGAAGACATAAGAAGAGGTTGCATAGATTGGAACGGCTCTGGATCTGTTTTCAGATTCAGGATTCTCCTGACCAGCTTGGACACATAAAGTATCAAAATTTAAAGCTTTGAAAATTGATAGAAAAGATGTAAATGTTCATGGTTAGTTTTAAGCTGAGTCGGGGTAAGAAAGAAAAGGAAAAACTGGGCACATCAACGTCCACCCCACAAAACAATACATACTAGACATGTTGATTAGAATAATATTTTGCTATAAGATAAATTCAACCAATTGAGTTCAATTGCAAGATATTCAATATTGAAAAACAAGATCAAAAAAAAAAAAGAAAATGTATAAAAAGAATTAACAGGAATAGAAAACAACCTGTATTTATACTACGGGGAGTGAAAAATTATCATGTCTAACAAAGAAACAAACTTTATTCATCTACATGGCCCCGGTTACATACTCCAGAAAATACACTAAAACAAATTCTTCCCATATTGACTCTTCCAGATCTTCCAAACCATCTTCCATACATACAAAATCAATCAATTAACTATATTTCAATTGTTACAAGTCAAACCAGTGAAATTCTGACCTGATAAAAAGAGTATTAAAGCAGCATATCGAGTCATCTGGTCCCTTGAATTAGCACAAGCACAGCTAAGCGCCAGATTTACTCGAAATTATTAAATTGCACGTGATCTTTTAATTTTTCAAAGTAGCACAGCCTGAGGAATTGGATTTGAAAGATTACATGTTTTATTACATAATAATTTAATTATATTATGTCAGCAGAGGTGTTGTACACTGCCTCAATTTAAGAGCCGCTTTTTAAAGGATCAATTTAGAAAGGGATCAAACAGAAAAGAGGGATCAAAAAGGGCAAATAAATGGAACGAAGGAGATGTGAAATAAGAGTTACATGATAGTTACCTTTTTTTTTCTTGTCAAAGTTTCATTGTCTTATGCATTTAAATTTCCATTTTATTAACACCCCCACCAACAAACACCACAATGGTCTCTATCAGTCAAGTTTCCAGATTAACTAGACTTTTTCAAGTTGTTTTAGCTGTTTGTTTGATAGGACTGAATGGGAAAGCAATTAATGACAGGGGCAAACTATCTGCCATGACAGACAATCTTTCTCAGTACTATTCTGCAATAGATAGCAGTCCAGCCTTGGAAATAGATACTGTGTGGAAGAAATCCGCTTTGGGGTTGGGCGTCTCGAGCGCTACATTGGTAGCTAACACGGGTAATTACCTCCTTCCCAAGTTCTTTCACAAGCTTCCATTGAGTGAATTGCAACTTCAAACAACTTTAGCAGGTTACAGATACTTGAAAATTTCAGAATCAAGCATTTATACCCATTCTTTGATTTCCCTCTCAAAATTACAAACTGTATACTTTTTCAACTTACTAGGCTCAGAATCTATTTTGGACATTGCTTGGTTCGTTAATTTGATACTTAGTGCAATTGAAATTGGACCCGTCTCGTGCTCAAAAGTGGAAAGCTTGCTGCCTTTTTATAATTTGACTGGAGATTTGTCAAATTATGGTGTAGATAATTTTTTCGGATTTACAAATCAAAAACAGACAACCGATACTGTTCAGCTCAGTGAATTCAATAGTTCAAGTAATTACAACTCTTCAATAAACATGCTGCAATCTGAACTATTAATCCAACTGAGCAATAATTGCCAATTGAAAAAATCTTCAATGGCTTTATCGATAATAACTTGGATCTTGTACGGTTTATCTTCAGGCACCCTAATGTTGAATATGTTTTCATTTATCTCTGATTATCACAAAGTGCGGAAAACTGTTGCTTTGAAAAAAAATGTTTCTACAGAGCAAGATAAGTCTTCAATGGATAACCATTTTTTTTACTTTCTATATTCCTCAAATTTTCTCTTTCCTAAAATAGTTGAACAAGAGAAAGAGCTAATTACAGTTTAAACATTACTTTTTTACTGTTGTTTAATTCAAAATTTGTTTTAAAAAAAATACCAGAGCTTTTGAATAATACAAAGACGTATTACATTGCTTTAGCTGATATTTTACGTAGCAATTAAGTTATCTAATAAAAAAAAAGTTAGTTTTATCGATGAAGTTATCGAAAAACTGCGGCAGTCAGTACTGGCAAAAGGGAAAAGATTGGAAAGGGTAGAAAAAAACACACACACACACCGAGCTAAGCAGTGGTTCTTCATTAAAGCATAATGCAGTTTTGAGCTCAAATCAATATTCCAGCTCCAATAACAACAGCAAGAATATAGAAATATTTATTTGATGTATCTTGAATATAACCACTATTACCAGTTTGTATAACGACTTCATCGGCATATGAACGAGCTGCTAAATTAGGTTGCGGTGATGTGTTAACAACGACCCAAGATGCACAGTAACTATACTCATCTGGAGTGAGAATTGATGTAACTGTGACAGTTGGTGGCTCTGGTTGGGGTTGAGGTGTTGGCAAATCACTAGTAATTGGAGTCAAAGTGGTGACTATTGTTTCTGGATAATAAGTTGAAGTGAGTGTCTGGTAACCGGTACTTAATGAAAGACTATGTGATGTACCAGTTTGGAAAACAACAAAAGTTGATGTCACAACTACTTCTGTGCTAAATGTTGAGTACGAGAAACGAGTTTCAACACGTTCAGTGATAAAATATTCATAATAGCTGGTAAATAAAGTAGAAATTCTTGTCTCAAATCTTGTTGATACTGGACCATTATCAGTATTGTTAAAATAACCACCAAAGCTAATAGTTTCTACTGGGGTTATTAGTGTTGATGTTGTGTATGCGGAATTCACACTATTGGATAATGAAACAGTTTGAGTCGAATACAACGTACTTGTCAACAATTCAATTATCGTTCTCGTTGAGGTGACAACTAAAACTAGCGCAGTTGTTGTTGAAACGGTGTAGGTATTAGTAACAGTTTGACCTATAGTGGTTGTGATGACAATTTCTCCAGAAGTTTCGTCTGATGATGGTGGTGGTGGAGCAGGGGTAGATGTTGTGGTTGTTAAAATATCTGGAGTTGTATTGAGGGTGCCTCTTAAAGTTTCATCAGTTGTAATCAAAATACAACCTTCGCATTCAAACTCGGGATTGAACTGTTAACAATATTTTTGTTAGAATATATCAAGAGAAATATCAAGGGAAAAATTAACTGAAATTCAGGCTCATTATATACTTACTCTCGTAGTAAATGCAACTTCTGTAGCGTGGACCACAGTGGCTAAAAAGATCAATACCAAAATACTCAGTTTCATCTTCAGCTGATTTACTTCAATAAACAATTTAATTCTAGAGAAAACCAGCACAATGATTAATCAAAGTCACCACTGATCAAAAAGAGCCAATATTGTCTACTTTTATCCCCTTTTTAAACTCCCTCTTTTTTTTTCACTCCCCTTTTTTTTTTACACTCGCTGTTGGGTGAGAACCAAGAAAAAAAAAAAAACAAGAGAGGGCGAAGCCTGTGGAATAAAGACAAGATTAGAAACAGTTTTACATCTAAATCGTGTTAATTAGTAAATCACAACTTGTTGCGGTCAAGTTACGGTACAGATAAATTCCATACATAGTTTCTAGTTATATAAATAGAAAGTCAATAAATGACAAGATAACAGCCCTGCCATGTGGTATACTCAATTATGTAAACTAGTCTCTTCTAGAGCCTTATCTAAATCGTTCAACAAGTTGCCTATAGAGGTGTTTTTATCTTGATGACGGGCATTACCAGTACTGGTCCCAGTACTAATACTACCAATTCTCTTTTCGCTTTCAAAAGCAAGACAAGTCTCATCGTCGTACTCTTCATCGCTGTCTACAGAACTCTCAAAATCACTGTCGTTAAACTCTAAACCGATATTGCGACAGATAACTTCCATAGCTTCATCCCAGTCTGCAAGATAGACGATTTCATCGTTTTGCGTATTGTAAGTTGACTTTGCACTGATCTCAATCAGGATCCTGTTTATTGTTCCTACATCTAAGATATCGTTCAAACTCGAATTTGATAACACCACGGTAGTTATATTCACCGGATCGATATCTTGACAATTTGAGTCAATAAATGATTCCATTGCGCTTTTCACTGTTTTATCGTGGTGCAAATGTTGTAGTCCATTGTTTATCTGTTCGTGAAAGAGATCCATCTTGTTGAAATTGTCTAAATCTTTAGAGGACTTGTCAATGTACAGCGTATCAAAGACGTGTGAATTCATGTTCAGTTCACTAGTTGATGTTAACACTATGAACAAATCAATCTTGACCATAAGCAAGCTTTTGAAAATGTTCTTTATTGAGATCAATGAATGCGATGAAGAGTACAACTGATTCACTAAAAACACCATCTTGACCGGTTTTCTCTTTGAATTTTGTATTGTCAACGTGGACTCGTAAAATTTAGGATCTATCTTAGAATTCAGCTTGACTGTTTGAGCACTATTAATTTGTTGTGTTTCGAAAAAATCACCCGTCATAGACGAATTGGTAGTTATAGTTTCCACGTCATCGTTAGATTCAACCAGGTTGTCAAAAGCATGATTATCAAGAGTGGATGAGACCAAATTACTAGGGAACTTTGTGCTTAAATTGCTTAATGCGACTCCCCATTTCTCCAAGATTTCCAAGTTTGAGCAACTTAAATGCACTTTCATAAGATCTTGATTATCATCTGGATAAAAGGGCAAGGACAAGACAGAACTTGAAGGGAAGTAAATCGAGTTTGTTAATTTTAGGGTGAGTTTGATAGTGGTGAACACTTTATTAGGTAAATCTATAATCAGTAGACTGTTTTCGAAAAGAAAACAGTATTTTTCTATCCAGTTCGTCGCAACGTTGATATCATCGTCACATACAAGTAACTTGTCTAACAGTCTTAGATTCCCGTATGATGTGATCATGGATTCCACGAGTCTGACTTTGTTGTTGTATATTTCATGATCCCTTGATAGGCGTATCAACTGGCTGATGAAAAGATCAGGTAGTTCAGCGGTTGAATCGTTGGGTAAAGGTGAGGGCAAAATAGGTGATATTGGTACTGGCGGATTGGCTTTCGTTGACGATGCTGAAGATATGATTGAGGAGATGGCAGATATAGAAGAACCTCTTGAGGATTTCTTTTTATGTGTGTTGACACTACTCCTTGTGTGTCGTGAGCTGGTGAAATTAGGGGATGTATAAAAATTCGGGGACGTGTTGAGTGAGTGAAATGGATCATTTTTCAAACTAGCTGATTTTAATTGATGCGGATGTTGATGTGGTTGATGTGGTTCAATCATCAATTTCAAGAAAAGATCGTTTGTTATTGACTGACTGGCAGGCACAGCTTTCCTGCCATTGTTACAAGATTGACAAATAGGGTAGTTTAAACTGTCCACCGAAATTGCAGAGTTTTGCCTTGTCTTGAAATTTAGTAAGAATTCCATCTCTAATAAGAGACACTTCTCATGGCACGAATGTAGACATTTCAACTGAATGAGTCTTTCAAAATCAGAGTGATCACCATGCTCGTTATCGTTGTATAATAAAGTATTGTCTAATGGCAGATCGCAAAATGTACAATTTTCATCAATTTTGAAGTTTCTCTTTCGACTTGTAAAATCGCTTAAAGTTGAGTGTGATACCAAAGTTGTTGGTGTTGAGTCTGGTTCATATTCATTATCAAGTTGGTTTCTTGGCTCTTGTGGTGGAGTACTGACATCATTTGAACTAGGTGAGTGATAAGAGGCAGAACATGCCGGTGAACCTGATGTCGATGTCGGTATTGATACATTATTCGCTTTGAGCTTTTCCTCAAACAAGGGGGACGAACCTGTCGAGGATGTATATGTAGGCAAATTCAATGGGGGGCTCACTATTGGTTTTTTAGAAGGAGACGAGTTGTTGATTTTCAGTTTTTTAGTTAATTTTTCAAATTTTTTGATCAAGTCAGTGGAGTAGTCAGGTGGAGGAGGTGGAGGGGGTGGTAGCGGTGGTAAAGCTGCATGATACTGTTTAGATATAGATGAGGTTGATTTATAAGGCAGATCTTCAAAATTATCGTGCCGTATAATTGATGATTTGCTGACATTGCTGCTGTTTTTGAGCCTGTTGTTTCTATTTGGAGAAGAACCTTTCAACTGTTGAGAGAATGATTTTTCCACGGATGCGGTGAGATCATTGAGTGAACTTGAGTCGAGCAGTCCACTCGAATGAAACAGTTTGAGTTTCCTGTCGCTTTCGGACTGTCTCATTTTGTATTACAGTAACGAGATGTGAAAACTGGGATATAATTCCAAAGATATGCTTGACATAGAGTTGATGCAATAGTACAGCTTGAACAATGTAAGATTTCTTTATTAGCCGTGGTTAGATCTACCACTCACTCACTCACTCACTAAACAACCAGTTGCAATGTTATGTTGAGTACAATAATACTCTTGATCTTTCAATGTGTATTTCACAGATCCTGATTATATGAATTCATTATACAACTTCTCTTCAATCACCTTTTGCACCTTACATTCCTGCTAAAAATTTGAAACATCTTGAAACAACTTTCACACTAAGTAAATGACGTAATTCAAATATTTTTTTTCTTTCTTTTTTTTTTTACTTTTTCTCACTGTACCTGATTTCATTTACTTTAAAAGACAGCTGATAAGACATTAAATTATAAGTGAATACAAAGGAAGTAAAAGTCGTAAATAGTAATATAAAAGGTCATACACAGTAAGTAAACGTAAAGTATTAATTAAAATTATTAAAAACAATCATAAAACGCAAAAAATTGAGGAACAAAAACTGAGGAATAAACTGAGGTTTTTTTTTTTTCTTTTTTGTTTGTCGTTTTATCTATTTTTTTTTGTTTTTTTGTTTTTCGGTAATCAGCAACAGAGTAAAAAAAGAACAGAAATTGAAAATTCATTGGATTTATTGGGCAAACTCTTATAAGGCCTCTTTCAAAGAGGTGATTTTAGTGACATCATTAGCGTTGAATCCTGTATCATCGTGAGTTGCAGCGGTGACAGAATTACCAATAATATCTTCACTATCTTTATGACTAGGCATAAAGATGACTTTTGAATTTGAAGATTTAGCCATATTTTGCATTGCGTCCAAATATCTAATTTGCATTGCAGGTTTTGAAGCCAAGATATCAGCTGCTTTTCTCATCAATTTAGCACTTTCAACTTCTGCTTTAGCTTGGATGATTTTAGATTCACCAATTCTCTTTGCTTCAGCAGCCATTGATAATGATTTGGCAACTGTATCAGGTAAGATTAATTCTTTAATTAACAAACTTTCGATTCTGACACCCCATGAATTTGCAGTATCTGAGATGATTTCTTCAATTGAAGCTGCAATTTCTTCTCTTCTTTCAATAACGTCTTGTAAGTTACGAGATCCGATAACTTGTCTTAAAGTAGTTTGAGTTCTTTCTCTTAAAGTATCATCGATATTATCAACAGTATAATAAGCAGTATGTGGTTCCACAATTTGGAAATACAAGACACTTGAAATTGAAACTGAAACGTTATCCTTTGTATAACAAGATAATGTTGGAATTTGCATTGTTCTTAACATGATATTTGATTTAAATAATCTTTCAGATAATGGATTAATTTTGACTAAACCTGGATCAACAGATTTGTACAATTGACCGAATTTAGTGACTAAACCAACATAACCTTGTTGAACATCTTTATAAGGGTTTCTAAAACAAATACAACATGGGACCATACCTAAATAACCAAAACAAGTACCAATTGAATCGACAATCGAACCGTAAACACCATTATCTGGGGTTGCCCATTCGAATGCAAATGGGGTTTGAATCTCTTCTCTGGATTTTGGTTGTTTGGCTTTAATCACCAGTTTTTTACCTTCTAAGTTGTTATTATTGTTGTTATTGCCATTGTATTTTTGGAAAGTGTAGTCATCAGAGATTGAATCTTGTTCAATCTCGTTACTGTTACCTAATTGAATATTTGTGTTTTCCATGGGTGTTGTATTTAATTGTAGTTATTTAGTTGTAGTTAATTGCTTTTATGAGCTTACTAAAAGAAAAAATATTTTTAATAAAACAACAAGAATCACAAATGGATGAAAAAAAAAAAATAGAGATAAAGTACTGCTTTTTATACCAAATCGCAAACAACAAGAAAGGAAATAAGAATAAGTGAGTCAATAACCGTTTTGGCGACTCACACACATCACACATCACACACCACTGAAAAAGTTACCGCTGCGCCTTATTACTGCATGTGTTGATATTATACAAAACTGTAAGGGTGTAAAAGAGATAGATACAAGAGATATGAGATACATATGATACATATGATACATATAAGATATGGAAAACTGCTATTTTACCGAGTGCAATTAGAGCCGAGAAAAGAATGACCCTGACTGAATGGCTGTAATTGAAATAATTCAAAATCTATCTATTGATTAAATGATGATTAATTAAAACTAAACAATAAAACAACAATAAAATTGGAAATGGAATGAATCATCTACCGGTTTACTTTTACTGTACTGTACTATAGTATGCGCTGCGGTGCGGTGCCTACTATTGCTACTGATTATAAGAGTATAATAATTATAATAATTATATAGAATTATAATAGTAATAGTAATATTAATAATAACGAGCGATCTGCGAAAATGACCCCAAAATCAACCAAAAATTGACTCTTCATGTGCTGCGGTGATATTGAAAATTTACCTATAATATCATTTAATATCATATGTAAAATTAATACTTTTAGCGCTAAAACAATTTAAATGACGTCATATTTAGAGCGGCTGATAATTTAATTATTACTTTTATTTGCGCCGTTTCTAAATCTCAGAGTGGATGCGGCTGCGGGCTGTGTTATGTGTAAAATGCGCATGTGTGAGACGAGAGAGACAAAGAGAGACGGTTACCTGATTGGCATAAAGTGGCTTTTTTTACTTAAATTAATTAGTATTGTATATATATTACTTAGTTAATAATATAGTTAATAATTTATTTGACACATAGTGCAATGATGAGCATCCGCACGAGTACAAGTATAACCCCCATGTGTGCAATCTGCAGTTGTGCAATCTGCAGTTTTACTCTTTTAGTCAACACTTCCGCTTCTACTGTTGTCGATTAAATTAGTGTATTCGTTTGATTCAGCAGAGTTGAATCGTGAATTCGGTGGTCTTGATTGATTATCCTGATAATTAGCATGACCATGACCTTGACCTTGACCTTCAACGTTAATATCAGTGTTGCCCATACTGCTAGTGCTATGAACATGGTCACGATTATCCTGTTGTTGTAATTGTGGTGATGTCTTATCATACGCATTCACATTCACATTCGCATTCGGATTTGTTGTGTCTCGGTGTGTCATTCCTGCTGAGTAATTGAAATTTGACGGATTCTGCACAAAGAACGGATCACTTAGATCAAATCCTAATAATGGGTCAATAGTAAAAGTTGCTTGTCTTTGTCTTTGATCTTGTTGCATTCCTTGTAGTCCTTCTTGTAGTCCTTGCCCATGTGCTTGTCCTGCAATTTGTGTATTCTGATTCTGATTTTGTGTCAATTCGTGCAACTGGTTCCCGTTGTGGAATGACGCTGGTTTGCTTTGCAGTATGTGATTATAACTCGAACCACCACCTTGATTACCCCACAACTCGTTAGCACTGTCACTCACATTGACATTGCCGTTATTATGTCCACTAAGATCAGGCTTGGAAGTTCTGAGTCTGCTTTGAGACTGAATCGGGAACAACTGCTGGTTCGCATCGTAGTAGTCTAAATTGTAATTCACTAACGAAATCTGAGAAAGCGAATTGGGTCTGTATGGGTAAAAAATAGGAAAACTCGGACTTGGTAGCAATTGTTGATTGTTACTTTGATTATTATTTTCGTTCACCTTGTCATTGTCATTCTCATTCTCATTCTTATTGTCATTGCGACGGTCACCTTCGTTCACTTTATTCTCTTGAATTGTATCTAGTGAATTAGAATCTAAACTCAAACTCTGTGAAATGTGTTCGGGCACGTTGTGTAGTTGGATATTTGAGAATGACGCCATGGACTGAATATTAGGTGTTGACAAGATTTGTCTTGGTGTGGCAGACGATCCATTCTGGTTTGGCGTACCAGTAACTACCTCATCCACCGAATTAGTATCTTCTTGCTGCTGACCCTGGTCATCTTTACCAATTGGAATTTCAACTTTTCCCAATTTCTGCTCATTCTCCAAATAAATTTTGAAAAAATTATCACACATATCATTGATGTACTGAATTATTCTCACCACGTTTGATCTCCAATTTTGTAAACCTACAGTCTCAAATAATTTAATCAATTTCAATCTTATTAATCCTAATTGATTATAATAATTTGATAATTTTTTAAATCCTAAATGTAATACCGTATAGATAACCACAAATGTTTGGTATAGAAAAGTATAAAAAAATGGGAAAATTTCTTGGAAACAAGGATACTGAAATTTTTTAATCAACATTTCAGTAATTTCTTGACTAGATTCCAAAACTTTTAAAACAGAATTTAAACAAGTCTCTAACGACTTATTATATGTAGACATGAAATGTTGATGAAATTTAGCTCTATTTGCGTACAGTAAGATCAAATCACATAATGTATCACAATCTGTCTTTATAAGACAAAAACTCTCTTCTTGATCTGCATTCGGACAAGGTCTCAAAATTGTGAATCTTTTATCCAAGGGGAAATCGTTCAATATCTTATTCAGATTACTGTTTGAACCACTGTTGAATTGATTTATCACTGGTAATGTTATAAAACTTGGTTTGGCATTATTTCTAGATTTAATATCTCTCATTATTTGAGTATCAGTCAAGATCTTTTCATATAATTTAATTTCATTTTTATATAAATTATCAATTTCTTTTATTATATTATAATTAATTTTTGTCTTGTATGATTCAATTAATACATTTGTTGATCTTTTAATTAAATCTGCTAATGCTAATTTGTAATTCAATCTAATTTCATAATTTTTTAACAATGGTTGAAAATTAAAAGTTACAGGATTAGGTCTACCCAACACTGAACTTAATGTAGATGACATAAAATTGACTACAAACCATAATGATGCCTTAATATTTGATCTTATCACTTCTAATGCTTTTTCATGTTGTTCAATTTTTAAATGATTTATAATATTCTCATCATAAACATGTAAACCTAAAGAATAAGAAATGCAAACTATATTAAATAAACAAATCCAACTCTTTTCAATTTGATCATTATAAAATAAATCTTCGCATTCTAATACATATGCACAAATACTAGTTGTTGTCTCAATTTGTAAACCATTTTTCAAATTCTTATATTGTTTATACAAGATTGATCTTGTGTTTTGATAAGATAATTGATTTGTAACCAATATTGGATCATTTTTAGGTATAGATCTAATTGAAACTATTAAAACCATTAATATTGCAAGCAAAATATCATCATTGTATTCCTGAGGGGACGAACCTAGCTTTTTGGATTTTTTCCCATAATTGTTCAAATATTCAACAAGTGGTTCTTGTTTCATAAAATTCAAATAATGAAATTTCAAATGGAAAAATTTAAGCACTAACGACTTGATCAAATTTATATTTTCTTTTGAATTGAAATTCTTTTTTTCCTTCTCGCTGGATAGATATAACAATGGTAATTCTCTTTTTTGTCTGATTTGTTTCTTCACCTTGATGAAATCGTTTAAATCGTTTGCCTCGGATTTAGTCATTGCAGACGAAATCATGAAATTTGTCGAATTTGGTCCATAGTAGTTTTTGTTAATCTTGTTTGCAGATGCATGCTTAGTTTCGTCAATCGTCGTACCAGGATTAGCACTCGTATCAGTAGTACTAGCAGAATGACTGTTTTGTATACTACCCGATTTGTCCAAATGCTCAGCATCGAATTCATCATCAGAGTCGGAATCGTTATATTTTAACTTTTGTCTTTTAAACCTCAATTTGTAATCTTTCAATTTAAGTTTTAAATACTCATTTTGTTTCCGCAGATTCCACACGGTGTCGTTCCCATTCAAATGCTCGTTATTTGACTTTATCGAAGGTGACTCGGATTCGGATTTGATTGCACTTGATTTATCCTTTAAGTGAGACTCCGCACCAGTGGGCGAATTAGCCGTTGTTGTTGGTGGGGCATTGGTGCTATTCTGTCTACTTCCAGCACCAGCACCAGTACCAGTACCATTGCTTAGCCCAGTATCATCATCGACTATCAAGGACTCAACTTGAATAGATCTGAATCTTGGCGGATACTCACAGTTGAGGTTCTTGACAATGCACTGATTACAAGGTATTGATTTGTTACATTTGATCTTTCTTCTTCGACACTCAATGCAACTAATTGGCATCATCTTGTGATGGGATCTGGTGAATGAGATTGTAACCTAAAGTCAGAAGCTAACTTGACAATAAGAATGGATTTGTTAGTATAAAAATGTAGTGTATTGTACGATTTAACCTAAAAGCCAGTGAAACTTGAAACTTGGCTAAAAAAAACATAAAAAAAATAAAAAGCATTATGATACTGCCAAAAACGGAAACTCTCAAAAGTCGATCGGCCAAAAACGGTGGAGACGAATTTCGAAAGTGAGTGAGTGAGTGAGTTAGTTAGTGGGTAAAAGGCACGGGCGGGTGCGAGTGTGCAAGTGTGTGCGTCGACAGCGACTGCGTCGACAGTGGAACGGGCCGAGAAAATAAAACAATAATTGTTAGCGGCACGAAGGCTGGAACTTATTTTGTGGGGGGTGGGGCAGGGGAAGTTTAAAATTATATAAGCAGAGGCACATGCAGCACAGGGTGTGGCTAGTGGAGAAAGTGGGTGGCGTAGGAGCGATTGGGACCCAATGGGGAACAGGTTGCTGATCCCGGCCGTTGACTCGCTCTCCCTGGTGGGCTGGTTGGTTGGACAGAGTCAGATGCTTAGCAGTGTGCAGCTTTATAGAAATAACTTAAACACACCTTTGCACCGCAGTTAGTTAGCTAGTAATCACTCTTTTGAGGGTAAAGTGAAGTAGTTGTCATTTTAGTTACATATAATCAACCATAACTGAGCAAGCATAATATAACAAAATAAACAGGGGATTACAGTATACAAACTATACTTATCAGTATCAACTTATAGGCAAACAGGTAAAGCACAGTCTAGTCAATAACCTGTTCTATTTATAATATACTCTAAACCCCTATTACTCATTCCCTATTACATCATATGACACGTACTTATACATAACTTTTGTAAACTTTAGTTGTTTTATATTTACTTTCGCTATGCTAAAACCCGAAACTACATGCATTCATGCATTGATATACACGCACATTGACACGCTTTATCGGTCCCTGCACAGCTTGACAGCAATCAAATGTGTCATTAGTCTTGGTATCTATCCGGTCTAGTCTAGTCTAGCCTTGCCTTGCCTTGCCTCGCCTCGTTCCAGTGCACTCACTCACTCACCTCACCTCACACCACAGCACAGCACAGCGCACGCTGCCATCAGTTTACATTACCTATTCATATCACTTCGCGCAACATAACAGAAAAAAAATAGTCTTTTCTTCTTTTGATATTTGACTTTTTTTCTTGTCAGTTTTATCAGCTTGGTTTTCTGTAGTTTTTATTGCTTTACAAGCTATTTACTTCCCCTCCTATATACACATATTTACATACTATAATTAACAGTTGCTGTTAAGCAAACAAACCATAAAAAAAAAAAAGAAATTGGTTGAGTGCGATGGGGTTCGAACCCATGCTATCCTGTTGGATAATCAGGTTAATCATTTATTAGGATAGCCGTGGAGGTTTATCAAGTTAATTTCACTCCTTGGCTTGTTGTTGCACGGTTTGAATTGTACAAACTCTGTCTGCAACTACCTTCTGATCCTGACGCCTTAAACCACTCGGCCACACACCCATAATTGTAAAATTGTACAGTTTTCAAATGGTTTTATAAGATGTTTGACCATTACAGTGGGTTAATTGCGTTATGTAATGTTTACAAAATTATCTATTTATATATTTTTTTTGTTTGTTACTCTTTATATGCGTCATCTATCCAACTGAATATTATTATTATTATAACTATATATTAATACATACTATACATTTCAGTATATCATCTACCTTTATTTGCTCTTTGCACTCATTACTACCAAAGTCTTATCTTATATACCAGCAAAAGGCTTTTCATAACATTAATGCGGGGGAGGTGTTGCTACTCACATGAAATAAATCACGTGTAACAATTTTATAAAAATTAAACATCCTAACACCGGAGTAAATATTATTTTTTTGAACCACGGGCATGTCATCATGTGACATTGCGCTATCTTTATCATAGATTCTTATATTACGTAACCGTAAGCATAAATATAAGGTACTGGTTACATAATTTTATTTTCTATTAACTTCTGCTCGGTGATTGCAGTAGACTCTCCCAAACTGTGGAGTCCTTTACTTACTTTTAGTACCTACCTACTCTTCAACCTGCTTAGTTTCCAGCTAATTGGCTCAATTAACTCTTAGATTTATTTGAATTTTTCCAACTATTTACCTGTTACAAGTATAACCTCTGATAATAGTTCAGCGTTAAATTTTCAAGACCCTTGAACGGAGATCAATTATTATTATAAACAACTTCTTAACTCAACCACTTCACCATGTTTGCTAGACAATTTTTAAGAAACACAGTTAAAATCCAATCACACAGACCATTGTTTGTTTCATCAGTGAGAAAGTTGACTTTTGATGCTGCATCCCAACCAAGAATTAGAATTGGTTCAACAGTGCCAAATTTCAAAGCTCCAACTACAAAAGGTGATATTCAATTCCATGACTACATTGGTGATTCATGGACCGTTTTATTCTCACATCCAGCAGATTTCACTCCTGTTTGTACTACTGAATTGGGCGCTTTTGCTAAATTAAAACCAGAATTTGATGCTAGAAATGTCAAATTGATTGGATTATCAGCCGAAGGTGTTAATAAGCATCACGACTGGATCGAAGATATTAAAGACGTTTCATTAAACGGTAAAGAATTCGAATACCCAATTATTGGTGATGAATCTAGAGAAGTTGCTTACTTATTCGACATGGTTGATGAAGAAGGTTTCAAGAACTTGAACGGTGGTTTAGTTCACACCATCAGATCTGTCTTCATCATTGATCCAGCTAAAAAAGTTAGATTAATCATGACTTACCCTGCTTCAGTTGGTAGAAACACCAGTGAAGTGTTAAGAGTTGTTGACGCTTTACAATTATCAGACAAAAAGGGTATTGCCACCCCAATCAATTGGACTGTTGGTGATGATGTTATCATCCCACCTACCGTCTCTAACGAAGACGCTAAAAAGAAGTTTGGTGATTTCAAAGAAGTTAAACCTTACTTAAGATACACCAAAGTTTAAATAGCTTTCCGCTTTGTTATAGAGACAAGTAGTTGATTTTAAAGAATATTCAAACCACAATCTCTAGTTTCTTCCACTTGTATGTATGTAACCGACTAACCATAACCATATTCATATTCCTTATCCATTCCGTTTAACTCCATTCCATAATACAACGAGGAAGCATGTCAAATCTGTAAAGACACGACCATTTGGCACTCAAATCTCGGAGTGGAGTTTGAGTTCATGGCTAAGTAATAAGTAAGGGTTTGCTTATGAAAGTACTGTCTGTAACAAGTATCTACGTATATTATTTTGCAATCAAATATACATTGTATTGCTTTTTGCATCACAACATAACAGGTGTACTGTGTTTAAGTGTATTATATTCACATGTAACTTAACTAACAACTAGTAAACTTGTCTTTGTAATAGCTGCCATAAGACCAAACAAAAAAAAAAAAAGAGAGAGAGAGAAAAAAAAAAAAAGAAAAAAAAAACAGTAAGAAAAATAGCATTTTTAGCGCTCAACTGAAAGAATCCAAGGAACATCTGGACGAGACGAAACTATAACTGTTATCTCTACTTGATTGTTAAGATAAACAATAATTAGTCCATTTTTCAACTTTTATCATTTTGTCAATACATCTAGAACGAGTGAAGCGAATATTGATTACACTACTTGGTTACCATCCCGGAGACCCTGTCAACATAGATTACAATTTCAATAAAGAAGACACCCAACAAACCATCGAAGGATTTAATTAAAGTTGATCTAAGATATACGCAACCCACTTTGTTTGTTTTCATCCTTTGAATGATCCTTTTTTACTTGTCAACAAATCTGTTATTTGTTCAATAAATTATTTGTTCTTGTTCATATATCAATGTACACTAGTTTTTCCACATACAGACATTTATTCTTTCCATCAAACCACATAGAGTTATAATGTCATCTATTAATAACAAAATTACCGGGAATCAATCAAATTCGACTCTTAAAGTCGAAGAAGATGATAGTGTCGATTGGATGGCCAATCGTACACTCTCAAACACAAAACCAATACTACCGAACGATCCCACATCAGTCTCTATTGATCTAGATTCGAGAAACCCATCATTGCAGAAAAAACCAGTGCCAGCAAAGAGAAAGTCGACAAATGTTGCTGATTCTAAATCTTCAAAAAAGAAGAAAGATGATCAATCCAGTATACATACGAAAAGCGAAAGTATAGGAGATTCTAACGAACTTCAAGAACAAAATAACAACAACAACAACAGCGGCAACGGTAGTAATAATAATAATAATACCACTAATTCATCCAATAATACACACCCAAATGCTCCAGCAGGTCATAGACCAGTCACATCATGTACTCATTGTAGACAGCATAAAATCAAATGTAACGCTTCTGAAAGATTCCCAAGTGCTTGCTCAAGATGTGAAAGAATGGATTTAAAATGTGAGATTGACCCTCAATTTAGACCTAAAAAGGGATCTCAAATTCAATCGTTAAGAAACGATGTCGATGAGTTAAGATCAAAAATTGAGTTCTTAACTAGAAATGAAGCACTAATTACAAAAGTGTTACAAAATCAATCTTCCAATGATAGTGTTCAAAATGTTAATTTAGCTGATACATCAAATTCAACAAATAGTAACATTGTTGCAATGACTCGTTTACAAACAGAACCAACTTTACTATCAACTGAATCTAGATCAAAATCAACACCTCTACTAAATGATTCAACAATAAGTAAAGATGCTTTACCACCAGCTTTAGAAAATGCTGTTCGTCAAACTACAGAGTCTCCACACAATTTTACCATTGATTCGGATTCAAAAACCTCTAATAATAATAACTCATCAAACAAAACAAATTCTGATGGCTCTCATATAAATAACAATCAATCCGGTACATCTGCCTCAACTAGTATAAATAATAACCCAGTTTCACAAATGGTGATACCAAATACCTCAATTACTGAATTTAATCTTGGCGATGTTAAAATAACATTAGAAAAAGCAACTGAATTACATCACCGTTTCATCTCGAATTATCTTCCTTATTTACCTATTATTGTTTCTAATGATTGTGTTCAATTATACCATCAATCTCAATTATTATTCTGGACAGTTATGTTGACTGCTTGTTTATCAGATGCTGAACCTTCACTTTATATCTCATTGGCTTCTTTAATCAAACAGTTGGCCATTGAAACTTGTTGGATACGAACTCCTAGATCAACCCATATTGTTCAAGCATTACTAATTTTAGGTACTTGGCCTTTACCAAATCAAAAAGTCTTGGACGATTGTTCTTATAGATTCATAGGTTTAGCGAAAAATTTATCTTTACAACTTGGTTTACATAGAGGTAGATTTATAAGTGAATTTTCAAGAACCCAAGTTGCTTTACCTGATGCTGAGAAATGGAGAACTAGAACTTGGTTAGCTGTATTTTTTGGTGAACAATTTTGGTCTTCAAATTTAGGTTTACCACCTTCTTTACAAACAGATTTTTTATTGGAAAGTGCTAGAGTTGATCAAAATTTACCTAAAAATTTTAGATGTTTGTTAAGTTTATCAATTTTCCAGGCAAAATTAGTTTCAGTCATGGGTTTAAGTGTTACTAGTCCTGATGGTTTAATGGAACCTAAAAATAGAGCCGGTGCGTTATCTATATTGGAAAGAGAATTAGAAAGATTAGCATTCAAATTACAAATTGATGATATTATAGTTGAAATTTATTATTTATACGTTCAATTGATGGTTTGTTGTTTTGCATTTTTACCTGAAACTCCAAGTGAAGATCAAACTAAATACGTCACACAAGCTTATTTATCAGCAACTAGAATTGTCACAATAATGTCAAAATTAACAGAGACTAGACAATTGACTGAATATCCAATTTATGTTAGACATTCAGTTACTACTGCAGTTTTAATCTTATTCAGATTACATTTGACACCTTATTTATTACCTAAATATATCGATTCAGCTAGACAATCAATTGTTACTGTTCATAGATTATTTAGAAATATGTTGGCTGCTTGGAAAGATGTTGAAAATGATATCAGTAGAACTGCTACAGTCTTGGAAAAATTAAATTTTGTTATTATTACAAATCCTGAACTATTTACTAATACCGAAGGAATTATCGTGAGGATGCGTTCACATTTAACCGGTTCTCTGTTTTATGATTTGGTTTGGAATATCCATGAAGCAAGAAGAAGACAACTTAAAGAAGCCCAAGATAAAAAAGAAGGTAAACCTGTATCTTCAATTGAAGAAAGACTAAAGGGTAAAAAAAGACCATTACCTTTACCTTTCTATAATCAAATCACTAAAGATGATTTCACTGCAATTACGACAACAACTCCAAGTGGTACAACAGTGACTACTTTAGTTCCAACCGATCAAGCTATTTTAAATGCTAAAGCTTCAGCTATTGCTGCTGGTTTAACAGGGCCAACTGAAATTAATGGTATTCCATTAGCCATGTTAGAAGCAACAGGATCACTGCCAGTGAGACAAGAGAGAAATGGATCAAACTCACAGCAACAGCAGCAACAGCAACAGTCACAACAACCACAGCTCATTGCCCCATCAAAAGTGCAACAAGCTTCTAAAACTCAAGCGAAAAAATCGGTTGCTCAACGTTCACAATCTCAGCAATCTCCATCTTCGTCATCTTCATCTCCTTCCACTGTTTTACCAGCTCAATCAAAACAGAAAAAAGCTACAAAACAAAGAACGAAAAAGAAGGAGTCTGTGTTATCGGGATCCAATGCTCCATTACCAACTGCTATTTTAGAATCAGTCGATGAACAAGCCCCGCTGGCAAAGACGCCATCAACTACATCTATTGCAGCTGGAGTGAATGGTATGATTCCACCTCCTTTATTTCCATCTACTGCCAGTAATATGAGCTTTTCTGAACAGAACAAGCAACAACAAAGACAAAGACAGCTACAACAACAGCAACAGCAGCAACAGCAACAACAACAACAACAACAGCAACAACAGCAACACTTGCAACAACATCAACAACAACAACAACAGCAACATCAATTACAACAACCAATTTCTCAAATGGCACCTCAACAACAACCACAACCTCAACCTTTCAACTTTGATAGAAATCCTACTACTACGCAGAATTCGCCTGATCTCAGTACTCAGTTCAATCAGCAAACTGCTGGTAGTTTGATTATGCCATCTACCCTTGGTGCATATTCACCTTCAAATACAAACAATACTAATTCACGTTCAAACTCTAATAATCAGTCTCCTTCAAACTCAGAATTTTTGAATAACAACTTTATTGACTCTATATTTCAACAGCAAGGCGGGGCCAATTGGATGGAGAACGGGGACGATTTCTTGGGCTGGTTTGATATAAATATGGCACCTGAGTTTTAAGTGTGCATGCTGTTACCATTGTTACTATTTAAACATCAGCTTGTTTATGCCTTTGGACACAAGTTTGATTTCTAATCTGATGGCTTCTGTTTACGGTTGAAGTTATCTTTCTATGTCTTTTTTTATTTTATTTAACGTTTCTTAATTTATTTTTTACGACTTTTATTCAGTGTACATTTATGTCCCTTTTTTCTACTTTTTTTTTTCAACTTGAGTTTTATCTTAATGCCAGGCCAAAATTTGCCGATTTAAAGACAAATTTTTCCACGTATGATTGTTACTTGTAATTAAAATTTTATAACGATTTAATTAGTGATAGGGTATAGAATGAAGAAATAGCTAAGTAAAAAATGAACAAGTAATTACAGAAAAGCCATTCACGTATTAAATGAAGGTTAAAACTTTTAAACAACAACACATCAGCTTTCTTCTTCGTTCAATTCAGTTTCATCAGATGGATCAATAACACCTCCTTGACCTAAAGCGAAAATTGTTTCACTTTCAGCTAAACAAGGACTATCATAAATTTTACAAATTCTATTAGCACCTCTACCTTTCTTAAAATATAATCTAGTTGTTGAAGAATGAGCCACTATATTACCACCAATTGGCTTTTTAGGATCAGGATTGAAAATTGCACCACCGTCAACTTGAGCAACAACTTGATTTGTTATCACAACGGCAATACCAAATTCATCAGCTAATCTTTGTAAAGTTCTCATAAATTTAGCCACATGGGTTTGTCTTGCACTCAATTCACCTCTACCACTATAATCAGTTCTATATAATGCCATTATTGAATCGACAATAAGTAAAGAGAATCTAGATTCTGTCATCATTTTAGCAGCATCATTTAATAATTGTAATTGATGATCTGCATTATAAGCTCTTGCATAAGCTACATTATCTAAAGTTTCATTTTCATCAAGTCCATATCTTCTAGCAATAGCGACTAATCTAATAGGTCTAAAAGTTCCCTCTGTATCAATATATAAACATTTACCTTCACCACCACCAATATCAACAGGTAACTGACAAGTAACTGCTAACGTATGACATAATTGTGATTTACCAGTTCTAAATTCACCAAAAACCTCTGTTATAGCACCTGTTTCAATACCACCACCTAGTAACGTATCAAGCTGTTTTGATCCTGTTGTTAAACATATAAGTTCTGATCTTCTCTGATGAAATTCAGAAGCTGTTGTAAAACCGAGTGGAACCAAATTGTTTGCCTCTGCTAATAACTTGTCGGCTTTTTGTTCAGAAATACCTTTCACAATGGCTAAATGTCTCTTTGGAGTATATGCTATTGACTCCACAGTGTGAAATCCTGCCTCTTGTAATTTTCTTATATCGTTTGGGGTTATACCATTTCCAAGCAAACGACTAACAGGAATAGGCCCGCTGTTCATCTCCTCATCCTCTTCGTCGTATCCTTGATCCATCTGCTGGTGTTGCAGCTCATCCTGGTCTGCCATATATTGAGCTTCATTAGGCTGTTGTTGAAGTTGTTGATTTTGCGAAACCTCCTGCACTGCTGACATTTTTTGTGCTTGTAAAAATTTTCGTTCTCTATATATCCACCCAAAGAAAAGTTCCTTAATATCTGTTAGTAATAAATGTGTTCTGCATGAAACAATCATGCTCTTATGTCAAACCCTAGTGAAAAGGGGGCAAATCAATCTTATCATCATCATCAGTTCAAAACACATAAATGAAATGAAAACAACGCGTAAAATCCAATGGTGCAGAGATGTATTTAACTTTTTTTTGGTAATTTTTTTTTTCGGTTAACAATAAACGGCTTTTACCAAATTAGGCAATTTTTCCATTTTAGTGCCAAATTGTGCAGATTTGAGCATATGGCTGAGATCTGGGATGAATTATAGTTTAATTTTAAAGATTTGAATGTATAGATTGATAGTGTTTATCGGTATATACCAGGGGGACATATATATAGATATACAAGAAGGTTCTTGTGAAAATATTTGATTTATTTTTGGGAGTCTTGCAGTTTACTGAGTTTATGATGCAACAAGGATTGAGAAACGAGCAGTCTGAGAATCTACGGGACGTGGATCAACGTACAGTCATGTCATTGGGCTCATCGATGCATACCGAAGATTTGATCAGTCAGTTGAAACCGGTAGAAGAGAGCAAACACAATGAAACACCAGAGTTGACTCTGACTCAGGTTCAGTCCGTTGACGAAGAACAAGCAATTTTGAATTCTCAATTACATGACAAAAACTCCTTGTTGAGTAAATTACTTGAATCTAATAAAGACAACTCTGACAAGAATCAGCAGCAACCTGATTTGGTCAAATTGAATCAGAGGGCAAAAGCATTGTACGAGTCCACTTTTTCTGTTGTTCACCGCTTTGACTACCTCAGTTATTTAGCTGGTGGACTGAATGTGTATAATGAACCGGCTTTAGATATAGAGATAACCAGATGTCTTTATATGTCTCATTTTAGATGGGACATTGATCTTTTGAAATCGCTTAGATTGTTATGTGGACAACTTTTTTTCAAAGGTGAGTCGCAGTTTATTGCAAAGATATTAGACAATTTTGCTGAAAGTTGGTTTCAAATATACGGAATTCAAAATAATAATTCATTATACGGGAATCCAAATGGTGTCTATTTAGTTTCGTACTCATTGATATTGTTGAATACAGACTTGTATGCAGCAGAATTAGACAAAAAGAAGAAAATGACAAGAGCTAATTTTGTGAAGAATACTTTGACAGCACTACAGCAAAACAAAGTACCAATAAAAAACAATTTAAGATTGTCAAATGAATTGAAAAAGTTTTATGATTCAATGGTGAATGAAAAGTTAATTTTGTTGACTGGTGAGGAAGAAAAAGAAGAAGCAAAATTGAGTGCTTATAATAACAACGGTAATGTCAATCATTCTGTAAAACAGAACCAATCACAATTGAGTAAAAAATCAAACATCTCGCTCAATTCGAATTTAAATGGTAAAAACGATAGAGACTCAATTTATTCAACTACGACAACAAGCCCGTTTTCAAGAAAATCAAGATATTTCGACTTTGAAGATTCTCAACAGAATAGAAACCAAATCAATAGTAATAAATCCTTTGGGTTTGCTACGGCTTTAATAAATGAGAGGAAATTGAAGAGAATGACTTCGATGGACAGTGGCAGATTATCGATAAATTCATCAGCAACGTTACAGTCGAATAATGATATCATTTCAAAATTCCGAGATGGCGTGAATTCAGGTGGTCAAGATCATTCAATATTGAACGAGAATTTCCTGACAAGTACAACAAACGGGTTTTTCATAGAAGAGGAAGGTGATTTACAATTGGAATTAGAAGGACCACCATGGGTGAAAGAAGGATTACAGCATGTTGTGTTGCCAGACGATATCCAATCACAGTTGAGAGCTGCAAATTCTACTAATACAACAGTTAATAAAGATGGATTTTCATGGTTGAATAAAAAGATAACTGCTCATCAAAACAAGAACAAATGGCAGGACTTGTTTGTGGTTGTATCAAAAGGTGAGTTGAAGTTGTTTTCATTCAAATCTGTGGGAAGGGAAAGTTCAGTTAATTTGCGAGGAACAGGAGATGGTGACTGGTGGAATTTTGCAGATTGTTTAGCGACTTTTAATTTATGTTCTTGTTTTGCGATTGTGGTTGATAAGCAGAGTAATTTGCAATATAAGATCAAAAGCAATTTTGAAAATTTTCAAAAAAAGACAGGTTTTGAAACTTTTTGGGTGCTACACATTCCAACCGAGTCTTTGCTAATGTCATTATCTTCATCTGCCACTTCATCTTCATCGATTACCACAGCTACGGCATCCACTAGTTCATCAAGTCGTAACTCTTCAAATGGTTATAGAAAGTTGTATTTCTATTCACATACTACTGAAACTGCAGAGGAGTTTGTTACATCGTGTAATTTCTGGTCAGCTAGAACATCATCAATTCCAGTGGACGAGACAATATCATCAGTCGACTATGGATGGTCAATGAAGATATCATCATTCTTAGAGTCTCCTAACAAAGACTCATTGTCAGCATTAGAAAACTATTTATCTAAAGCCAAGATAAACAAGTGGAGTCCAGTTTTGCATGGATTGATACCGACGAATTTACCAATGCTTAAGCAGTTACAAAAATTGAAAAGTTTTTACCTCGAGTTGAGTTCCAAGTATCAGATTCACGCACAATTGTCCAAACACCTAGACAAATTGAACCGTTTACAGTCCAAGACAATGCAGAACCCGAAAAATTCAAACAGTACAATGTATGCTACAATAAGTGGATTTTTCACAAGTGAAGGCAGATCGCAAAGACAAAACAGAGATCAGACAGTCAAGAACATCAAGATGATCAAAATCAACTATCTAAACAAACTCAATTACCTAGACAACGAGCTGTTCAGATTTAAGAAATACATTGTCGAATTAGAGTCTGCTATAAAATTGAGAAACGAAAGACTTGTGAACCCAGTAGTTGATGACTCGTTGGTGGAAGAAGAAGAAGAAGAAGAAGAAGAAAGAGACAAAACAGGCGTAGATGTTAAATAAAAGGTATGCGAGTACACCTCTACACCCGCTGGAGTTTACTATTTTTTTTTCAGGTGGCGAAATGAGAAGAAGGAAATCTGAAGCATTGATTGATTGTAAGAAGCTAATAGAGTTGTACAAGATTGATAGATAGGTAGATATATGGTAAGTAACATGTAAGTTTATGATTGAATTGTAGATTACTATTAATTTATTATACATATTAATAACTGGGCTTTTTGTGGATTGCTTACACTCGATACTCAGCCTTCAATTCTTGATTTTTTAACAGCGACTACTACGCTTCTACTTTAAACTATAGATTTTATTCATCAAGGCGTTTAAGCTCTATATCATATAGTGTGACTACAAGTTTAAATATCATATATACATACAAATAACCAACAATGTCTGATCCAAGTTCTATAAATGGTAAGTTTTGAATTGATTGGGTGACTGGAGCACTTTCTCCACTTGTAGTATGAGCGTTTTCTTTTTACTAACATTTTAAATCAATGACTGAATTTTATTCGGTTTTATACTCTTTTAATCTCATCAGGTGGTACCGCACTAGCAATGGTTGGTAAAGATTGTGTTGCAATTGCCTGTGATTTAAGACTTGGAAGTCAGTCTTTAGGTGTGTCAAACAATTTTGAAAAAGTCTTTCAACACGGTCATTGTTTTGTAGGATTAACAGGATTGGCGACCGATGTGTTAACAGTCAATGAAATGCTAAGAATGAAAACAAACCTTTATAAGATGCACGAAGAACGTGAAATTGAGCCTGAAAGTTTAGCTAATTTGATTTCCACCAGTTTATACGAAAAAAGATTTGGTCCTTGGTTTATTGGTCCATTATTAGCAGGTATAAATTCTAAAACAAATAAACCATTCATATGCGGATTTGATTTAATTGGGTGTATTGATTATGCTAAAGATTTTGTCGTTTCAGGTACCGCTTCAGATCAATTATATGGTATGTGCGAAGCATTATATGAACCAAATTTAGAGCCTGAAGACTTGTTCGAAACGGTGTCGCAAGCTTTATTGAATGCTGCAGATAGAGATGCATTATCAGGTTGGGGTGCTGTTGTTTATGTCATTACTAAAGATAAAGTTGTCAAAAGATACTTAAAATCACGTCAAGATTAATCTACATGCATTTATACACTTGGAGAATATATGTTATTTGTATGTTAATATAAGATGAATTTTTTTTTTTTCTTTTCATAATAGATTTAATGGATATACAAAATTAAACCAAAATATGTACACGAGTTTCTGGGTAAAAATTGTATATACAGGTCAAACAACCACATCTGTAAGCCTACAGTTATCTAATTATTGTTGCTGATCTTTTTTAGCAGCTTTTAACTCGTACTCTTTTTCAAGAACTTTTTTCAAATACCCGTTCTTACCGTACTCTTCTTCTTCTAATTTTTTTCTCTTCAACTCAAGTTCTTTGTTCTTTTGTCTTCTCTCTAAAATCTTAGCTCTATCGTTAGCAAGTCTAGCCTCATGCAAACAATTTGTTAAATCTTGCTTAATTATATTACATTTACCAAACGCCTTTTCGAAAAAATCAGATCTGTGGCACTCTTCAAGCTGGTCTATGAGCTCTTCACAGTCTATATGACAATAATAAAAAAACACAATATGTTGGGCAATATTGGAAAAAGCTGTTAGTACAGGAAAACCGCAAATGCTGCAGCAACTTGTGCCAAACCCGTTCAATATCATTTTTTTAACTTACTCATAAGATGGGTTCTCTCTAACATAGGATGCATTTTGAATAAATTATTTATTGGTTGTGTAGTCTTTAAATATCTATTAGCCTGATCTAACACACTGATCAACTCCAGTGTTCCCTTGAACTCAACTTTACGATCAACTACTTTAAGTATCTAATAGATACACAGCACCAAATTTGTTTTCTAGAAAGAAAAAAGATCAAATGTTTGCTTTTAACATCTTTACACAGTCTGTAATGATAGTTCAAATGTGTGAACGTCTTTGAGGTGTGGGCTTTTGTTAGACAGGTTACTAGCAGTTATCATGTTTTTGATCATGGAGTGGAGCAGTATAAGTTACTTAACATTGACTGATTAGGGTATATTTTGTGTGATAACAGAATAAAAGGTTCTAGTTTTAGTCTGTGTGAGGAGAACTTGCGAGAAAAAGAGAAAGTACAGTCACAATTAAAAGTACTACCAGCCATGTCACAAGCGAAGAAGAACACGCATACTGATGAAGATGACGTTTTAGAATTTTTAAATTCACTTCCTGAAAACAATACCAGTGGTGGTGCCAAAGTTAGCAAAAATGCTGCTGCTTCAGGTAAGACAGACGAAGACATTTTAGATTTCTTGAATGAATTAGAAGCTGCAGATAGCAAAAAAGTTGAATCTAAATCAGCGGATGTTGCAAATGATAAAACGGAAAGTAAAATCGATACACAAACAAAACAGGAAACATCAGCTAAAGCTAACACTGACAGTTTGAAAACAGAACAGGCACCAGAGTCAGAGAAAGAAGAAGAAAGAGGAGGAGACGAAGAAGTTAACGATCCAATAACATCAATATCCAACTGGTGGTCCAGTTCAGGATCAGCAAGAGTTAGCTCTCAGTTATCTTCAATTTGGGGCACTGCACAGTCAATTAGTGAACAAGCTACAAAACAGGCAAACCAAGCTATAAAATTGGCTAAAGAGCAAAAAGTTGAAGAAAATTTGAAAAATGCATTCAAAGAAATTGGTATTAGTGGCGTTTTAGAAGGTAATAGAGATTTAACTGATGATGAAAAAAGTAAAATACTGAAATTACCAGATACAAAACAAGCAATTGAATCGTTAAATAAAGGATTTTCATTATTTTCTAATCAGTTGACAAATGTTTTAGATAAGATTCAGCATGATATTATTGATATTTCAAGTGATGAAATCTTAGATATTAAATTAGTTCACGATTTGAACAACTACAATAATTTAACCAAATATTGCAAAAATAATTTTGAAAAAGTTATGAGATCACAGGTTGATGGCGATATCCATGTTAATGTTTCTGAAAGTGGAACTAGATCAAAGAGTATTGTAAACTTGGAAAATTCTATGAAAAAATTATCACTATTTTCAGGTAAATTGTCAGATGGTGAAAAGTTGATAAATGCAAATATTGAAAATGCATTCAAGAATGGTAAAAACCAGTCAAGTGAGGAAGTGAAGGACAAAATAAGAGTTTCTGATATTTACATTGGATTGCTTTGTACAACTTTAAACAACTCTGAAGAGTCCTCATCAACTAAAGATATCGAAAATGCTACAATCACAATTGATGAGTACAATCATGAATCTTTTTCATTCACTTTTATTCTAATTGACAAAACTCACGATATTACTATAATCAACAGATCACAACCATTCCCACTAAGATGGGCACATTGGTTAGATGGATCGGTTAAAAATGGTAAAAAATCAACCAACGATGAAAAAGACGAAACTGAATCAGAGGAAGCTAAGACAGAGGGACAACAACAAGATGATGAAGAAGAAGATGAAGTCGATCCAAGTGAGTGGGTAGTTGATTGGGTCGATAAAGGTTTAGATTTAGCAATTGGCGTGCTTGCTCAAACATATGTCATCAAACGTATGGGATACTAGTACTTTTATAAGCATTTAATCAACTTTAATTCAATAATAGGTTATTTCAAATCAAACTACTGTGTATCATAGATTTTATTCTTTATTCATTTTGCAAATGAAGAAATTTATATAGCTATAAAACAAATTACAGTAACTAAAGCTCTTCAAAGTAGAAAGCAAGACAACCTATATCCCCAAGCTAAACCCAAATGATCCGAATTTCTCTACCAGTTTTCTTCGTTAGTGTCGTAATTTTTCAAAATCTTGTCTAAGCCCTTTTCATCTGCAGCTATTAATTGATGCTCCCAATCAACAACTAAAGGAGGATGAAACACACCATTATCAACTAGCTCGTCTAAAGATTTGCCCTGATACTCTTTTGAACAGATATCCTCTTTAGTCAATGTCTGCAAATCTTGCACTTTTTGCAAACTTGAAGAGACTAATGGGAACGCTTTTTTGAATGCTTCTTTACATGCTGGATTCATCGATAGAGTCTCTTTAATAAAATTAAATTGTTCCGGTGTTGGAACTGTATTAGAAACATCAAGTTGGTACTTGTATTTTGACTTTTGTAACGATTCATCACCTTTGAAAATCGATTTTATAAACGATGTATTTGTCTTTTTTGGACTCTCCACTTTATCTGTGATTTTACTTTGTAAAATATGAAGTAATGTGGTGGATGTTGGAACTTTGCTCGAGTGACTATAATATTAGCAATTGCAGTTAGTATTAAAGGCTGTGGGATAAAACGGATGTCTTTTATTTTAATTTACTTACAATATAGTGATAGCCCCAGGGACTCTTTGTAATGATTTAAACATTGACATTGTGTTGTATATTGACGTGGAAAAAGTGTTTTTTGATTAGGATATCAATTTATGAAATCGTTGCAAGACAATGTTAAATAGTCAAGATAAAGAGACCGAAAGATACATAAGCAAACTAAAAGCATAAAGAAAGAGTAATCTTTTATAGCGTTTGGCGGACTTTACCTTTTTTCTTTTTTTGTGTTTTAGCCTTGTTGTGCCGAAGTGTCCTATTTTGCTAAATATCTAATTTTGTAGACGGTATACAATAATTATACAGTAGCGTACACAATAGTTTACATTGCCCAACCAATTTTTATAACTCTAGGTGTTTTATTGGTCGAAAAATACACACTAATGTTACCGATAAACAATATGTGGGGATACTGTAGGCTGTTGAGATTTGAATTACCAATTTATTTTAAATCAAATCAACAAATACATCTATCTAAGATTAATATATAATTCTACCCGCTTTTTAAACATTGTATCCAAAGACATCTGGTCTTCTCTGCTCCCACAAGGGCATATTCTTTCTGACAACTTGTAACTTGTCCAAGTCGATATCGGCTACACAGATATCCTCAACCTGGTCAATATCGCTACATTGTGATAATATTGTACCGTTAGGATCAATAATACAAGTATGACCAAATGACTCTCTGTTTAAGATAAGCCCATCTCTGGCCACTTCTTCGTCTGTCTGAGTCTTGTGTTTGCCCTTTTGAGCAGGTAAAACAACATAGCTCTGGGTGAAAATTGCTGTTGACTGACCCAAGACTTGGAAATGAGGTCCAGTTTTCATTGTCCATGCGGATGGATAAGTAAGTAGCTGCGCACCTTGACTTCTAAGACGCAGTGCCAGTTCAGGGAATCTTAAGTCATAGCAGATACCAAACCCAACTTTACCAACTTCTGTGTCAAATGGTTTCAAAACGGACTGTCCTGGCTCAACAGATTGTGATTCTTTCAATATTGGACCGTCTTTGATATCGACATCAAACAGGTGAATCTTTTGGTATCTTTGTTCAATCTCACCATTAGGATTAATCCAAAGTAAAGTATTACATGTTCTATCCGATGTCTTTGATGGCTCATGAACACCGACAGAGACTGATAAAGACTTGTTCAACTTGTTCAGTTCCTTCAGTTTAGCCATTATTGGCTGTAAAAATTCAGACTCTTCCACAGATTGCACAATTGCTTTAGAATGTGCAGCATTCTTAGCCAAATAGTCACTTGCTTCAGGTAAAAACAAAACTTTACAGTTTAAAGCCGAAGCTTTTGAGATCAGTTTGATCACTTTCAACGAGTTTTCTTTCAAACTTGAAGAGGAGCAAAGTTGTCCAGCAGCAATTAACACCATTTCAACTATCAGTTATTAAGATTTCCGGTATATAATTAACAAAATATGAATCGTTTGACTTGCTCCGTGACCTACTTCAATCTATAATGAAAACCACCCACCCACCTACCAGCTTCTTATCAACTAATCAACGGACCGAATTTCAAACCGGTAAATTGATACGCCACATCAAATGTGGCGGTGAACAAAATTATCAAATTTTTTAAAATGTGGCTGGTATTCAGGCTGTGCTATCTTTTTTTTTTTTCATTTCAAAAATACTGAAAAATTTTATTGTAAGATTTATACTGAAAATATACCAATTTGGATCCTTTAAGTTGGTTCGTTTAATAGTTTTATGAAAGTTTTCTCTGATTGGAAGTTTCATAAAAGTGGGTTTCCGAGATTTGGCAAATATTTGGGTTTCAAATTAGGGAAAAATTAGTTCGAAAATATGAGCGCTCCAGCGAAAACTGAGAATGCTGTCGAGGCAAAGACTTTTTCACCAGTGAAACAGCTACCTAAAGTTCAATATACGCTCTGTGTTCCTTCCACTTGCATTTCGTCGTCAAACTGTAAGAATCTTGAACAGGTGACTCACACAGCTTATCAAATTGCAAAAGCAGCATGTACATTTGCCGTGGGTGAGATTGTGATACTGGAGGTCCCAGAGTCAAAAATAACAGAGGAAAACGTTTCTGCTGCTCCAGAAAGCTATAAAGCTTCCAATCCTACAAAAAAAGTCTTTGAACTTGCTGATCCGATAACAGATGATAAATCCAGTGAGACTACAAAACCAAAGGAAAAGTCAAAAGATTCCAATTTGGACTACACAGAGTCTTCTATGCTTCTAGCTGTGTTACTACAGTATTTTGTGACTCCTCCTTATTTAGTCAAGACAACTTTTAAAAAAGACATGTTGAAAAACTTCCACTATGCGAAAAAACTACCTAAGATTTCAACTTTGCCATTTATGCAAAACAATGATAGTTTCAAAAAATTTAAAGAAGGTTTAACAATATTTAATAAACCTGTCGCAAGAGAGAAAACAGAGAGTGGTAAAGTCAAGAAGATAAAAAAATCTAAAGCAAACGGTATCAATCAAACAAAATATGTTAATATTGGAGAAGATAAACTTCTGGAATTGGTGGAATCAGTGCCAACAAATGTTAGAGTCACTGTTGATTTGTCAAAAAAGAAAATTGTTTCTCCAATTGAAGCATACGGCCTGATTGGCGCTAAAGCATCTTTTGGCTATCATGTGAGAATTTCAAAATCATTTATTTCGTTGTTCACAGAATCTTCTTATCCTGAAGGTTATGACAAATCTTTGTTTGTCAATGCTGGCGATTATTACACCAACTCGGAGAATGATCTCAAGACTGGACTAAAACCAGTCGATATCAATAGTTTGTCTGCCAAAGGTAAAACTTCAAAGATACTATTAGTGGTTTCTAAATGGAAAAATTTACAAGAGTGCTTTGAAAACACACAGGACGATTCACTTGATGGTATTTGTGGACCTGGTGAAATGTTTGATAATAGCTTGACTATACCATCAGGAGTGAGGATTGAAGATGCTGTTTGGGTTGCGCTTTCCAAATTGAGTTGATGTATTGGGTTACATGTTTAATCTTTTTTGTATAATAGCGAGTTTGTCGAAACCTTTTTCATAAGCTCTGATTTTAATTCTATAGCATTTATTTAAGACACCATGTATCATTCAATGATTGTCTTTTGTACGCACAAAAATAGTTACTCAAAAGCAATTTTAAATTAAAATATTAAAAAGGTATATAAATCAAGGGTACAAAACTGGAAAAAAAACACACAGACGAACAAACAAAAACACAACAAAAAAATTAAAGATAAACATACAGAAAGATAAAAACTAAATTAACCAAAATCAAACTAAAATGCTTGGCTTTATTTCTGATTTTCAGCAACCCATTTTCTAGCATTTTTGAACAATTTGATCCATGGACCGTATCCGTCCCAAGTATCCTTAAGTTCAGCTGGGTACCATGAATTTGACTCTAATCTGACGACTCTTTCAGGATGAGGCATCATAGCTAGCACTCTACCGTTTGGTGTTCTGATACCAGTTATACCGTTTGGAGAACCATTTGGATTCAATGGGTACTTTTCAGTTGGTAAACCATAGTTATCAACATATCTAGCAGCAATCAAACCTTGACTAGTGAAATTGTTCAATTTTTCATCACCTTCTCCGAAATAAGCTCTACCTTCACCATGAGCAACAGCAATAGGAATTCTAGAACCTCTCATACCGTCCAAAAAGATTAATGGGTTTTCGGTATTTTCTTCAATAATTTCTAAAGTACAAACTCTTGCTTCATATTGTTCAGACTTATTTTTTTCAAAAGATGGCCAGTTTTCTGTACCTGGAATCAAAGATTTGATCTTAGACAAGAACTGACAACCGTTACAAGCACCGAATGCAAAAGTATCTGTTCTTTCTTGGAAGAATTTAGAGAATTCGGCTCTGGCTTTGTCGTTATACAAAACAGAAGTAGCCCAACCATTACCAGCACCCAAGACATCACCATAAGAGAATCCACCACAAGCAGCCAAACCAACAAAATCATCAAGAGTAACTTTTCCGGAAATGATATCACTCATATGGACATCAACTGATTCAAAACCAGCCTGTTTGAAACACCAAGCCATTTCTTGCTGACCGTTAACACCTTGTTCTCTCAAGATGGCAACCTTTGGTAATTTAGCTTCTTCAAATGATTCATTGAAAGGTGGGTCAAATGTTAATTTATAAGTTAAACCTGGATCAGAGTTATCCAAGATTGCTTGGAACTCTTGATCGGCAGCAATTGGATTGTCTCTCAATCTTTGAATGTTGTATGAAGTCAATGACCAAGTTTGTTGCAACTTACCTCTTGAATTACTCAAGACTTGAGTTCCGTTGACGCTAACATTAATAATTTGCTCAGAATCAAAAATTGGTTTACCAACCACAGAGATATAGTCTCGAGGAACACCATTGGTTGAAAGAATTTCGACAAATTTGAGATAATCTGATTTTCTGATTTGGAAAACACTTCCCAATTCTTCATTGAAAAGAGTTGTGAAAATGTCGTCTTTAGTATCAATGTCAATAGATAAACCAGATCTACCGGCAAATGCCATTTCTAACAATGTGACAATTAAACCACCATCTGATCTATCGTGATAAGCTAACACGTCCAAATTCTTGTGTAATGCAGATAAAGAGTTTAAAAAGTTTTTCAAAACCAAAGAGTCATGAACAGTTGGACAATCATTACCCAATTGTTTATACACTTGAGCTAATGCTGAACCACCCAAAGCTCTAGATTTAGCTTTAGCAGCCAAATCAACCAAAACTAAAATAGTTTCATTTTCATCACCTTGAATATTTTGTAAAACAGGAGTCCAAGTATTTGAAGTGTTGTTGACACCAGCAAAAGCGGTAATGACCAAGGACATTGGAGCGATAACTTCTTTTTTATCCCATGACATCTTCATAGACATTGAATCTTTACCAACAGGAATTGAAATACCTAAATCTGGACATAATTCCAAACCAATTGCTTGAACAGCTTCATATAAAGCAGCACCTTCACCTGGGTGATTAGCTGGTGCCATCCAATTTGCTGATAATTTAACACTATCTAGGCTTTTCACATCAGCTGCAAATAAGTTTAATAATGATTCAGCAACACACATCTTAGCTGAGGCAGCTGAAGAAATCAAAGCTAATGTTGGTTTTTCTCCCATTGCTAAAGCTTCACCAGTGGTAATTAATTCATCACCTAATGATGTACAAGTGACACCAACATCAGCAACTGGAACTTGCCATGGACCGACAAATTGGTCTCTATCAATTAACCCTGTAACGGTTCTATCACCAATGGTAATCAAGAAAGATTTAGAACCAACTGATGGTAATTGTAACACTCTTGATAAGGCATCGTCTAAAGTGACAGAAGAAGAGTCAATTTGAACTGGTTTCAACAATAGAGGCTTGGTAACGTCTTGTCTGGACATCTTTGGAGGTTTACCAAACAACAAACTCATGTCCAAATCGATTGGGGTTGTGTTTAATAAGCTATCAGTCAAGATTAATCTTTGTTCACTAGTTGCCACACCGACAACGGCATATGGACATCTTTCCCTTTCACAAATTTCTTTGAATTTCTCCAAGTTGTTTTGAGCAACACCCAAGACGTATCTTTCTTGAGATTCATTACACCAAATTTCCATTGGAGACATACCTGGTTCTAAAGATAAGATATCTCTTAATTCGAATTTAGCACCCAAATCATTATCGTGAACTAATTCTGGTAAAGCATTTGATAACCCACCTGCACCGACATCATGAATACATTGAATTGGGGAATCCAAACCAAATGCATTACAAGCGTCAATGACTTGTTGAGCTCTTCTTTGCATTTCAGGGTTACCTCTTTGAACAGAAGCAAAATCCAAATCCGCTGATCCTTCACCTGAAGAGACTGAAGATGCTGCACCACCACCAAGACCAATCAACATACACTGACCACCTAAGACGATTAATGCGGAACCTGGAGTAATCTTATTATCTGATTTTAAAGCAAGTTGAGGTCTAACTGCACCCATACCACCAGCTAACATAATTGGTTTATGGAAACCTCTAATTTCTTCTTTATTATCAGCATTTGTGACAGTGGTAGTTAAAGTTCTGAAATAACCGTTAATACAAGGTCTACCAAACTCATTATTGAAAGCTGCAGAACCCAATGGAGCTTCAATCATGATATCCAAAGGAGAAGCAATATGATTTGGTTTACCGATATTCAATTCCCAAGGTTGTGGTAAACTTGGAATTTGTAAATCAGAGACAGAGAAACCTGATAACCCACATTTAGACTTGGAACCTCTACCAACAGCACCTTCATCTCTAATTTCACCACCTGAACCAGTTGCTGCACCTGGAAATGGTGAGACTGCAGTTGGATGATTATGTGTTTCAACTTTGATTAAAGTATGGACGGTTTCTTTCTTTGAAGACCATTTGAACCCATTTTTAGAATCAGGAGCAAAGAAATAAGCTTCTGAACCTTGGAAAATAGCAGCATTATCACTGTATGCACTAATGGTATAATTTGGATTTAATTTGTGAGTATTTCTGATCATTTGGAACAATGATAAATCTTTCTTTTCATCATTGATTTTCCAATCAGCGTTAAAGATTTTATGTCTACAATGTTCAGAATTGACTTGAGCAAACATAAACAATTCAACGTCGGTTGGGTTTCTATGTAATGTTTCTTTGAAAGCGTTTATTAAATAAGTGATTTCACCATCATCTAAAGCCAAACCCAACTCTTTGTTTGCCTTGATCAAATTTTCCTTTGAAGAGATCAAATCAACATGGACTAATGGTTTTGGTTCATGATCTTCAAATAAATCGTTATATTTAGGAATGTGTTCATTAATGTATAATGATTGGGTCATTCTATCGTATATGGAAGCTAAAGATGCAAAATTATCATCTTTGAAATAATCCAAGATTGGGAAACCAGGTCTGACTTTCAACAAGACAGCAAGACCTCTTTCAACTCTATCTATATGTTCACCCAACCCACAAACTTCAATAATATTGGTAGCTTTTGAAGACCATGGAGAGATTGTTCCTGATCTTGGCAACACTCTAATTAAATAAGTGTCAGCGTCCAATTCAGGTTGCAAAATAGAGACTGAGTCTTGAGAATCTCCTGAGATTTCAACCAACTTGGCAAGTTTTTGGTTCAACTCATCTGATAAATCAAGCTCATTTTCATATTTCAATAAGAGTTGTAACTTGTCCAAAACATCTTTTTCCAATTCATCGTGGTAATGAATATAATGAATTTGACAAGACTTGACAGTGATGACAACAGAAGAATTGACTAACTTGTTGATTGCATCTGTTAAATTGGCAACTCTAAAGTTTGATAGAGCTTGTGGGCCCCTTAAAACCAGCATTTTACCTGACGAAGTCATTTTTGATAGTCCTTGTTGTGTAATTGACAATTTCCAATTTGGTTTAAAATGCTACACAAGTTGCACAATTCCAAGTAATGTAAGTTGATGAAAACAGCAGTCAATCTTGAAACGATGGCTTTACTTGAAGTACTCAATTGAATTATCTACAAAAAAAGACAATACAAAGGGTATCTATTGAGATTTGGTGGAAAGAAGAATAATTCAATATCAGATCTTTAAAACCAAAAACACAAACTTCATATATCTAGAGTGTATATGAATGATATATTAAATAATCTATTAAAATCTTTAAAGTATTACAAGTAAGAATAACAATCAATCAATCAATAATCACACACACTGATTGATTACACAAGAGTCATTTCAGATTTACAGTCAAGCAAATCGAGACAATAAAATTTTTTTTTCTTTTTATTTGAAATTTTCTTTTATTTTTATTTTTATTTTTTTTTTTTGACTTTTTCCGATTTGCAAAAAAAAATTGACTTCTTCCAAAAAGACAAAATGGAAGAAAATAAATACCGACGCGTCGATCGACGCATATTTTTTTTTGGTATTTTTTAACAGTCTGGTTATACTTCTCAATTAGGAAATACATTTATTGAGCCGTTTCCGTTCTAAACCCCCCATAATTTTGAAGTTGATTAAGACCACATTTTTATCCGTTTATCAATCAATCAATCAATCTACAGAGTTGACGATCGTTGTTATGTCGTTCACCATCAACAACTGATAAGAATCTGGTTCAATTTTATGTTTCCAATTCACTCCACTGTTGTCTTTTTATTTGTACTTTTGGTATATTGTCTGGCATCAACCTCACAATTTCACTTTGTTAACAATTGATCTGAGACCTATTGAACACATTGAAACAAGAAAATGGTCAAATCTGAGGATTGGAAACGCACTAACAAGACGCTGCAAATCTTGAAAGCAGCGCAAGAAGGACACTACGGAGTGCTTGCTGCTGTGGCATATACATTTGACCAGGCACTGGCGATGGTCAAAGCTGCTGAGAACAAACAGTCACCATTAATACTGCTTATGTTTCCATGGGGGGTCACTTCTAGTGATGGAGCATTGGTGCACGCATTAGCAAAACTGGCATCCGATGCTTCAGTTCCGATATCTTTGCATTTGGATCATGCACAAGATCCCGAATTAATTAAAGATGTAGCTAAGAATCTACCATTTGACTCTATTATGATAGATATGTCACATTATGACAAGGAGGAAAATTTGGCCAAGACTAAAGAGTTGGTTGAGTTTTGTAACTTGTACGGTAAAGCCACCGAGGCTGAACCTGGTAGGATCGAAGGCGGTGAAGATGGAGTTAAGCATACACTTGATTTAGAAGGAATCTTAACCACGCCTGAAGAAGCTGATTTGTTTGTCAATACAGGGATTGACATTATTGCTCCAGCTTTTGGGAATTTGCACGGAGATTATCCTAAAGAGGTTGGACCTCAGCTCAGATGGGAGATCTTGGAAAGACTCGAGAAGTTCTTAGTTCCTAAAAACGTCAAAATCTGTCTACATGGAACCAACGATTTTACACCTGAGCTTATCAAACATAATATTGAATTAGGTGTGAGCAAGTTGAATGTTAATAAACTTGTTCTAGACACTTACCTAGACTATTTCAAACAACACGCAGCAACTGCTCCGTTCACTGAACTGCTAGATAAATGTGGCGAATTACTAGTGGCCAAGATGGAGTTCTGGATGGACGTTTGTGGATCCAGTGGCAAAGCATCAACTGTGGTGAAGTTTTCTTGTAATTTAGATGTAACCAAGCTTTAAATACTATTTATTAAATATAGAAAAATGCATGGAGCGGCACACATGCACAGCCTTGAACTGAACATGGTTTTTTTCAGTTTTCGGAAATTTAAAGAGAGTTTCAAAACCTCAAAAATAAATCAAAAGTATAAGAACAGTCAACAATGAAGTATCTCTTATTAGATTGACTGATAGTTGAACATTTAACGTGAGTAGAAACCAGAGAACTTTGAACTTTATTGGAATAGTTAAATTGTTAAAACTTTCTGAAAGAGTAAAAGAAAACCGAAGCTTTGATTTGTTAGTGCGAAAATAACAACAACGGTAAAACAACATAGATATAAAACAATTACACTTTGTATATAAAGATAGGATAAGAAACAGTTATAAACAATCAACAGAAATAAGACAACCAGATAAAATTTATTTTGATTGAGACATGGTGGAAACAAACAAACGGAGAATAACAGAGGTGATAACTCCTGATGAGAAAGACAGAGATAGAAGTTATAGTCGTTTTGGGTCTGTTGGTAGTGGTATTGGAGCAGATTTGAAAAAAATAAAAATCGAGAAAAGAAACAATAATAAAAATAAAGACAGTATACAAGATAAAAAAAAAGAGTCGGTTAGCTTGCAAGATGATGAGAAAACTGCTTCGAGCGTACAAAAAGAATCAGGTGTGGGGTCCGACGAGAATGGTTCAAAGAAAGACGTTACTCCAGAGAAAGTTGCTAATGGAGAGTCAGATAGTACAAAGAGCCGAGAGGCGATAAATGGAGACTTAGAAGAGACAAAAGGAGACACAGAAAAAACATCTGAATCCGAACAAAAACTGGAAGAAGAACAAGAAGAAGAAGAACAGGATGAGGAGCAAGACGAAGATCAAGATAACGATAATCAAATAGACGAAGAAGAGAAGAAAAGAATAGTGACATTTGAATTTGACGGACAAATATATACATATAAAGAGAGACCGTCAGTTATTGAAGAACGCGAGGGTAAGATTGAATTCAGAGTGGTAAATAATGATAATAAAAGAGATAGTATGATTGTTTTAACTGGATTGAAGAATATTTTCCAGAAACAGTTACCTGAGATGCCTAAAGCATATATTGCAAGATTAGTCTATGACAGATCACACGTTTCAATTGCTGTTATTAGAAAACCTTATTTACAAGTTGTTGGTGGTATTACAATTAGACCATTTGAGAATCATGAATTTGCTGAAATTGTGTTTTGTGCTATTTCATCAACTGAACAAGTGAGAGGTTATGGTGCACATTTGATGAATCATTTAAAAGATTGGGTTAGAGCAACTACAAAGATTAAATATTTTTTAACGTATGCAGATAATTATGCTATTGGATATTTTAAAAAACAAGGATTTACAAAAGATATAACATTACCGAAATCAGTTTGGATGGGTTATATCAAAGATTATGAAGGTGGTACATTAATGCAATGTACCATGTTACCTAAGATAAGATATTTAGATCAACCTAAAATATTAACATTACAAAAAGCTGCAATTTTAAGAAAAATAAGATCTTTAAGTCAATCACATATAGTAAGACCAGGATTAAAACAATTTGCCAAGCCTAATTTTAAACCAATTGATCCGATTAATATACCTGGAGTTAAAGAGGCAGGTTGGGTTAAAGAGATGGATGATTTAGCTCAAAAGCCTAAAAGAGGACCACATCATGTTGTTATGTTGACTATATTAACTGAAATGCAAAATCATCCATCAAATTGGCCATTTTTACAACCTGTTAATAGAGATGAAGTGCCTGATTATTATGAAGTTATTAAAGAACCAATGGATTTAGCCTCAATGGAAGTTAAATTAGAAAATGATGCATATGAGACATTTGATGATTTCATTTATGATTGTAAGCTAATTTTCAATAATTGTAAGCAATACAATGGTGAAAATACAACTTTTTACAAGAATGCGACAAAACTTGAAAAATGTGTGGTTAATAAATTGAAAGATTTCCCTGAATATTCACAATATATCGATATGCTTCAACAGTGAGTGTGGAGTTTATGTGCTGTAACCCATGCAGAGTTTAGATATATTTTTTTTATTTTCTTTTCTTTTTTTTTTTTTTGTGCTTTTTATTTAATTGTTATTAGATTACTGGTTCATTTACGCTCTACAGTATGTACATCATTCACCCTTTTATTAGAAAACATAAAAAAAGAACACGGACACAAACAGTTTATATATAAAAATACAAGTATAATAATCTAATCTTGTTGAATAACATCTTCATCGTTTTGTTCTTGTTCTTTCAAGACGGTTATAATTTGAGCCAATTCATCTTCTTTATAAATTTTGAATCCATGTTCTTTTGTAACACTTGCCAATTGAGCATTTGAAGAATCTAATTTTTCTTCCATCACTTGTTTTAAAACTTTTAAAGCTAATAATTCAGCATCTTTTAAAGTTAAAGATTTATGATATTCATTTTGTAATTCAGATTGAGCACCTTCAGAACCTGAACCTATAGCTTTTGCATCGTATCTATAAAAAGTACCAGAAGGTTCAGCATGATACAATTGAGGTCCTTTTTCTTCATCAAAACCTGCAATTAATAAAGCGACACCAAAAGGTCTAGACATTAATCTTTTTTCACCTGAAGCTCCTTCACCGAATCTTAAAGCTAAATCACAGACTGATTGAGTTAATGATTCGACACCAATTGGTTCATGATAGTATAAATCATGCTGCACCGACGTGACTCTTGCATGATCAATCATAGATCTAGCATCTGCTGCTAAACCAGACATTGCACAACCTATATGAGAATCAATTTCTAGAATTTTTTCAATACTATCGGATTCAAGTAATGAAGAAGTGACTCTTTTTTCCACTGCTAATATGATTCCTTCACTTGTAGTTATACCAATGGCTGTAGAACCTAATTTGATAGCTTCCAAAGAGTATTCAACTTGGAATAAACGTCCTTCTGGGGAAAAAGTCGAAACACCACGATCATATTCACTTCTTGTTAAAAACATTATTATTATTATTTATAATTGCAGATTCGATTTAATAAAACGAGCAACAGCAGAAAGGGGAAAAGGAGAGGGTAAAACAAAAAGGGACACTGAAATTGATTACAAGAATTTGTAAGACTATTTGCACTGATGAGTGAATGAATATGTATCTCGAATAAGCAACATTTGAGTAACCTATCTTTGTACAATTGCACAAGATTATCAAGATTCAAATTAAACGATGGCAAAAAAACAGAGGACAAGGAAAAGGTAAGAAATTAGACAGTGTATAAGTAGTGGTGCACAGATGTTTTGTTAAAAAAGAATAAAGTCTTTAAACACAGCCCGATGATGTAATGAAACTTAGATAATCAATATTATCTAATTGATGACGTTATGCTAAAAACAGTTGCACAGCCGGAGTATTCAAGTTGCTGATTACTTAATCAGTAAAGAAATTGGGCAATGCAAAAAAGAATAGTTTTGTAATGCGGCTGTTCCCCGCATTTATAAGCGGAGAATTTGATAGGTGACGTGCCAAGTAGCGGCAGATGAATTAAATAACTGCCCCGTGGTGAAACCCTTTTCAGTGTTGTGGCTTTGTACACCACACAGGGTCCAATTCAGGAAACAGAAAGAAAACTAGGTGAACAATTAGATTATTAGTAGTAGAAAGTAATTGGATAATTACCCATACACGGATAATTAAATTAGTTAGCTTATTATTCACATGTCACTAAATTGCAATAGCAAAAGGGAGTTATGAAACACTGGGGTTCCTTTGGTCTGAAAGAAGCAAAGATCTGCAGTTACTTGGTGAATAACAAAATAAGTAAATAAGTAAAGAAAGTAAATATTTACGGGCTGTAATAAACATTTTAGGTTGCTGTAAAGTGGAAAAAAAGTGAAAAACAGTCACGTTCAACTGTGGAGTGGAAAACTGCACAAAAGTACCATTGCCTGACTGTACAGTGGCTAATTAAACATCTAAAGTAGTTTAAGAAAAGAACTACTCACTATTAGAAGAGTTATTTATTCATTTTAAGAAAGAAAAGGGCAATGCAATTTAGTAAACGTAAACTGGATATCTTATTCTCACCACAACCACATTACCCCAGTTGACAGTTAACAAGAAAAAAGGAAGAAGCTAAGCTGCACAGTTTTCTTTTCACCCTTTTTATTTCATCCTAATTTGAATAATATTACTTACTTATTATACATATACCCCTCTAAATTGAATTATACGGCATTTGCTTTAATTTACTATTGCTTCTTTAAAAACAATATTTCAACTTTGTTGTGTTATTTTGTTTGCTCCGCTGTCAATTTGTTGCATATAGCATATTGCATATTGCATTTTAACTCAATCTGTAAGCTTTTATGCACTAATTTGTCTATATTAAGAAAATACAAATTTTGTTTGGCAAAGCTTGGGTGAGATTTTGCTTGTTCTGCTCGGTGGTGTTATTATTAACTAACAGTAACAGTAACAAGAACAGGTAACAGGTAACAGGTACAATTTAGTTGTATGTATAAAAATAGACAGTACTAAATTTAAATAATATGCTGCAACATTGATTATGTGTGCAATTCCCACTTTTACCCGAGGTGTTTCTACATTAGTTTGTAGTGTTTCTGGTTGTGTGGTTTTGTCACCATGTAATACTGAATTAGTTGTGCATTTGATGAAATTACTTGCGTAACATGTGTGGGGATTCTGGCTTTGGCTCTGGCTATTTCAAATTGTACACTCAATACAACTATAAATAGTTGATTGAATCCCCAACTTTATTTTAGTCAAAATTATAATACACCTTTAATCGGTCGAACACGTGTAAAGTTGCAAGTATAAATTAAGGTATCAGCCAACAACTACTCCATCATCATGCAATTACCAAAATCTGTCCTAGTCTCTTTGTTTTTAGCCAACTCAGCCGTGGCTAATGATTTACTAACCGCTTTGAAAGGCGATATCGACCAAAACTTGGCACAGTACTTGAGTTATATTTCTGCTAATCCAGGTGGTGACTATCAAGGTTTATTATCAATCTACCAAGCTGCTCAAACTTATACAGATGACTCTTATACAACTTTGTTAGACTCTCAAGGTTTAGCATCTGTCTCTGATTTTGCAACTGCATTACCTTGGTATAGTAGTAGACTCGAAGTTGAAGCTGGTGCAACTTCAAGTGTTGAATCTGCTACTGAGTCTGCAACTTCTGAGTCTGCCTCTGCTACTGAGTCTGCTACTTCTGAATCTGCGTCAGTTACTTCTGAATCCGAGTCTGAATCCGCCACCTCTGCTTCTGAATCTGCTTCTGAGTCTGAATCTGCTTCTGAATCTGCTACTACCTCTGAATCTGCTTCTGAGTCTATTTCTTCTGCAATTTCCTCTCTCACTTCCTCTGTTGCTTCAGAAACTAGTGAAACAAGCACCTCTGCAACCTCCGCAACTACAACCAATGGTGCTGCTCAAGTTGATAATGGCAAGCCATTTATTCTATCTTTTGCCCTTGTTGGATGCTACGCTCTTGTCGCATTGATTTAAATTTACATTTATATATCTGACAATTGTTTATTTTCTCTTTTTCTCTCTCTTGATCTTATTCCCTCTCTTTATTTTTTGTTTTTACAACTTTTACTACGTCTACTCCATCATACTTGTACTTTACATTTGCTGAGTTTTGTTCCTTCTCTTGAACAAATAGACTGTAATATTTGTGTTTATGTCGTTTATTTTCTTATGTCTTTTTTTTTTAGCTGATTGTTGTCTTTATCAATTGTATATTTTTTTCTCTTGTTTGAACTGTCTTTTACCTGTAAAACTTTTACCCCATAACATGTTAAAAACTGACTCAAGTCACGCGCTGTGTTGCATAAGTAATGTAAAATTTAAAGTGTACGCAAAAGAGCCCTTTTTTGCAAAAAGGGAGAACCCATATTTGAAAAAGGGATCTTTCTTCTCTTTCTTTATTAATGATGGAAAGATAATTGATTTACTAAACATTTTTAGCTCACCGGATATATTAATCATCTGAAACAACTTACAATGGCAACACAATTTCTATCGCTTGTTTCAAAACTTCCTGGCTTGAACTATCTCAATGGGTTTACTCAGGACCTGCTCATCGAAATCCTAAAAACGGGTATGTAAAGTTCGATGAATATGTAAAATTCAAGTAAAGTACTAACATTGGTTTTTAATTTTCTCTTTACAGGACCAATACCAAATCACATGTCGTTTGTAATGGACGGTAACAGACGTTTTGCTAAATTGTCAAATTTGCCATTAAAAGATGGTCATGTTGCAGGATCAGAGGCTTTGTTTTCGGTACTCAATTGTTGTTTTAAAGCAGGTGTTAAACAAGTCACTGTGTATGCATTCTCAATTGAGAATTTTAACAGATCACAAGCAGAAGTGGATACAATCTTTGATTTGTTGAAATCAAAATTAGTCTACATCACTACAAAGGATAACTTTTGTCAAGTTAACGGCTTAAGAATCAGAATCATTGGTAACCGCTCATTGATTCCACCGGATATACTAACTGATTTAGAACAAGTTGAACAACAAACTGCAAATTATGATAAACATACTCTAATTATTGCGTCTCCTTATACTTCCAGAGATGACATTCTACATTCAATGTCCCAAATTATACAAAAAGTGGATTCTGGCATATTGTCAATTGCTGATATTGACGAATCTCAAATCGAGAAAAATTTCTACTATGGTGATGAAATAGATAAAGTTGACATCCTTGTGAGAACTTCAGGTCATACAAGATTAAGCGATTATATGCTGTGGCAATGTCACCAGGAAAGTGTTATTGAATTTACAAATACTTTATGGCCAAATTTTAAATTTTACCACACTTGGTGGATTATATTTAAATGGAGTTTTTATAAAAATTTGATTATCCAGGATGCAGAAACAATGCAGTTGAAAAAAATCTCAAATGATGAAATTAATCAAAGATACACCAAGCCAGTTAAGTCTTTCCAGCATCCACCTTTTGCTTCAGTTACAAAAATCAATTAATTTTTGCAAAATCTACTCATTGCTATTAACACTTCTTCAGTTTGCTAGTCTTTTTGTCTGTACAAGTAATTTTTTTAGCGTTATAATAGTATAATATAACTTAGCATTTCAAAATATCTAAAAAGAAACAAGAATAAAAACAAAACATTCAACAAAAAAATGATCTCAACAAACAAGAATAAATCAGGTCTTGAAAAACCAAAACCACAAAAAAAAACTATCTACCATTAAGTAATGGAAATAGCAAAAAAAAAAAAAGCAAAAAAAAAAAAAAAAAAAGACCTGAATAGAACAACAAATGCAATATTAAATCAAAAGGACACTGCTATATTTTGTTCCAAGTCATCCTCTGGATTATGAGCATGCTCGTTTCTGTAGTACATTCTTTTGAAGAATTTATAAAGTTCAGCTAGTGCTAACCATAGCAAAGTAAAAGCAAAAGAGTAACCCCATTCATATCCAATGCCTTTCTGTAAAAACACTTTATCATTGATAACTGGAATATAAACAGTCGGAAAGAGAGTGGCAAATCCCAGAATAACAGACCAAAATAAAAATTGGTTACTCCACAAGTCTTTCATCCATTGAGTCCATAAATTATTAGCATCAGGATGCATCAAAAACAAAGACCTACGTAAATCAATAACTTCCCAAGCTAATAACAAGGCACACCATGTGATGACAGCAAATGCTGAAGATCTCGCTTTGAAAACTCCAGAACACGAATCAGCGTAACTTTTATCGTTACAATTGAAACCCAAGTTACCATCATTGTGTCCATAAACAACAATAACAAATGGTCCCATACAACATGCTGCAATCAATGTACCATAGACAAACATATCAACCAAAACTTCCCACGTAAAAACATTCTCTTTAGAGTCTTTAGGCGGTTTCTCCATAATATCAATAGATGCTTTTTCTAAACCAAGACCCATGGCAGGGAAACATGAAGTAACAACAATAACCCACAATGCTTCAATTGGACTCAATGGGAAAACTGAAAATCCAGCTTCATCTTTGAAAACTAAACCAACCATCAAGAAAATTGCTTGACCAACATTCAAACCTAGTAACTGTAACACAAACTTTTGAATGTTATCTCCCATTCTTCTACCTTCTTCAATAGCATTCAAAATGGACGCAAAATTATCGTCTGATAGGATAATGTCTGAAGCATCTTTAGCAACATCTGAACCATTCTTACCCATAGCAATACCAATATCTGACTTCTTCAAACTTGGAGAGTCGTTCACACCGTCACCTGTCATTGCCACAATTTGTCCTCTTCTGTGTAAAGCATCAACCAATCTAACTTTGGTTTGTGGTGCACAACGAGCAATAACTAATGGTAAAACAGGTAACTTGTCAATCTCCTCGTCACTTAAAGCATCAAACTGGGTAGCGGTCATAACCATAGCATCAACGACATCTTTAGCATAATGGGACAAATCATGAGGCAAAATACCAACTTCTTGCGCAATGGCACGGGCAGTCGAGGGGTGATCTCCAGTAGCCATGTGCACAGTGATACCTGCTTTGTGACACATTTTAACTGAAGGCAACGATTCTGGTCTTGGTGGATCATAAATACCAATCAAACCTAAAAAGATCAGATCGGTTTCAACTTCTTCTCTGTTCATTGAGGCCCATTTCTCACCGTGGTTCTCAGTTGGATTCTTGTAAGCAAAAGCCAACACTCTTAAACCTTTAGAAGATAAAGCGTCCATGTTGTCTTCAATGTATTGAATGTCTTCAGGCGTGATTGGACCCAATTGGCCTGTTTTTGGGTTAGTCCATTGAGAACAACATCCTAGGACTCTTTCAACGGCACCTTTAGTGTAGATTTCATCTTTACCAGTCTCGGTGTTGTTATAGATAGCTGTCATTCTCTTGATTGAGGAGTCAAATGGATACTCAGCAAGGTGAACATACTTGCCCTCGTCATCAACTAATTTGGAACGTGGTAAGCCAATTCTAGATGTGTAAACTTGGATAGCAACTTCAGTTGGGTCACCTCTAGCTCTCCATTGCAAAGTGCCATTGTCGTCGTGATCTTGGAAAACAACTGCAATGTTAGCTAATGTGGCAGTATAAGCCCACTTGAAGTATCTGGTTAAAGCCTCAGTGTTTGCAAATTTGGTTAAAAAGTCATCATAGGACATCCAGTTGTTGACATCAGTTTCATTAACTTCAACAGGAGACTTTTCAATGAATTCAACACGACCTTGGGTTGGATCTAACGGTTCATCAGAATCTGGAACGGTAAAAGTACCAAGACTTGGAATGAAAACATTTTTGGCCACCATCTTACCTTGGGTTAAAGTACCAGTCTTATCAGAGCAGACAGCATTGACCGATCCCAAATTTTCCAAAGCATCCAATTTTCTCACAATAACGTTACGTTCAGCCATGACTTTAGCACCGACAGCCATTGTAATAGTTAAAACGACAACTAAAGAAGATGGGATCATGGACAAGGCAACACAGATGGCATAGATGGCGACTTGCTTGTTGACATCGAATTTTTGTGAAGCCATAACAACGATTGCAAACAAAACAGCAACGTAAAACAAGTAAACAGCTAACATTGATAATCTTCTTTTCAAAGGAGTTCCCTCTGTGGTACCTAAAATGGAACCAACAGTATAATAGATGGTACCCCAAGCAGCTTTAAGATAGTCTTTGAAAGTTGGATTTTCAGAATCGACTCTTTGAATTGTAGTTGATTTTGTTTGTAAAGAGCTAGCAATCTTACCAATTTCTGAATTTAGACCAGTAGCCACAGCGACACCTGTTGCTCTACCTTTTGAGACGGCAGATGATGAAAAAGCCATGTTCAACCTATCACCAACGGGCATTTCTTGAGAATAAAGAGCACCAGCATCTTTAACGATTGGGATTGATTCACCAGTTAATAATGCTTCATCGGTTTCAAAATTGGTGGACTCAATTAATCTCATATCACATGGAATAGTGTCACCAACTTTAACCATAACAATATCACCAGGAACAACTTGATCTGCAGGAATTGTAACGTCTTTACCATCTCTAATGACTCTAGCAGATGGTGAACCTAATGTTTTCAATGAACCCATTGTCTTTTCGGCATTGTACTCTTGTTGACAACCAATTGCAACATTCAAGAAAATGATTGCTGTAATGACACCGCCTGTAATCCAATCTTTAACGGCAAATGCAATAATCATCGCAATTATTAAAACGATAATCATAGCATTACAAACTTGATGTAACAAAATGGAAGCAATTGAGATGGAACCACCATCACCAAATGAATTTTTACCGTATTTATCAAGATAAGAAGGAATAACTGATTCGGATAAACCATATTCGATAGAACCACCATAAGCGTGAACGACTCTTGATACATCCATCAGATAGGCATTTGAGCCGGGATCAAACGACTCATTAAAAGAAGATGTTGAATCTTTGGCTAAGTTAACATTTTCAGTAAATTCAAAGCTTTTGGGCTTTTGTGCCATACCCTTGTAACAAAATCAAAAAAAAGGCAAAATTAAGTTGAGAGAAGTTTGGTCTTGATTAACTTAGTTTCTTCTTGCTTTGTTTAGTAATCTAAATATATGTTGCCAGAGAGAATACTGGGACTAGTATATTTGGATTGTAAATAGCTGAAGGTAGATGAAATAAAACGGACTAAAGTTTGAATTGGTAACTTGCCGCAATGAAAAGAAACTCTGTTTGTATACAAAGGGTCAATGTCACTTTCCACTTAAACCACTGTAACAGATACAAATGGATAGTTTTGAAAAGTTTTCAAGTTTTGATAAGTTCTTTTAGACAAAAAAAAAAGCAATAGAAAATTTGAAGTTTATGTAATTTTTCAGGTACTGCTTTAGGAAATCTGATAAGAGCTTGAATTTGTTAATCTTATAAAAAAATTTGCTATTAGTGAACAAGATTCTTTATTTGCAAAAAAAGTTGTATAACAAATACTGAATTTACAAAAACACAAAAGTTGCTACTACTAATAAAACCCTTAAATACACCTAAGTTACAAATACGGGAATATATACAGTCTTTTATACTCAGTTCACCACTAAATACAGGAGGATACTCTTCATTATACCCATCTTGAGTACAGTAAAATACAGTTTAACTTGTTGAAATGAAGAATTTTTTCAAGCAGTCTAGTTAATTAGCTAAATCGAGGCAGCTTTAAGCTTACAAGAGTGGAAAAACGTGTATCGAACCAAGACATTTGCAAAGGTGAAAGCCAAGACTTGGCTGACTGCCTGCAATGCGCAAATGGAAAAACTGAGGAGAAGTTGCAAATTTGCCTGGAGAGTTTCTAGAGAGCGAAAATCTGGCAGAAAGAAAAAAAAAAAAATGTCTCAAGAGTAGAAGAAAAAAAAGTTTTAGGCATTACTGACTTATTGTTGTTTGCAAGCGCAACACAAAGTGAAATATGAAAATATTGTTGATGATATCATAGTTGTTCAAGACAATTTAGGGTATATGTAATTATTGTAATCAGCGCAAAGAGAAATAAGAAAGCAGGGTTGAGTAAGGAACAAAATGGTAGTGACTAACTAATTCTCAACAGCGTCTGAAAATTTACTCAACTATGGACTGTCGAAAGCAGCAGCGGCTGTTGTTGTGCCTCGCCAGCGCCGGGAGAACTTTGTGAGAGAAAAATTAAACGCCGTCGCAGCCACCGGGAGTACCTAGCACAGAAGCACAGACAGGGTAAAATGTGGCGCAAACATTTTTAAGTAAGTGATAAGTTTTGCTAATGGCTGGTGCGGTGGCTGGTTCACTCTTGCTTTCGCGTAGAGCAGCCAAATTCAGTGCTGAGGCGGCGCAGCACCTGGGGTAAATGGTTACACACATATACACAGCCCTGTTGTGTGTGTGTTTTTTTGTTTTTTTCACCACCGGAGTACAGTCAGTCATTCAGTCAGCCAGTTGAACGCAAAAAAATGTGTAAAACAAGTAAAACTGGTAAAACTGGTAAAAGTCCTATTTGGGTAATGTAGCTTTGAATAACTTAGATGAAATAAAGACATTGACATTGAGGTATTTATTTCATTTGAGCTATTGTTGTTGTCCAAAGCTGATCTCGTCTCAGCCAATGCTCACTTTTTATCATCATCATCGTCCAACGCCAATGTAAAAATGTTTTTTGTGCGTATGTAACAGCCGCTTAGAATTTTTGTTGCGGCGCTTAAGATTCACAGATGTCGTGAGAGATACAGCGCGATTTATTTGTTTGTTTTACACATTCACACTAACATTGACATTCTCTCTCTTGTTCTCTGAAACTGTCACAATTTTCACTTGATTTCTTTCTGACAGAGCTAGACAGGGAAAACAAATAACCTTGATACGTAAAGTACAATTCATAGCCAAAATAAAAGTAAACAGGGGGAAAAAAATTAAATACAGCAAATACAGCACAGTTTCCTGTCAAGCACAATCCCTCCTGTGCTCTCATTTACTAAACAGTACAAAAAAATTTCAATTATTAAAAACAAACAAACAATTAAATTAATAATTTTTATGAATATATAAAAGCAAATGTATAGAAAAACAAAAATCAATGAATTAAATGAGAATCAGGTAGAGCTGTTGGGTTTCTAGAGAATGAAGCGTATCTAGCAAATGGAGAATTCTTTTCCAAATCATGTTCTGGATTATGAGCACGATCGTTTCTATAGTATCTTCTCTTGAAAAATTTATAAAGTTCAGCTGCACCCAAGAATAGCAAACTAAAAGCAAATGAATAACCCCATTCATATCCAATTCCTTTATGCAAAAACACTTTATCATTGATAACTGGAATATAAATAGTTGGGAAAAGAGTGACAAATCCCAGAATAACAGACCAGAATAAGAATTGGTTACTCCACAAGTCTTTCATCCATTGAGTCCATAAATTATCAGCTTCTGGACGCATCAAGAATAATGATCTACGGAAATCAATAACTTCCCAAGCTAATAATAATGCTCCCCAAGTCATGACTGCAAATGCTGAAGATCTTGCTTTAAACACTCCAGAACACGAATCTTCAAATCCGGTACCGTTACAATTATTACCCAAATTACCATTATTATGTCCATAAACAACAATAACAAATGGTCCCATACAACAAGCAGCAATAATCAAACCGTAAACAATCATATCAATAACAACTTCCCATGTGAAAACATTCTCTTTAGGATCTTTAGGTGGTTTTTCCATAATATCAACAGATGCTTTTTCTAAACCAAGACCCATGGCTGGGAAACATGAGGTAACAACAATAACCCACAAGACTTCAATTGGACTCAATGGGAAAACTGAAAATCCAGCTTCATCTTTGAAAACTAAACCAACCATCAAGAAAATTGCCTGACCAACATTCATAGCTAACAATTGTAAAACAAACTTTTGGATGTTGTCACCCATTCTTCTACCTTCTTCAATAGCATTCAAAATGGACGCAAAATTATCGTCTGATAAAATAATATCCGAAGCATCTTTAGCAACATCTGAACCATTTTTACCCATAGCAATACCAATATCTGATTTTTTCAAACTTGGAGAATCATTCACACCGTCACCTGTCATTGCCACAATTTGTCCTCTTCTGTGTAATGCATCCACCAATCTAACTTTGGTTTGTGGTGCACAACGAGCAATGACTAATGGTAAAACAGGCAACTTGTCAATCTCTTCATCACTTAAAGCATCAAATTGAGTAGCAGTCATAACCATAACATCAACAACTTCTTTAGCATAATGATACAAGTTGTGTGGCAAGATACCAACTTCCTGTGCAATCGCACGAGCAGTCGAAGGGTGATCTCCAGTAGCCATGTGCACAGTGATACCTGCTTTGTGACACATCTTAACTGAAGGCAATGATTCAGGTCTTGGTGGATCATAAATACCAATCAAACCTAAAAAGATCAGATCGGTTTCAACTTCTTCTCTGTTCATTGAGGCCCATTTCTCACCGTGATTCTCAGTTGGATTCTTGTAAGCAAAAGCCAACACTCTCAAACCTTTAGAAGATAAAGCGTCCATGTTTTCTTCAATGAATTGAACATCTTCAGGTGTGATTGGAGCCAATTTGCCTGTTTCTGGGCTAGTCCATTGAGAACAACATCCCAGGACTCTTTCCACGGCACCTTTGGTGTAGATCTCATCTTTACCAGTTTCGGTGTTGTTATAGATAGCGGTCATTCTCTTGATGGAGGAGTCAAATGGATACTCAGCCAGGTGAACGTATTTGCCTTCATCATCGACTAACTTGGAACGAGGCAAGCCGATTCTCGACGTGTAAACTTGAATAGCAACTTCAGTTGGATCACCTCTGGCTCTCCATTGTAAAGTGCCATCGTCGTCGTGATCTTGGAAAACAACTGCAATGTTAGCTAATGTGGCAGTATAAGCCCATTTGAAGTATCTAGTTAAAGCGTCGGTGTTGGCAAATTTGGTTAAAAAGTCGTCATATGACATCCAATTGTTGACATCGTTTTCACTAACTTCAACAGGAGTTCTTTCGATGAATTCAACATGACCTTGTGTTGGATCTAAAGGTTCATCAGAACCTGGAACAGAAAAAGTACCAAGACTTGGAATGAAGACATTCTTAGCCACCATCTTACCTTGAGTTAAAGTACCAGTCTTATCTGAGCAAATAGCATTGACAGAACCCAAATTTTCTAAGGCGTCCAATTTTCTCACAATAACGTTACGTTGGACCATGACTTTAGCACCGACAGCCATTGTAATGGTTAACACGACAACTAAAGAAGATGGAATCATAGACAAAGCAACACAAACTGCATAAATGGCAACTTCTTTGTTAACATCGAATTTTTGGGAAGCCATAACAACAATTGCAAATAAAACAGCAATGAAAAACAAGTAAACAGCCAACCATGATAATCTTCTTCTTAAAGGTGTACCTGTTGTTGTACCTAATAAAGCACCAACACTCATGTAAATAGTACCCCAAGCAGCTTTACCATAGTCTTTAGCAGTTGGATTTTCAGAGTCAACTCTTTGAATAGTTGTTGATTTTGATTGTAAAGATTGTGCAATTTTACCAATTTCAGATCTCAGACCAGTAGCCACAGCGACACCTGTTGCTCTACCTTTTGAGACAGCTGACGATGAGAATGCCATATTTAGTCTGTCACCAATTGGTACTTCTTGACTGTATAATTCAGTTGCGTCTTTAACGATTGGGATTGATTCACCAGTTAATAATGCTTCATCGGTTTCAAAATTAGTAGATTCGATTAATCTCATATCACATGGGATAGTGTCACCAACTTTAACCATGACAATATCACCAGGGACAACTTGATCTGCAGGAATAGTTGTATCTTTTCCATCTCTAATGACTCTAGCAGATGGTGAACCTAAAGTCTTTAAAGAACCCATTGTCTTTTCAGCATTGTACTCTTGTTGACAACCAATTGCAACATTTAAAAAGATGATTGCTGCAATGACACCGGCTGTAATCCAATCTTTGATTGCGAATGCGATAATCATTGCAATGATTAAGACAACAATCATTGCATTACAAACTTGATGTAATAGGATTTTTGGAATTGAAATTGACCCACCATCACCTAGGTTGTTTTTACCATATTTTTCTAAAAGCGATGAAATAGAAGATTCTTTTAAACCGTGTTGTAAAGAACTTCCGTAAGCCTCTAGGACTTTATCAATAGGCATTAAATAAGCATTTGGGCCAGGTTCGGAAGAATCAGTCAAGGTTAAAGTTGTATTTCTAGTAATAGCAACCTCTTCGAGACTGTCTGATTTTCCTTCTTTATCAGACATTTTATGGAAAGATTTGTATGTATGTATGTGTATATGTGTCTGTTTTGTGTTTTGTGTTTTCCGTTTCTATTGAAATGTTCAGTGGAGATTCTAGTTAAAAGTGCAAAAAAGACAGTTCAACAAATTTAATATTCTGTATTTATATTATCTTTTACAAATATATAATGCAAAAGACGAGAAATTGAAGTGTTGTACTGATAGAAGGAGTATATAATAATACTTGAGTAACTTTTAAGAATGATTGATGAGTAAATGGATAAAATATATATCTTTGCTTTTTTATTTTTGCTCTAATATAAAAAATTAAAAGATATATTAAAAATCTATAGATTTATAAGGAGTATAGTAAACGAAAGTTTTAGTTAGATTTAGTATAAAAATATCTAATATACAAGTATTATAAACTTTTACAATAATAGCAACAGAATGGCAAAAATGTTGAAGAAACAAGAACATGGGAAGTGGGAAACTGATTACCTTTATATAATTTGCAAAAAATTAACTATTAATTATGCCAAGGTTATAAAACAGATAAGATCCACCCAAGCAACAATAGGCTTTCCGCAACTCACGAAATGAGTGGTCAATGCTGGAAACATGATTTGGAAACATGCATATCGCTGCAATATTCTTTTTTGCAACTCTTGTTATGCATCACAAATAGTCAAAGTAAAGTGACTACAAAGAAAGAAGACAACGAGCATTACTGCAAAAGTTGATGATTTACATGATTGGTTGTCCAATATTAGCTTTACCATTACAACAACTTGTGACAATTGTCTCCACATACATAGGTAACATTACATCATAATACTCCAGAATAGCTAGCCTTATGCTTTCCCTTTTTATTTTGTGGGTCTACTGTTTCTTTTCTTTTTTTTTTTTTTTTGTTCTTTTTCATTAGTGGTTAGCCACACTGAACCTCTCTTTTACAACAAAACCCATCCAATTACTTCATCAACAGAACACAAATGTTTGGTGGTGATGCTAAAGATAGATCAGGGTCCCACGTCTAATTTGCACTAAACAATACCAAAAGTCATGGGTAAATTAACAACAATAGAGTGCTGTAAATGTAGTCATGGTCAATGTAAGGAAACACCCTTTTGGTCAGGTTTCGGCAGCTCAGCTGGTTTGTTCTTATTGTTCCTGCAACATCACCTCCACCCGTGGTGGGTTGTGGGTGGGTGAGATAATGCCGCCTGTATCTTTAATTAGGCCGAGTAAAATTTCTCCGTGCATAAGTTTGTGTGAGCGCGCGCAAGGCGTACGAAAATTGATAATCGCTGCTATTTTTCGTTTCTTTTTTTTTCTATCTGTTCACTGAGTGGCAAAAGGGTCGTGGTGCGGTCATCCTAGTGTAGGTGTGTTTTCTCAAGGGAACACTGACAATAATGCTGCTATTTTCAAATTAATTTTGGTTCAAAAGCTGTCAAACTTTAATCAGACCCTTTTTCAATCCAATGTTTAAAGAATGTATCTGAGATTTATCTCAACTGTTACAATTCAAGTCAGAAACTAAACTTCTACTAACAAAAAAAATCTGCTCTTTTCACTCAGATAATTCCCATCTAAACTTGCTCACCTCTACGCAGTTTCTGTTGTCTCATTAATTTTCGGCTCTCCCTCGGTTCCTCTTTCCACTTAACTAATAACATGAGTGGCTGAGCATTGCTACATAAAGCATCCATCCCACTTTTTTTGCACTAGTGCCGCAAGTAGTGAGCTTATTTTTGTGTTAATTACCCCGCCACTGGAGTCTTTGTGTGTGGCTAGTTTTGGAAAAAGAAAAGATAAAAGCATGCAAATGATTACGTGTTGCCACTGCCAAGCCATTACGTATTCCCTTTGTTCAGCAATATAGATTACATTTGGTATATGCACGACTGAAATTTAAGAAGAACTTTTTTAACGTACAATATGTAAATTATCACAGAATCCAAGTAAGACAGTCTTTTTGTGTCAAGAAGGATAATCTTAAAAAATATCGAGACTTGAATGCTTTTCAACAGTCTGGTAAAACTATAATACCTTGAAAAGGGTCTTTTAAAGTAATAACAGAAAAAAACAAGAAAAAACTGGGGAATAACACTGCACACACACACACTGGTCAGTAAGCTAATACTTCAGTGGCGCACGTGGAATCTCGTAGATACAAACAAAACATTCAAGCTTAACTTTGTCTCTTATTGGCTATTGAACACCCGTGCCCAGCTTTTTTTGTAACAATACAACCACAGTTTGTTTGTGTGGTATTCAGTTTTTTGGTATTTGCACTTCCATTTGCACTCTTTATCTACCGATTAGCCAAGAAGAGGAGATTACTCAATTAATTAGTACACTACTATTATTGCGGAGTGCAACTACTGCTGTTACTGTTGTTAATAGATTTAGTGATCCAGGCCGGAACTAAGCTTTAATGTGGTGCAAGATTCAAACTAACTCCTAGCTGTGCGTGCTTGCAGCTTTTTGGTATCTCTTGGGTGAGCTGTATCTTGTAAAAAAACGTAAAACTTAAAACGTAAAACTTAAAGCATAAAGCGTTAAATTGGGTATAGATAACAAATGGGTCCCAATTGCCAAGTCTACAAAACTAGCTTCTGGAACATGTTTTGGTTTTTTTATAACCGATCAAGAAAATTACCTTCTGACTATATGCTTCATTAGTCATAAAGCTAAATTACGACTACCATTTCATGAAAGAAAAGTGCTTGAATGGAAATGGAAATAAAAAAGAAATACATGGTTTTTTGGTGCCTGTGCTAGTTGAACAAATAACTGTAATTTTGCAATTGTTGAACTTAACCAAGCAAAAACAATAACCCTTGTTTTGTAGTTTTTTAGTAAACTAAGGAGAGAGAATTGAGTAGAGATCCTTCCTTTTAGCCATTAAACTACTAAAAGTGTTGCTGTCAAACTTGACGTGTTGATGTAATGTTGAAGGGTTTGAATGTTTTCTCCAACTTGTTCTAGATTTTAAAAGTCAGCAAGATGCAACTAAAACTGTTTTTAATCTCAACTATCGGGTCCAAATTCTGCGCTAAAATATACGTTTTGGTTTACTATAGCCTGAACTCTCGCTTGTGACTTAAAACTGGGAACTAATAAAATTAAATAGACCCTAGATATGACTTCAAGCAAACTAGAGGTCTTGTTTAGTAGAAAGTAAACGAAAATTCATTGTGGTGTAATTTTTTAATGTGAACTCTGTTTTGGATAATTTAAAATATTCTCCATAATTAGTATAAAAAGCAGTGTGGTTTGTTGTTGCAACAACCTCTAGAAGTAATAACTTATGCCTGAAACATTCATCTAAGTTTTGCTACAACTGATACACAACATAAATGAGTTGAGTGATTTGAGTGGACCAAAAAATATTCTTCACTACTTAAAGAACTATTGTCCTCATTATACCCCCAAGGCACTTGAATGGAAAAAGGGGCAAAAGAAATTAACGGCGCTTAATTAGTGTTTATTTAAACGTCGTGTTAACCCAATAACCATTTAGCGTTGCACAGCCGTAAATTGATATACACTCAATCGGAGTCACACTTTTGTTACACATTATATTTTAAATTCTATGTAAACGCTTGTAATCCGTAGAAAACTGGCGCAAATGGTGGGTATGATCATATCATAGCCATAAATTTTCTATTCAAGGTCTGCCTGCCCGCTCGAAGTCGGTGACACTTGAACAGACTGTGATAGTTAGTAGGAATTTAATTATTCATACCTACTGAAGAAATCCACAGACACTTCTAACAAGTGATGATTCTCTCTATACATGTGGTATCGTGTTGCAAATCAGCCAAATAAACACCCTCCTATTACCCTAGTAAGCCACAACTCGATCAATCAATCCAAACAAACCCTCACTAAAAACCGAAAAAAACCTCAGATACAAAAGCGTGTCTGAAAGCGTGTCTGAAAGCGTGAGCCAGGCGGTGAGTGCGCGTCTCTACTATTACCCTTTCTGTCGCCCTTGCCTGGCTCTCACCTCACAAGACGCGTTGCAACTTGTTTACCTCGCCTTCTTTTTTTTTTCTTTCTTTTTTTTCTTCACTATGTCAATAATAGGTTAACAGCTTGAGGTTTATTCAGCCTTAACCTAGGGATGGTCTACCTAATCATAATAGTCAGCTTCGTATCTTTGTCTAATTCTCTGCTTCATTCTCTTGCAACCACAACACGGTCCTGTCACTAATTCCGTCTCAATTGAACTTGCAGTTGCACAGGTTTTACTCTTTATTCTTGATTCCTGATTCCTTGTTTCTCTCCCTTGTTCTTCCTTCTATTGTTACAGGTTTGAGACATCTAAATTATATACAGCTCAAGCCCAGCCAGTTTTTCCGCTTCTAGTAACTAGCTACTACTAACAGTTTCATCATTTCAAATCTTTTACGCTTTTTCTCTACAGTTTCTGATTAATCACAAGTGCCGAGAAACAGCAAACTCTTTTTTATTTTTACTGTGATCTCTTTTTTTGTTTGCAGCCTAACAACTATAACTTTTCTTTTTCTAGTATCTTGTCAGTGTGATTCAGTTTTTTAACTTTTTTGTGGTTTTCATTCTCACTTTTTTTTTATTGGATTCTTTCTGTTTTTGTTTACTTGTTTGACACGTCCTTTTATATATTGTCCGTCCTCTGTTGTTATTCAATTTGCTCTTTTAGTCAGATTAAGATACAAACACCTCATTTACCTACTACTTGTCATTCAATCATTACGGTTTATAAACGTTGAAAAAGCTGTATCCGGCACCAAAAAGTTTTACTCATAACGTTCGAAAGAGTGCTTAATCAGTCCACTTTATTTTACCCGCCATTAACATCAACCGCCATGAGTCGAAACAATCAAGCTCAAACATATACACAAAATGTCACTTTAAAAGTGTTATACACTTTTGACAATACAACAACATTTTTGGTGAGGTCTGCTAAACCGGTAAGCTCAAAACTGATTCAGCTTCCTTCACAACCACCTCATAATAGTTCTGTGATAGGTTGTATCGATATAAAAAAATGCATCAACTTGGTTCACGATATGTCTCCTGAATGTTTCCATAAAAACATGGATTACTCAATTTACTCTAAAGATATAGTGGAACCCGACGAGCCATTTGTTGGGTACGGTTTATACTCAAAACTATTATTGAAAAAGACTCCAGTACTAATAACTGGAAGAATTTGCAAAAATTTCGTCAATTTATATGCAGGTAACGGAGCCAATAACTCGACTGATACGTTGGAAGTTAGACTTCGATTCAACTCTGTCACTAATAAGACTCAAACTCAATCAGTTTCTAATACATCAACAAAGAAAAACTTGGAATTTCACAACAAAAATCTTTCTACCGAATTCAGTTCTGAGATTGATTCCGATTTCAAGAAAAAGAGAAAATATCCAAATGGTTCTAATTTTTCTGACAATAACAATAACAGCAGTAACAGTAATAGCAACAACAGCAGTAGTCCCTTTCAAATAAACTCAGATGATACTACAACTCCAACTTTCCAAGAACCATTGATGAAAAAGAGAAACACAGCTACCAATTTACCACCTCAGAATAACACTTCAATAAATACTAATCTTGGGAATCTTCCGCAACTTGCCACAAGAACTCAGTCTTTACCTTTTGTTACATACAACTCATTAGCTCACAAAATTATTATGGCAGATTTAAACTCCAATTCCAAACAAGAAGAACTTGATACAAAGGAAGAGTTAATAGCATCAAGGTTCTCAGATTTCTCGAAACTAATGAGTACCTCAAATGATCAACCAACAAGGGCCAAAAAGACAAAAAGTTTTACTGTCGTGAAGATAGGTGATGATACACAATTCAAAAACCGTAAAAACTACTCAATGAATTCTTCCAAAGATGCAAACTCCAATATAAAGTGCGTTAATTGCACATCCAACTCTAATCCACCTTACAGATTTCATAAAGAAGGTATATTTGAATTAGGAAATTCAGGGTTTTTATGCAGTATTTGTAATGAGTTTCAATTGAAAAATGACGTGCAAAGTATACGTGATCGTGGTGAATTGGGATCCAAAGGGTTGATTAATTCACCATATGCCAAATTACTGTACTCACAAAATCCAAATAGTTCACCACTAGCATCATCCAACAGTTCAAACTCAACAAATAAAAATAAACCGAGAGCTACCAACAACAAGAAAAAAATGAAAGAGTCCGATTATACACCATCTTCATTCAATTCTAAACTCGTGAAACCTATTCAGTCATCATTGAAACCTCAAGTCATTGCTAAAAAACAAAACTTGTCCAAAAATAATAACTATGACGGTAATATCTCACTTTCCTTATCAAGTTACATGGACCAAAGAGGTCATCCTAGCTCTGACGATATACCTGGGAAATCATCCACAACACAGCATGCACTCACAGACCTTGATCCTATCTATCACGCAAAAGAAACGCCGACTAAAATGGAAAATATCGCTAACGAAATTAATATAAACGAACAAATTGCACTAAATGAAGTCCCAGAAGGTCCACCAACTAATTCAAGCACAACCTCGACAACTGGAGATGAAACAGATGGAGCTGATGATCAACCTATCAACGCTACAAAACTCAACACTACGTTAATACCATTTGATGATGATGACAAGGAAAACAACCCTCCACTATCAGTATCCTCATCATCTTACGGATTTAACACTATGGGAGGAGGACTCACACACTCTCCAGTTTACGAAGAAGACGAGAATGACGAGGAGTTAAATAACAGCAACGAATTAAAACAAGAGAACGAAAAACCAATGTCTTTACTTGTCCATGAAATCTCACCAAGTATACATAGACTAATCGAATCGATTTCGCATATTGAAGAACCTGGATCTCCATCAAAAACCAATAATCTAGGAGATCAATGGATCAACGACTTGTTTGCCCACGAAGAAGAAGAAGCAGAGGATGAACAAGAAAGGGGACAAAATGGACATCAAAACCATGTACAAGAAAGAAATAACTACGACAAAGACGATTTGTTCATTGACGATCCAGAAATTATACGAGCTTTGAAAGGCGGTAAACGTTCTAATAAAAATTCTCCATTTGCATTGAACAAAAGTCCAAAGGACAAGTATGACATCACTCCAAAGGACTTGGAGAATAATGTTGATACTCCAGGCACCTTATTACAGCAACTATTTGCCGAAGCAAATAACAACAATCGCATGACAAACAACAGTAGTGAATTCAAAGTTGCAAATCTGAACGTATCAGAAACACCTGTTGAATCATCAACAAAGCCAAATTTTAAAAGAGGTATAACGATGCCAAGTTCACCATTTTTCGATATCAACAATGATGAGCTGAATATCAACAGTAGTAAAAGTGAGTTCAATGGCTTACAAGACCATAAAATAGATCTTGCCAATACTTCAAACACAGAAAAGTCCATGTGCTGGGACACCGTCTCCTCACCTGTTACGTCCGACTTATCACCTGGAGTCAGCATGCAAAAATAAATAATGCTAGATCATATCATGGAAAGATGACCTCTTTCATCGCTACTTTCGTCGATTCGTATTTTTTTACTTTTTTTTTTTTTTTTATTTATTTACTTCAACCTACTTCCACCAAAGTTATACTCTATATAATTTATACATAATTTGTTAATACAAGCATACCAAATAGATCGCATTACAATGTGAAGAGAATAAAAAACAGTTGAAACAAAATCAACAAAGGAAACTTTCACCATTTTGAGCCACTCGCTTTTTTTTTGTTGCCGAGTATCTTTTATCTTGCATACAGATTCGAATTCAAAAAAGCATTCTTTGAAATGAGCAAGCTAACAAAGACAGATCAGTGATAAAACACTACTAAATCAAAAGTAGTATTAAAATACTTAAGCAGAACCTAAGGCAAACTATTAACAAAGAACAGTTGTGCGAGATGTTGTCGTATAGAACGACTGGATACAATGGATATGCGTGTAAGTATTCACCTTTCTACGACAATAAGTTGGCTGTTGCAACATCTGCAAATTATGGGTTGGTAGGTAATGGGAAACTAAGCATTCTTACGATAAATGATAATGGTATGATTACTCAAGATAATGCATTTGAGACACAAGACGGTTTATTTGATGTCGCTTGGTCCGAATCGCATGAAAACCAAGTGTTGACTGGATCAGGAGATGGAACGATTTCTCTGTTTGATATAACATTGTCAAATTTCCCAATAATGAAATTTCATGAGCATACGAGGGAAGTGTTTTCAGTTTACTGGAACATGGTTGACAAGTCTCTTTTTTGTTCCTCATCGTGGGATGGAACGATTAAAATCTGGTCTCCTAATAGAGCTCAATCAATGATGACATTGATGTCAGCCAAAGATCTATCCAATAAAACTGAAAGACAATTACAAGACACACGCACATTACAAAATTTTAAACCTCCGTTATCAACTAATCAAACTGTGGAAAACCCAAATCGAGATTGTGTCTATCAAGCCACGTTCTCACCTCATGACCCCTCTTTAATAGTTTCAGTTAATTCTTCATCGCATTGTCAATTGTGGGATATCAGATCTCCCAATCCCTTACAACTCGATTTTATAGCTCATGGTGGACTGGAAGTGTTGTCGTGTGATTTTAACAAGTATAGAAATTCAGTCATAGCCACAGCCTCTGTTGATAAATCAATCAAGATTTGGGATTTAAGAATTATTCCATCTATAGATCATCACTCATTACCGCATGGACACAAAATAGGTCCATCCCCTCTGAACAAAATGATTGGGCATGACTTTGCCGTGAGAAAAGTCAGTTGGAGTCCACATGCTTCAGATGTATTGCTAAGTTGCTCTTACGACATGACATGTAGAGTTTGGAAAGATCAGACTGACGACAAGGCAAAGTTTTTGGACAGTAATAGAATGTTTCACGGCCAATCGGTGATAAATAAATTTGATAAGCATCGTGAGTTTGTTATTGGTTGTGATTGGTCATTGTGGGGATCAGGATTTGTGGCAAGTACTGGTTGGGATGAGATGGTTTACGTTTGGAAGGCAACTTAATTGGATGATCGATGTTGAGGGCTTTTACAAGGTAAAGCTTACATGTAGATAATTTACTTCATTATGTATTCTTTTTGATATTATACATATTAACTTACACTAATTCCACCTTATCATCAATCACTGTTGAGAATCTTTCTATTTCGGTCAATAATCTTGTGACCCATAAATCTCTTTCCATCCTAGAACGAGCCAAGAAGACTAAACTTTTTCCAGAAACGCCTAATCTTGTAACTGCTTTCACAAGCTCTTTCTTACTCACTCCTTCGCCAAGATTCACATCAAGTGAACTTGAGGTCTCTGATTCTGAGGAAGAAGAATCTGTGTCCTCGTCATCATCTTCTTCGTCATCATCGTCATCGTCGTCGTCATCGTCATCTTCCTCGTCAGAACTTGTATCGTCAATTTCACCGTCAGCAAATTTAGTTGTAAATGCAACATTCCCTTTTGTTTTTATTACATTTTTGAGCATGACTTGTTTTGAGCCAAACCATACCGTGAAACATCTCATATTTGCATCTTCACCACTTTTCCAACCGTCTGCATAGATTCTTGGAAGTGTATGATCTCCAGGATGCAACTGATTGAATTCCGTGTTCTTTTTCACTAGCTCCATGCCGTATGACTCGTTACAATGAATATAACAATTGCTCAAACTGATCGAAGCATATCTTCTATAATAAGCAGTTGGTTTAATAGTATTGTTTTTAAAGCTTCTGTTATGCATGGTGTATAAAATTAAAAAACCGGGGCATAGAATAACAAAATATTTTTCAAAATTTTTATGCTTTTTACGTTTTTGGTAAAGAATACCACTCATGTTAATAGGTTTATCTAAAGTCCAAGTTGAAACGTTGTAAATTGTTGGGTCAGAAACCGCTTTTGAAATCTCCCATTTGTTTGCAACCTTATCATTAGCTATATTACTTTCAAGTACGTCATCTTTGATGTGAGAAAGTTCCATGTTGTAGTCTTTCAATTTGATCATTTTACCTAAAGTTTCCTGTTTCTTCGATTTCCAATACTGAGAGAGATTTCGTAATTGAATTACCCACTGATCTCTAGTCTGTCTATTACAAGCCTGAAATCTCAGTGATGATCCGTCTTTCATAGCGAGTTCAAAACAAGCATCTGTCATTTCTTCATTTTTCAGTTGAGAACGAGGTATATTCCACGTTAACTCAGCTGCAATCTTGACCAAGTTAGGTATTTCATTGACAGAAACAGGATTGATTTCTTTAACTTCGCAAAGATCAACTAATCCATGACTATTAGTAACTAACCCCGTTTTTCTTTCAGTTTGATATAAAGCTTCTGCATCAAGTAAGTTGAACTTTTCAGCAGTTAAATGGGGATTTAACCATTCAATATGGTTTCCGTTTTCCTTTGAAAGGGGATATGCCGAGTATGTAAATGACAGTTTTCTAGAATTTGCCAGTAATTCCAGTTTTCTATCATCAAGAACGTCCCCAACAGGTGAAATTACATCTGACATGGGTTCTTCAAACACAGGAACTGCTGAAAAATAATCTTGGAAAAGAAATAAATTATCACAAGTGTAGATGTAATTCAATTTATAATAGTTTCTACCCAAATTTGATATCAACTTTCCCCTTCTATCTGAAAGCCTAACTAAGAAACCTTCTACTGGGATAAATGTTGCATCCTTGTCAAGACCCTTTTCCAGTAAATGTGAGTCGTGTTGAACTTTAAGCAACTCAAGATCATGGCTCTGATTCAAAACATGCCACATTGGCTGTAGTATTTTTTCATTGTCACCAAATAACCACTCCAATCTATCATATTTTTTCATAGCAAATGCTAAGAGAGATCTATCATATCGCAGCTGATGCATCATACTCTTGGCTTTTTCACTTTGAGGAATCACTCTCGGATCAAGATTGCGTATGCTGTTGTAAATTATGTCGATCACTTTGTTAATGTTGTCACTACGAGGGATGATGTAACCTTGCTCTGTACATTTGACAGTCAAATCTTGCAACTTCCACCTGAGTCCCTCCTCACTAAACAAACGATGATTCAAATTTTTTAAAGTTATTGACAGATCCAAATCCGGAATTTTCAATAACAACGTTTTCAACTGCTGTCGAGAATGAGTTTTCAATAAGGAGGTTAAAAATGACATCCATCTCATACTTGAAGAGGTAGTTTGAGGTAATAAAATGTATTTATGAATTCTTCTTCTTGTTTTACTAATTCTGATCAATTCTATACTTTTGTCGAGTAAGCTATGAAACTGGACTGTTGTATTGTTAGGCGAAAGCAAAACTTCAAATTCAGCATGACCTGTTGCTTTTGTCAGATTTAGTTTTGGTTTTGTAGTTTTAAGTTTACCGGTACCAGAAAAACTAGCCTTGATGGCTTTAGCATTTTTAGTATTTTCATCTTCCTCGCTATCCTGCTCGTCTACTTCGCCAAGTTGCTCAAGTTCTGTCAGTTTGATTTTCTGCAGATCAGTAAGTCTTTCAGAGTCGTCAGTTCTAATTTTTCTTTTTTTATAAAATTGTAATAGAACAGGATATTCGATATTACCGGTTGATCTTGCAACAACTATGTATTCTCGCCATTTTTCTTTGACTCTTGCAACATCGGAATGTTTATCATTCGATTCTCTAGTAGTCACTAAGACTAACATTTTATCCATATTAATGATCTTACCTGCTGAAAATTTCTCAAACAATTTTTTAAATTTCGGTTTTTGTTCATACTCGGAGATCAGTTTTTTACTGAAATGGTGCAATCCAACTGATGTGTAAAACTTGTCGTATAAGTAATTTTTAGTATCATTAACATTTTCGTACATGTTTTTAAATTGTGGTGGGACTAATGTGTCTTTGATTTGTTCTGCAGTGTTTAAAATGGCTTGTGTTGCGGTATGATGATGATGATGATGATTGTTGGTATCTTCGTTAAAAGCATCTTCACATTTGATGTCAGGAACAGGTTCTGATGTTGACAAAAAGACATTTTTCTTTTTATTTTTCTTTGTTGAAATTTTATTATCTGTGATTTTTTTAACATTAATTTTGCGAACAGCTTTAGGATCTTCAGCAAATGCGACATTTTTGGGACCAACTTGAATGGTGGACAAATCAGTATCAACACTCGTTGATCTTTGAGTTTGATCTTGCTCGTTTTCTTGAATTGTTGAAGAAGATACAGTTGTTGGGACAGCAAGCTGGGATTCGGTATCTGAGTTTGAATCTATAATGTAAGGCTCTTCAGATGCAGTAACAAAAGAATCTTGCTCCGAGCTGCTCTCATTACAGTTGATGTCCTCATTGATTCTCGACTGTCTTAAGGATTCGACAAGAAATTGAGGAGACAGATCGGGTTTTGGATCGTTCAAATTGGCAATATCTTGATGGTCATATGACAATGATGACTTCTTGGTTGAAAGGGATTTCTCGTGCCTCTTTGAATCAGCTTCATTTGACTTGAAGTCGGAATTAAGTAATTTTTGGAAATCTGAATAATTATCGTGGTTCCAATTTGATAATGTGACACTATTGAATCTCCGTTGTTGTGCGGGTGTTTTTGATTTCAAACTACTTCTCAAGTTATTGTCATTTTGAGTCAAGGAGTTCTTACCAACGGAAACATTATGATTAACAGATGATTCAATGGAACTTGCTGATGATAATACTATTTCGCTAGATAAAATGCTGTCTGATGCGTGAGTTTCCTCCTGACCATGGTTTTTGGGATTTTCTTTCTTCTTATCTTTTGATTTAACAGGTAACTTTTTGAGAATTGTCTTTTTATGCAAATTTTTAGGAATTTTTTCACTTTTCCTATGAAAGGACTCATAGAGCCTTGCTGCTTTCAAGCTTGTGTTTCGTTTAGCTTTGTGAGACTTGATCTTAAATTTGTGTATGATTTTAAATAATGAGTTTTCTTGATTTATAATCCAAGGTTTTGGTATCACGCCTAGTGATAGCGTGACAGTTGATTGATATAATTCATAAGATGTATAGTATCTGAGTTTAAATGCTGTAAAAGAATCTTTAGGGATACGGAAGATCGGATAAGCGGTTGTATCTGATTGAGGATCATTGTTTGTCATTCCTCTTGCAACCAATAGATCAATGAGCGTTTAATAAAATGGTACTGTTGTGTTAAACTTGAATGTTTCAAACACTCCTGTTGATGTTTACTGAGCCACTATTAAATCGACCCTGTACTAAGAAACCAAACAGAAACAAGTGTCCCCAAGACATAATAAAATAATTGTACAGTTTTGAAGTCATCGAACGCTTAAAAACGCTAAAACATGAAGAAGATGAAGATGGTGATGATGATCAATGCACCAAAATCAAAATCATGCACAAATTAAAAATAATAGCCTCACAGCCTCAATATAAACAAAACGTTATGTAATTCAGCCGCAATTAAAACAGGGACGATCGACTTTGTGGCGGTGGTTGGCATAATTTCATGGTGTCGAGATGTGTTAGATTTCTCTACTTTTTTTTCTCTCGCTACAAGTCGATCGACGCACAAGTTTTATTCGACTCAAGTCAACGGATGGATCCTCTGAGCTCTTCTTGGCTTTGAATAAACAAATGTACCGATAGCGATGAACTTTCACTGATATTTAATAACAGTAGTTGAGTAGAGTACAAGACATTATAACGTAGGCCATTGGAAATTAAAGCATATATACTTGTCTCACTTGAAGGGTACAATGAAAGCTGGGTTAAAAGAACCCGGCAGCTTACTCCGGAATCAAACTGAGTTAAATTAACTCACATCCGGATGTGGACTAATTAGTGCGCGTACAAATAACGCTTTTCGTGTACACCGTTTTAAATTTGTTTCCAGAGAACAAAGAAAACAAGTAATACTGAAAGGCACTGGTTAATTTCAACTTTCCACTCGTAATATGTGTGTGTTAATACAACCGAATATTTATTCGGTGACTTCAGTTTGTGGGTTTTGTAATGACAAGACAACAAACATGTAGCTAAATAAATGTCTATTACTTAACATCTGATGTAAATAGCAGCTGCTGCATCGTCACCGCCTCGGTGACAGTGTGAATTACTAATATGCAGTACTACTACTACTATTACTACCACGGCCCACGGCGAGCGCTCTTCGTCCCGGTATAAATAATGTCTTATTGTATCGCTGGCTTATGTAATCAATTTATCAATCTTATTTTCTGTATTCTTTTTATACACCTCTACACCACCCGGTTTATTCTGCCACTATGCCACTCATTTTGATAATCGGTTTTATCTTTTTACTAATTTTCGCTGAAAATTATCTCAAAAAGAGGTTTGGTCCTGTTTTTTTCCCCTTTTTCTAGTTTCACCGGTGCTGAACCTTTAATAGCCCTCTTTTTATTTTCTCGGTGTTTTATTTCTATTCTTTCATCTAACTTCAGTTATCTTGACAAGTACTTCCATTTGGGTTACTATCAATTAATCTGGAATCACTCACCAATAGAGTTTGTGATATAGAACCACTATCTCACACACACCGCTCACTGACTACCATCTATCTGTCTGGCGTTGGTACAGTGTATATGATACATACATAATATTCATCACATAAAGAATCACACTCACAAGTACTTGATTGATTGATTGACTAAGTTTGTTGAGCTTTATCAAAAAAAAAAAAAGGAAAAAAAATTATTCAGTATATAGTGTATTTTTAGGAGTCAGACTTTCTAATCTCTTTTTTTTTTTTCTTTTTTTGTTTATTTGAAATATTTATTCAGTCAAATCCCATTGCATTCTTCCATTGATCAACATACACTTTGAAAGAGAAACAACAACTTAAACCAATTAGGATACTTGTTGTGTCTTGCATTTACAAAAGTTTTCCCTAAACATATTGAATATAACCGGGTGGGAAACAGACATTCAACACTTGCATTCGAACCTAATACGGAGCTACTTGTTTACAAAGTTAACACTTTATATACTCTCAGTTAAATTAACAGCCCTCGTCACATAGCCGCTAATAATCATATCATAATGTCCGGTGAGAATAATCAGGATACTTCTATAAATAGCCCATTTGACGATAGTTTTGAGTTCGACTATCCGAATAACTCAAATGTACAGAATTCAAATAGAAGAGTTGGCTCTATTTTGAAGAAAAATAACCAAGGCTCATCAAAATCTAAAAATCAGAATATATCCTTTTCGCCAAGTTTTAATTATGATAGTCGACTTGGTTCAGATGACGAATTTAATGATGCTTCTAGTATAGTCCCTACTCCTCATTTTACAGGTGGTCCAACTTTTGCTTCAGGTATGACGAATTTAAAAGATGCGAGTATTAATTTCCAAGATATCGATGATAATGATACCGATATGACCAAGGATCCCCAAACTGAAATTTTAAAATCTTCAGGTACCATTAAAAGACATAGATGGGGTACTCAAAGAGAAAAGAAAAGCAATAATCAGTTATCAAGAAATAGAACTTTTAGACAAACCATCTCAAGAAGATTCAACAGAGCGGAATCTCGCTACAATAATAAGGATAGTAATGGTATCAATGATAATGATAAAAGCAACAACAATGACAACTCAAAAGGTACAGAGAAGGATAGATCAAGAGAAAAAAGAAATATATATTGGAACTTACCGTTACCTGAATCTGAGTTGAATGAGGATGGCCAGCCGAAAAACTATGCGAGAAATAAAATTAGAACAACTAAGTATACTCCATTATCCTTTGTTCCTAAGAATTTAATTTATCAATTTCAAAATGTTGCCAATATTTATTTCTTGACGATGAATATCATGGGTGCATTTGACATCTTTGGTGTTCCAAATCCTGCTTTATCAGCTGTTCCTTTGATTGTTATTGTGGCAATTACTGCCTTTAAAGATGCTCTGGAAGATTCAAGAAGAACAGCATCAGATTTAGAAGTTAATAATCAAGTGGCTCATATTTTAGACGGTATAGATAATCCTAACTTCAATGGAGAGAATGTCAGTTTATGGAGAAAAACTAAAAAATTAACAAGTAAGCTTATTTTCAAAATTATTTATTCGATTAAAGGAAAACAACTTATAAATCCGTTGGATGATAATGATGATGAAAATAATCAGTTTAATCATAAAGATAGCTTTGATTATAGAAAATCTTTTCAAATTGAAGATGTTGATATTGATGGAAATAATCAATATTATATGGAGAATGAAAATCCATTCGATGATTCAAATAAACTTTCTTCAAACAATGATATTATTCAACCAAAACCTTTTACTTCAAAACCTTCTAGAACAAGTAATAATGTGAATCCTTCTTTCCATAAAAATTATTGGAAAAATATTCATGTTGGTGATATCATTAAAATCAAAAATAATGAATCTTTACCTGTTGACTTAGTTATTCTTGCCACTTCAGATATAGATGGTGGTTGTTATGTTGAAACTAAAAATTTAGATGGTGAAACAAATTTGAAAGTTAGACAAGCTTTAAAATGTTCTTCAAATAGTATTAAATCAATCAATGATTTATCAAGATGTAAGTTTTGGTTAGAAAGTGAAGGTCCAAAGGCGAATTTATATAACTACGAAGGTAACTTGAATTACTATGTTAATGGTGATAATGATCAAATTTCAAGTGAAATTGCAAATGAGCCTGTTACAATCAATAATTTATTATTAAGAGGTTTCACATTAAGAAATACAAAATGGGCCGTTGGTATGGTTGTTTTCACAGGTGACGATACCAAAATCATGATGAATTCCGGTGTAACTCCAACAAAAAGATCCAGAATTTCAAGAGAATTGAATTGGTCAGTTATTTTGAATTTCGTATTACTTTTCATTCTGTGTTTTGTCTCTGGTTTAGTTAATGGGTTGTACTATGGTAGAAATCATACCTCAAGAGATTATTTTGAATATGGTACGATTGCCGGTTCTCCTGCTGTCAATGGTATTGTTGGGTTTTTTGTCGCTCTTATCTTGTACCAATCTTTAGTTCCAATCTCGTTATACGTCTCGATTGAAATTATCAAAACGGCTCAAGCTTTTTTCATTTATTCCGATGTTCAAATGTATTATAAAAAGTTGGATTATCCTTGTGTTCCAAAATCTTGGAATATTTCAGATGACTTGGGTCAAATTGAATATATTTTCAGTGATAAAACCGGTACTTTGACACAAAATATTATGGAATTTAAAAAATGTACCATCAATGGTGTTAGTTACGGTAGAGCCTATACAGAGGCTTATGCTGGAATTCGTAGAAGACAAGGAATTGATGTTGATGAAGAGTCTGCTAGAGAAAAAAAGGAAATTATATTAGACAAACAGGACATGATTCAAGATTTGAAAAAATTGAATAAGGGTAAAATTTCCCCTGAAATTAATGAGGAATTAACTTTTGTCTCAAAAAGTTTCACTCGCGATATGATGGGAGCGAGTGGTGAATCACAGAAATTGGCCAATGAACATTTCATGTTGGCTTTAGCTTTATGTCATAGTGTTTTAACTGAACCATCAGAAACTAAACCTGGTAAATTGATTTTGAAATCTCAAAGTCCTGATGAAGCCGCATTGGTTGCAACTGCCAGAGATGTTGGTTTTGAATTTAATAATAGAACTAAAAATGGTGTTATTTTAAATGTTCAAGGTGTTGAAAAAGAATATCAAATTTTAAACATTTTAGAATTCAATTCAACTAGAAAAAGAATGAGTGCTATTATTAAGATTCCATCTAGTGATAAAAACAGTCAACCAACTGTTTTATTGATTTGTAAAGGTGCTGACTCAATCATTTATTCAAGATTATCGGATAAAAACGATCAAACTCTGTTGGACAAAACAGCTATTCATTTGGAAGAATTTGCTACTGAAGGTTTGAGAACTTTGTGTATTGCTCAAAGAGAATTATCTTGGGCTGAATACGAGGAATGGCAAAAACGTCATGATTTAGCTGCTGCTTCTTTGACAGATAGAGAAGAAAAGATGGAAGAAGCTGCTTCTTCAATTGAACAAGAGTTGATTTTATTAGGAGGTACTGCTATTGAAGATAGATTACAAGATGGTGTCCCAGAATCAATTTCTCTTTTAGGTAAGGCCGGTATCAAACTATGGGTTTTAACTGGTGATAAAGTCGAAACTGCAATTAATATTGGGTTTTCTTGTAACTTGCTTGAAAATGGAATGGACATCTTAGTTTGTAAGACTGAGGGTGAAGATATTGAGCAAGTTTTGGGAACAGAAAAGTTCAAGTCTTTACAAGGCAATGATCATGGTATAGTCAACACTTTGATTGACAAATATTTGATGGAACATTTTGGTATGGATGGTTCAATGGAAGAATTAGAAGCTGCTAAAAAGATTCATGAACCTCCAAGCGGAAATTTTGCTGTTGTTATTGATGGTGATGCTTTGAAATTAGCATTGAGCGAAGAATCAAAATACAAGTTCTTATTGCTTTGTAAGCAGTGTAAAGCTGTGTTGTGTTGTAGAGTCTCTCCAGCACAAAAAGCAGCAGTTGTCAAATTAGTTAAGGATACATTAGATGTTATGACTTTGGCCATTGGTGATGGTTCTAATGATGTTGCCATGATTCAAGCAGCCGATGTTGGTATTGGTATTGCTGGTGAAGAAGGTACTCAAGCTGTCATGTCTGCAGATTATGCCATTGGTCAGTTTAGATATTTAGCAAGATTAGTTCTGGTTCATGGTAGATGGTCATATAAGAGATTGGCTGAGATGATTCCAAGTTTCTTCTATAAGAACGTTATTTTCACAATTGCTTTATTCTGGTATGGTGTTTATAATAACTTTGATGGTTCATACTTGTTTGAATATACCTATCTTATGTTCTATAACTTGGCATTCACTTCATTGCCAGTCATTTTTATGGGTATTTTTGATCAAGATGTTACAGCAAAAGTTTCATTGTTAGTTCCAGAATTATACAGAAGTGGTATTTTGAGATCTGAGTGGACAACTGAAAAGTTCTGGTGGTACATGGTTGATGGATTTTATCAATCTATCATTTCATTCTTCTATCCATACTTTATGTACTACAAAAATGGTATTGTCACTCTAAATGGTTTGAATTTGGATCATAGATATTTTGTTGGTGCGTTAGTTGCTACAATTTCAACGGTGGCTTGTGACACTTATATTTTGTCACATCAATACAGATGGGATTGGTTATCTTGTCTTATCTGTTCCTTGTCCATTTTAATTGTTTTTGGTTGGACAGGTATTTGGTCTTCTTCCACTGCATCGGGTGAGTTTTATAAAGCTGCCGCAAGACTATATGGAACTACATCTTTTTGGGCTTGCTTCTTTATTGGTTTCCTCATTTGTATTTTGCCTCGTATGTGCTACGATTTTGCTCAAAAGATTTATTATCCAAAGGATATCGACATTATTAGAGAATGTGTCGCTCAAGGTGAATTTTCTTACTATCCAGAAGATTACGATCCAACTGATCCTGATAAAAAGACAATTTCAAAATATAGTTTGGAAAGATCTGTTGAAGCTCAAACTCATGTTGATTCTCAATCTCCTTACATAGGTGGTGGTTATAGTGATTCACCTTACAGAGACTCTATAAATGGTACAGGAGGTAAGAGAAATCCATGGTTTAAGAGAGTTTTCAGTAAATCTAAACAGGGACAACCAATTTCAATTCCTGTCTCTGCGTCTGTGGATACTTTGGCAACTGAAGAGATTGAAATGAGTTACACTCACGGTGGTGATACTTTGGCAGATGGTACAATTGCTAGACCTTCTTTAAGTGTTAGAAGAGATCAAGCTTATCAAACTGATGCCGATAGATTCAGACAATTAAGACACAGCATTAACAAAAGAACCTCACTTGATGCAAATAGAAAGAAATCGCTTGATAAAGTGAGAATGAATATGGATTATGATGACAGTGAAAGAAGAGCTGCTTCTTTTGAAGAATTAAGAACTTCTATGGATATTCCAGGTTTAACAACTGCAGAAACATTGATTAGTCAGTTTTCAAAAAAACGTGCAAACCAGTAAGTTGAACACTAATCAGCCTTGTTTTTCAATCCCTGTCTCTATTCGATACTTTTACTCTTTTCACTTCTCATCACTATCCCCTTTGTTTAGTTCACTTTTTCCAATAGACGCTTAACCTTACATTCAGACAAAGGCTCATTTATGTATATGTTTACTTCTATTTTTATGTATTTTTATATGTTGTTGAAAACAAAAAAAAAAAAGTATGAATCGTAAATTTAAATGGTAAATATCCTGGTTTTCAAATTTTGAAAAAATCCCTGGTCGTAAATGTTTGGAATGTCATCCCAACTTTTAATTATTTCTATAATACCTCCTTCGACCTCATCGTACTCAGTTTCATCATCTTCTAACAACACAAATTTAGTCTTAAAGTTTGATTGGGAGTTTTCTAAATTTTCAGATGTTTCATCCAAAGTTAAAACTAAGTAAGCTACTTTCCGATTGGGCAGTGTACTTCTGTATAGCAAATTGTTCCGAATAAGCTCGTTAATATAGTCCCATTTAGCCGTTTCATTAGTTGTAACTCCAAGATAAAGATTTCGTAAATGTTCCATGAAAAACAAGCAAATCAGCGGAAATAAAAGAATGCATAACAAGAATAATATGCCTGTTGTCTGATTCTCACGTGTGGTTGATTTGATAGTGAACCACATTTGAACAATGTAATTGGCGCCCTCTATATCTCTGGGAAGCTGTCCATTCTTGATATAAAATGACAATGATTTGTAGCACAAATAACCGCCATAAAGGAAAATCCAGTTTATAGAAAGCAAAAATAGTAAAAAGTATTTAAAGTTATAATACCCAACATCATTATTGAGCCAGATACAATGATGATCAAAGAGAAGAATGCAGTCACCACATGAACCGCAGTGTTTACTTCTTGCTGGTTTTCTGAGCTTGCATGTACCGCAAGTATAGTTATCAAAATATATGAGTCCATTTGGCTCAAATAATTTCAACTTGTTGATTTTGTCCAATCGTATGTGGTCGTTGTAAAGATCCCTCACTGATCCAGGCTTCACAAACACAGCGGCTAAGAATGAAAGATAGTTGGTCACTATTGATGGAATTATGATACTCCAAAGCTTAACTGTGTTTCTTCCATTATACTTGATTAAGTTTGCATAAGTTGTACTGAAAAACAGCTCTATACACTTTGAGAACACAATAAAGTAAAACAGAGGAATAAGCCAGCCACTTATCCAGAATATTTCATTACTTGTCGCTATTCGTGTAATCCATCCCTGGCAATAATTTCTATCAAAAAGTTTCAATCTTCGTAGTATTTGGTTCTTGAATATTGTCTCAACCAACAGTTTTCTAACTGAGTGGATTGGTGTTTCTTTGTAAGACGGCAAGTCGCCAAAAAGTATTATAAGTGCGATAATGGCAAGCACTACAACTGCAACGATTGCTGCTGCTACTGACATCAATTAGAATTTGAAACAAGCTGTGGGCAACCTATTCATTGCCATGAATCGTACAAACCAACTCTGTCGTTACAAAGCAAAATTTAATAAGGTTTAAAATAGCTGATTAGCTTAACTTTTATCAATTGTTAAATAGATCTATTGATAATGAAATCCGCACATCAAAATGAGGCTCAAACATTTGTGCTTTTTTCAAGTATACACAAAGACCATCGCTTGAATTCTATATAAACCACAAACTTGAGTATTACTTTGCCAAATTTAAAGGGGCAAATATAGTAAGCGTTTACTTTACATCATAAATTTTTTTTAACGGTAATCTAGTACAAAAACGTGAAAAATTAAGTCTTGAAAAAAAAATCGTCTAGCGATCTATAAAAAATTGAAAGAAAGAAAGAAAAAAATTGAAAATGGATCTGTAACTTCTTGAAACAAAGACACTTGTGAAATCTCCGGTGAAGCATAAAAATCAAAGTTGCAGAAAATAAGCTTCGTTGCTTTCTGCTTCTTTGAGTGGTGGATTTTGTTGATTCATTTCTGTTATGATATCAATATGCGTTAGTCCATTTTCCGTAAGATCTTCGTTATTTTGTCTCGTAAAAACGTTATACTTGTCTTTAGCTTGGATTGAGTCGGCAAACAAATTGTGTTCAGCCTGACCGTCTAAATAGCTACCATGAGCAAACTGGTATTCTTGCTCTTGTTGCTGTGGAAATTGTGTCGGATGTAATTGATCGTGCTGAATTTGGTAGTGGTGTTGTGATTGATATGATTGATAATATTGAGTTTGCGGTAACATTTGGCGTTCATGTTGAGAGTCCAAGTTTGGACTGTCCTCTTGTTTTTCGTGTTGATAATGATGTGGATATGGGTGTTGATGTTGATTTTGCAATTGTTGTTGATTTCGCTGTTGGTTTTGCAGGTATGGTTGTTGCCATGCTTTGTATTGATGAAAGTAACCTTGTGCTTGATGTGGAGTAATTTGATTCCTGAGATAGGTGTTTCCAATCAAAGGAGAGTATGAATATTGATTCGCCTGCGTAGACAACTGTGAATTATTTGATTGTAAATTTAAAGTAGTGAGTTGCTGCGGTTGTGTTGCATTATCTGTGTATTGTATAGCACGATGGTCAATTGGGCTAGCAGATTCTTGTAATGATGGAACACCTCGACTTATCAAAGCATTTTCAAAATTCAGAAAACTATCCGTACTTTTAGCGCTTTGAGGAGGTGTAGAGCATTCTGAATAAATTGAAACGCCATGTTCAGCAAAAGTTTCAGCTTGTTCATTAACGATATCAATATAATATTGAATTCCACTTTGAACCTCAATTTCTTTGTTTTGAAGAGCTTCTTTTTGTTTTGTTTCAAGCCATTTTAAAGTTCTGTTGCAATGATAACGTTTGTTAGAATTGAGAAATTTTATGAATTGAAGAGTAAGTTTTGATTGAGACCAATACTTTGAAACGATATCTAAACTTTTAATGATATCATCAAGTTGTCTTGATATTCGATCACTGCAAACATCTTTTGACACAACTTTAAAAAAGAGCAAACTGGAAAATGACGTGTGAAACGCGTTTATCATAAATGGCATTATAAATTGGGCAAGTTGGAGTTGTACCAAACCTTTGCAAAGATCGGCATTAACTGAAGAGCAAGCGAAAATTATCATGTTGGATGAATATAAATTATTTTCTGTCTTGGGAGCATCTCCGCAAAATGGAGCATCATAAGGATTTCGATAAAAACTTGCCTGTAGATTTAGTAAATTTGGACTATGCATAACTATAAGTAAAGCATTGTAAAGGGTTGTTAAAGAACTAGCAAAAAGGTAAGAAAAAGATTCAAATCCTGAAGATTTGCTTGAATTAACTTTTAGTTCATCTGGTAAACTGTTAAACCAATTTTGAACTAAAGCATCGTCGTGTTTTAAAATAGGAAAATATTCTGCTATGCTATACTTTAGTGAGTTTAAAGATTTTTGCGAACGGACAACTTTGTCAACCAATTTGGCAAATTCAATCATTTTTAAAAAAAATGTTTTACCCACTGATTTATTTTCCACAGAACTGGCGCTGACTAAAGTTTCTGAAAAATCTTTGGTTGTTATATTTGGGATCCCTTCAAGATGTAAATAAAAATCCTTTGTGGTATCAAACATGCATTTTATCCTATCCAATACAAAAGCTGCCCACCATAAGATTTTTTTCAAGGAAATGTTATCATCGATTGCCAGATCAGTATCGTTTTTAAACTCTGTAGCAGTGAGTGTGGAAAGATTAAACTGATCAACCTGTACAGAAAGCAATTGAATCCAATGTGATATTTTGGGATCTTCAGGTGTCATTCCGTCCCAATTCCAGCTGAACAGTAACAAAGTTTGAGCCAATACAACGTTATCCGTTTCCAGGCTCATTTCAAACAAAACATATGCTCTCTGTTTCAGTATCTCAATGATTTCAAAATGATCTTCTATATCTGTTTCTGACCAAGACATATCTGCATGGTGTTTAGCACCCACATATAGTACAGTTTGTAGTAGCAAAAGACTTTTCGGAGAGTAAATATCAGCATAATCTTTATAAAAATTTTCCTTGTGCAAAATAGGCAGCTTAGGATGAAAAAATTCAAAGTAAGAAAAAATATAAGTGTCACAGACTGATTTTTCAGGAAGTAAAAAAGCTTCTGCTGGATCAATATAAGTGTGTTGCTGATTGTTGATTGTGTTGTGTAATTCCCATTTTGGTTCAAAATTTGGATATGTAGTCGTGTAAGGAGTAGTGGATTGTCTATTAGACTGATTCAGGGTAAGTTTCCCAAAACTTATCTGATCAACTGTAGGAATTGAAGGCATTGTAGTTTGACTGGAACGATTTAAATGGGACATGGGGAAAAAAGGAGATAATGAAGAAACTTTGGAATCATAAATTTCAGTAGATTCACTAGAAGAAGAAGAATGTTTTCTTCTTTTGGATTTCAGCACCACACATTTTGTGTTATGCTTGACACAAAATGAGCATGCATTCAAAGGTTCAAGATCTTTACTTAATTGTTGAGTGGTTATTTCAGGGTTATGTTTTTTAACGTCACATTTAACTTTTCTATGCCTACAAAAGCTGCAAGCTATAGAACTTCTAGTTTTTTTTAAAGGCATCTGGTATTATAATCACGTTTTGTAAAATTTCTAAGTGCATTATAAATGCGATGCAGGTTGAATCAGATCGCAAGAATAGCAGTGTTGGGCCAATGATCTGGTTTGTTTTCCAATTGTTCGAATTTGATTGAGTTGAAAAGTACGGTTAAATGAACTTCAATTGTATATCAAGAATTGAGTTTAATACAGAAAGACACTTGACATAAATCAAAGAGAAATTTAAAATAAAAAAAAACACTAAAATTGTAGAATAAATTAAAGAAAAATGGGGATCAGGTACAAAATTATTAAAGAGCGAAACTGCCACTGGTAATAAGTTGAGAACGAAAAAAAGTGTCTTATTTTTCCACTTTACTCAGCAGCGTACATGAGTTGTAAAACTTGTAGTAGTCGTCCGTAAATTCGCAGCAGCAAATCTTTTGTTTTATATAATATAATAATATGCAAATCAACTTCGTCAATATTTAAGTATTAATCACAGGTTTGAACGTCCACCCACTTGAAGTACATTACATTATATGCAGTTGAAGCAAGTGAAAGAAAGAAAAAAAAAAGCTTCCCCTGTGATGTGATGTGCTTTTTTATTTTTTGTTCTCTTCTTCTTATACTCTGCATCGATTTAAAACGTTATCATTACCAAAAATCAAAACACTGCATGTACATAACACGACTCTCACGAGAGAAAAATGTACAGCGGCATAAAAGTTTAAACGCAAGTTAAACGGTACTTTACGCGGTGATTCGCCAAAAGTCCGTAGCGCTGAGTGCGAGATTGTTCTCCTGTACAAAAAAGGCTTTCTATTGAGACCCTCAGAGGGGACTTTGTCTTTGTAAGGAGGAGTCTTTGATTTTGCTTTTGTGATTTGCACTCTATTATTCGCTCTATTGCTTTATTCTGCTGATCTACGTAATCTTCTTTTGGTGCGTAATTGAGGCGTCTTTTTGGGTGGGTTTTGTTTTTCTTGTTCGTCATGAATTTACTACGAGTGTTTGTTGTTAGTTGTTATAATCCTCGGTTTCCCCCGCCTTGGACTTTGGACTCAAGACTGGCGACGAGTCAATGAAGAAAAATTACACAAGAGCCCACGTCATTGGGTGTTTATAGAATTGTATTGAAAAACAACTATGCGGGCTCACCAGAAGAGAACAACACATAATATACGCCCCAAATCTGCAGCAGTTTTTGGTCGCATTGATATATATGTACAAAAGCAAAAAAATTTGAAGAGAAAAGAAACACTAAAAAAAAAGCATTGATAGAATTGGCTGATGAGAACCTTATGCAATTACAGCAACAAGTGAGTGGCATCTTGTGTTGTGTTTTGAAAAACCCCATTCTGATATGATCAGAAGAACAAAAAACTTTAAAAAATATTAAAAAAAGGTTTGAAATAGTTTACAATATGCTTTGTGAAAGAGAATTTCATAAGGAAATAATAGAAGTTAAAGAGTTGTGGGTGGTTTCGTCTCTTGCAACTGAAAACAATTGGGTATCCATCAGAGTCATCTTTCCCCATGCCTATTGTATATACCTCGTTGCTCTTTATTTTGTAAAATGTTCGGTGCATAAAGTAACAAAACATTTGATGCAGTACGCTGCTAAGACTATCTTTATATGCAGAAACTTTGTGCGCGCGCTACACCACTGACATTAGTCGGCCCGTATAGTATTAAACAATAAACATGCTTGACTATCTTTGGTTAGTTTGAGTTCTGGAAATAAATTACATTGCAATAATAGACTCTTAGCCAACTTAGAAAAGATGGCTAACAAGTCAACAACAAAACAAAACAAAACAAAACAAAACAAAACAAAACAAAACAGATAGAGAGATCTACTCCTTTTCACAACAGTGTTCGTTAAATGAACCATAAAATAATCGAAATCCGCTTTCAACATGACGTCAATTGTATGTTTATTATTCACATTGTTTAAAAAGAAAAAATATTCAGTAGATCTTCAGACCTATAATACCAGTTTACTACTACATTGTTTATCCAAACCAGAAAACATAGAGTGATAGATAGGGATAAGAAGTGCAAAATAATTTTCCAACTGCATTCTAGTTTGGGCTTGTGTTTTGTGTTTAGTGATTTTGTATCAACTTATTTTTACAGTGTCTATTAAAAAAGTTTTATCCGGTATGAGAACCTGCGACAATCAGCCAGTGCATCAAAAAAAAAAAAATCCAAAGGTAAAAACCAGACTCAATTAGGGAATCTAACAGCGATCTACCGCAAGCAGTAAATAATTCTATTTTTTCCACTATTGTTCGATTCTTGTAAAAACAAAGGTGGCTTTGAATAATTAAACAAACAATTGAGACGCAGATCACCGTCTCATTCGACAATTTGAACGGAACATAGGCCCGAATTGAATCTGAAGAAAATCTTTATTTATTTGAACCTACGTCACCCTAATATAAACCATAAATATAACTTAACAAAGAAATATTATGCTGAAAAGAAAAAAACCACTTTCATGAAAACTGCACCATTCAGAGTTATTATAAAACCAATTAAATAACATTGTGTAACCGAAACGACGCCTTTTCAGCTATCTTGGTGTTACCTATCTGTGCTAGAAACAGTAAATCGCATGCTTGTTCTGACTGTTTTCAAAAGTGGACAGGTGTTCAATTGGCGCGATACCAATTGTGGGTTCTAAAACAAGTCCAGTGTATACATATCTCTCTATTGTGTATCTTTCGGTTTACCCTTTATTTCATCAACTTCGACATGAATATAAGCATGTTCTCGTCACTCACATACAATAAATTTAGGTGCCGAAAATTGTATGCATGTTGAATGTGCGGCTGCAGTACCAAAACAAAAAAAAACCGAAATGTTCTTTTTCAAACAACAAAGCACAGCTATTGCATAAAAAGTAATTGTGGCTATGATAATACCTATTTGAGAAGTAACAAGAGTACCATCTATTGTCTATCATAAATTATATACAATAAGGGATGTCGTAAAGACAACATGTTGATAGTGAAAAAAGACTAATTGGTCAAAAAAACATTTCAAACATAACTTCAGCTCCAGTTGCCCTGATATTTTTTTATATAACACACTGGATGGACCCGCTTATTTGTTTGATTGACATAAATTATAATCGTGTCATGTCTTAACATCAAGAATATATTTTTTTGATTTGTTTGTATTCTGGCGAAATAAGAAAAAAAGAGACAAAACGATTTAAGCCGCATGTATCTAACAGGTCAGTAGTGCATTTTAGGTAACAAACTTGCAGCTGCATCTGTAACAATACCAATGTGAAAATGGGAAGTAACCATTTCCAACAAATTTATGTTGGAAATTTAGTTAAAATAGATCTTACATCTAAAGCAGTAGCAGTTCCACTTCATATTCATATGCGTTTAAAGAGAGAATGTGTGCTTGCTATGTATGGTTTATGATTTTTTTGTACATGTGTGTGTGTAGTTCTCACTCTCTTACTCTCTTTGATAAACACCCAATCATACACACTAATAATCACTCATACACACACTCACTTCTTATTGAAATCTTTCACGTTGCTTTTTTTCCCTCTTTTTCTAACTTTCTTGTTTTCTGCCACTTTCTTAACTTTGTGATGATGTGTCTTCATAATTAATAGGCGCGACTTTCTTGCGTCTTTTAGAAAAATTTGATGATCCGATATGTGTGTGCTTTTTTTTTTGATACAGCAGCTACACAAAACGCACCAAACGGCTACTATTACCGTTGGTTATATTTCTCAAAGGAGAAATTACAATAGTTATTTAATTTCCACTCAAATAGATGGAATTTAAAAATAATTGGAGGAGTTATTTTTACCTTGTGAAATCGGATTTCGAAATTAGGGAACTTATTAAGATTAGTGTGTATAGTGTATAAATGAATGAAGTACATAAGATTGTAAAAGCATTAATGCTAAAAAGATACTGAATTTTTAGCACCAAGAATAAACTGTATGTATGTTTTAAGAGTTTTATTATTACAAGCAAAATTTAAGAAAAGATGCCTAGCATATTGTAGCTGAGCATGGAAGAAAATATTTCGGTTGTAAGAGAAATGGGCAGATGGCAGTAGATCCAAAGGGCCGATTTGAAGTGCTACGTGTTGTTTTTTTTTTCATGTACTACAGTGGTGTCTGGTGCATAAATAAAAATAAGCTAAAAGAGAATGACATGTTTGTGAATGCGTATGATGGATACGTGGCAAGTAGTTATAGGTTGAAGAGCTATTATAATTTACTTTGGATGGATAGTAGTCAATTCTAAGAGATTTTAATTTGGTTACTATACGAGTGCTACGACACGCACAATTCGCCGAAAAACAGCCAAAAGCCAAGTAGAAAAAATTTTCTTCCTCTGAAAAAAAAAAAACCAAGAAAAAAAAAAAAGCTCAAATACGTTTTTTTAGGCTGATCCCTGCCGTTGTGGGGCTACGAGCGGATACTATTTTTTGCCGGCTAAATACTTATTGATACATTGTTCAATTTTGTGTGTGTGCGCGCTGCTGCAAAATTGTGTTGATTCGTCATGCTGGTTATAAGCTTACTAAATTCGACAAACTGTTTATTTGACATGGTCGGATTTTTAATGGGAGTGGTTGTGAACTGTATCTCCGTTTGATGATCCAATGAACACTTGGAAGTAAAAAAATTTGTAATAACTTTTGCATTAGCAAGAAAACACCTGCTTAATAACATTTCAATACTACAAGTTGGTTAGTAGTGTAGAGAAAAACCCCACCAGGAGCTATTGTTGGAGTGAGTTTTCAATTCATGGCACAGCATTCTGCGTTCAAGATCTAGGGTATGATGTAAAAGATTACTATGAACCCAAATCTTACTTAGAGATCCTTTAGATATCTAAAAGTTGAGTAAACAAGATTGAGTATCAGCTGTTCGTCGTTAGTAGATTAAAACATAAATACCAGTATAATTTAGAGATTTTTGTTTGAATGGGGTTCTGCGTTGTTTGAGGCGAGACTCAAGGGAGAACCAAACAGGTACAGGTACCTTTGTTTATACCATAATGAATATTCAATTCTTTATACTTTTTTCACGATAGAAATTCATTTTTGTGGGTATCTACATTGAGGCTTCAGGTAGCAAGGTAGATGCATTGGAGCATATTTGATTGTATTTGAGTAGTTAATTACCATTATGAAAGAGGTGTTGAAAGCAAAAGTATCTGAAACGGCTGCTCCTAGTCTCTTTTGCGGTGTCAAGATCAACCGCCATAGTCGCCAATTAGCCGGTTGTGCAACTTTAACGTATTGTCTTAAAAGCGACTCGGTGTTGAGAATTGTGCAAAAGGATAAAAAAAAGGTGCAATTAGAGGTATGTAAATCCGGATCAAAATGGCGTAAAACCAAAGCTAAATTCAAAACTGTTAAAATTTACTAAAATATTACCGTTCAAACCAGAAGTGATTTGACACCGTTAAGAAGCTTAAAATAGGGAAATAAATAAGGTTTAAAACACACTTCCGCGTTGAAGGTACTAGATAACAAAAAAAAAGGGGTGAATTTGCATGTGAGTGAACAATTACCAGAAAAATTGGAAAATCACAAACTCAGTCAACATAAATTTGATTTAAGCGCTGAAAGTAAAAGGAGATAGGAAACAAGGAACAAAAAGAGGTGAAGCATGTAAATCGGGTTTCACAGCTATAATTTTGAGCTGTGAACGGTTTAGAAATTTAAAGAGTAGTTATTGGCACTCCAAGATTACTTTTATAGCCATGGTTTACTATAACTAAAAATTTTCTTACTTCCATATTGTCGGTTGTTGGTATTCATAACTTTACCCAAGATTGGTCCCACTTTACATTTTGCATTTCATATGGTGAAAGACATTTACTTTAAAAGTCATCAAAACGCACTTTGTAAGTTAATACATGACCTCGCTGAAAGGATGCCACTTAAGTTTTATAACTACACACATTTACGATAACAAGAACATTATCAACTCTTGGTATCTCTTTACTCTTCTAAATGATCATTATAACTGTTTTCTCTGTGTAAGGGTGCAAAAAATGAGAGAGTGGTTTAGGTGTGGAGTACCACGGTTGGTTTCGGTTATTACACTAGTGAGGAGGTGGGGGTGGCAGAGCGATATCGGCATGGCAGTAGTACGATAATTGATTGCATGCTTGATTACATTAGTCTTTCTGTGCACCGCAACTGATTTCAAAAAAAGCATAGTTCCGCTAAAGGGAGAAAGGGTTCAACGAGATCGAGTCTGTCTTTTTTGGGTTTTTCTCGAGACCAGGTTAAAACCTTAAGACCCGTGTTTTTACGTATGTATGTGTGTGTGTGTTAAGTCGGAGTAACTTGTATTTCATCTTTGAAACTTGCACACATTTAATGCTTATCTGGTGAATTGAAAAACAAAACTCTTACTCTGTTTTGGATACAATTGATGGTAGAACTAATCGAAGAGTGTTTCAAAACTGTAGTATGAACTAAGAAAAATTTTTACATGTTGTCGTCATGATTGGGTAAGTTTAACTAATTGCACTGATTGTAGACAAAGCCAAGGCCATGTCTTATTGGTGGGCGATAAGCAACATGTCAAACAAGACAGTGCTGTTGATTAAATGAATAAATAAATAGTGGTATGTGTGCAAGGGTGCACATCTGTGTTGTCTTCTATCACATTCTACTCTATTGTACAACTGGTTGTTGGCTGTGCTTTCCCTTTTTAGGCAACTAAAACGTCCAATTTGATTGTGGGTTTACGGTGCTATTGCAAGTGCAAGTGGACTATTGCCGCGAAGAGAACTCTTTGACACTACCCCATCTCAGCGGCACGCCTGACACACCTGGGGACGGGAGATGTCGTGGACGCGAGAGAGAGGAAATAATCTGTACATGATCGTGCCACATATATATTTATATAGAGATACACAAATATCTACATACACACATGTTAATAAACAAAGTCGCCCAATTTCTTGTTTTATACTTCATAAACAGACAGTGATTTTGAATCACAACCACATTTAAAAAGCACTGTCCTCACACTTGACTATATAGCAAGCTAGTAAATAAAAAAGATAGATTACCAGTCTATCAAATATGCGGTAGTGCAAATTCTTGCCGTATTAGGAAGGATTATGGACACTGATATGCCTATAGTTTAAATTGCCAAGACATTTTATTAATTCAAACAGTTTTTGTTACGTTACACCAAATTTTTGTTGCCGGCCAGCGAGGCAAACAGGCTGGCAGGCTGGTATGCTAGCAGGCCAGCCACTGTCCACCGACCATCCACCGGCTAAAACAGACAGATAACGCTGGTGGCGGCGTAAGCAATTACGTAAGGCGTGCTTGCTTTTTAGCCAATCCTGATGTCACGCCTTAGCTAAGCCTGAGAACGGATTTAGTAAATACCGTATAGTAACACTAGTTCCCGCTTCCCGGTTGCCGCTTGCCACTTCTCGGTTGCAAAGGGTTTTATTTTCATCCACCCCGTACCTTTTTTGGCACACTGCAGTCTGACAAACTTATCGTGAAATATGCAAGATAACAAACAATCCAAATACAAGTCAAATCAAGCATAGAAAAAAAAGAAAGAACAGAGAAAGACAGCAAAAATAGTGAAATAGTCATATTACTATAGATTACTGGCAGATCAACATCTGATCTATGAGCAACTCTTATTGGTCAATGGTGGTAAGTGTTGACTATCTGATTAGACAAAACAGTTAGTTGTATATATACTACATGTTACAATAATAGTTGTGCAAACACCGGTTGAGTACGCCTGATTTGCAAGCTGCTCGAACTGATCTGCGTATGTGTGTGTGGAGTGAATAACATATACAGATACAGATACAGATATGCTCAAATTGTGTATCGAGCAACAGACAATAAGATCTTGTTGCCTGTAAGTGTATGTGTCATTTCTTGATCAATTTCTTTCTTCACCTATCAGTTTTCGTTATCTATTTGTATTAGTTGCATATTTCAATCGCTCATCTGTTGAATTGTCTGTTGCATCTTGATGTTTCTGTTTCTGTTGCCATATATGTATAAATATCTATGAATATCTCGATTATAATCTGAATCGATTACATGCTTGCCCGTATTGGTATATCTCATAGTCTTGCCTTTGATCATATAACTGACCCTAATTATTGAATTTTGTACCTAAATTACTTAGCTGCGTATATATATCTACACTTTTATTTGATATACACGTATTGAAGCAAATTATAATCTTGACTATCATAACTAATAAGGAAAAAAATCAATTTACAAAAGTTCACAAAATATCATAAAATTACACAATGGGTGGATACGCTGGTTCTGCACTAGTTGCATTAGCAGCTCAAAAACGTGATTTGTCCACTTTAGAAGACGAGACATCGAGTTTTGTCGCTTCAGATATCGGTTATGTTTTATTCTGTACTGTTGGAGTTATGATTTTAACTCCAGGTATTGGTTTATTCTATGGTGGTGCATTGAAAAGAAAAAATATTCTTCAAATTTTGATGCAGTCGTATCTGATTATGGCTGTTGTTTCAATTCAATGGTTCTTGCTGGGTTATTCATTAGCATGTTCAACTTCAAGCTCATCAGTTATGGGTAATTTATCTTGGGGTGCATTGCAAAAAATTGCTGCTGGCCCAGTTTATGAAGGTGGTACAATTCCATCAATTTTGTATTTTATCTTTTCTTGTTTTTTCCCAGTTGCAACAGTGCAAATTTTTGTGGGTGCAATTGCTGAAAGGGCAAGATTATTACCTACTTTAGTTTTAGGTTTTGTTTGGACAACTGTTGTGTATTGTCCATTAGCTTATTCAACATGGAATTCTAATGGATTCTTATACAAATTGGGTGATTTAGATTTTGCAGGAGGTGGACCTGTTCATATTGCCTCAGGACTGGCTTCATTATCATTTTCTTATTTTATTGGTCCAAGAAAACAATGGAAAGATCCAAAGACAAATGATGATTATAAACCTCAAAATCCAATAGCCACTTTTATTGGTGTCTCAATCATTTGGTGTACTTGGTTATGTTTTAATTCTGGTACTTTATTAGCTGTTAATGTTAGAACAGCTTATATCTTGGCTAATACTCATATTGCAGCTTCTTCTGCTTGTTTCACATTCTCATTAATGGACTATTTTATTACTGGTAGATGGTCAATTATTTCTGCTTGTGAAGGTGCAGTCATTGGTTTAGTTAATATTACACCATCATGTGGTTATTATTCTCCATATTGGGCATTAATCACTTCAGTTTTTTGTGCTGCTGCTTGTAGAGGTTTATATAGAATAAATGAGTGGATAGGTATTGATGATACAACTAGATCATTTGTCGTTCATGGATTGGGTGGTATTTTCGGCTCAATAATGCTTGGTGTCTTTGCATCTCCATATATCGCAGGTTTAGATGGTGCTACTGAAATTGAAGGTGGTTGGATCTTCCACCACTGGGTTCAAATGGGTTACCAATTTGCAGGTTGGGTCACTTGTTCAGTTTGGGCATTTGGAGGAACATACTTGATTTGTTTTATTATTAATAAGATTCCTGGTTTAAGCTTGAAAGCAAACGAAGAAGCTGAAAAGATTGGTATGGATTTCTTTGAAATGGCTGAATTTGATGGTCACCATTATCATGACCTGGATATTAATATGATGAGACATGGTTCTACAGTTACCTACGATAACCCTGAAGTTCTCGAAGGTGAAGTTGCCCACGGCTCTTCAACTGAAGTTCACGAGGGTAAAGTTAGCCATACCTATCATTCTAATGAAGTTGTCTAAGTAGTGGTAAGTCTTTCTTGTATAATGGTTTTTTGTAATTACTGCTTCTGTTAAAAAAAAAAGCATGGTTCTTTTAATTTACTAAGCGCGCTAATGTAAAGGTAAGTCATAATAAATTCATAAAGAGGAAAATTCAAAGATAAAAAAGCAATATAATCATCAAATCATAAGTAAACAAGAAACGGTAAACGACAAAGGTTGAAAAAAAGAAAACTTAAATAACTGGCATAGATTTCAAATCAATGTTAACATAAGGGTTTTCAGGATTACATTCAACGTTCAAGTCAACTTTCCAGTGTCTGTCAAACTCATCCTCGTTAAATCCGTGATTTGAGTAGTCTTTGAAATGAAACTTGATTCTTCCATCTTGCATTTTCTCAACTTCAACCTTGTCAAAAGTGTAATCAACACCAGAATAGTATTTGATTTCACTCAACAAGTGTCGTTTGATATGATGGTTAAGATTTCTAACAAATTTTTTTGATCTTGAATTCATGGTGGGTTTAATTTTCTCTAAGTTCTCATGAATTGTCTTCAAGATAAAAGGTGGTAAGTAAGTTAACTGAATATGATAATAGTCATAATCGTTATCCCAAGTTTCATCTTTTAAAAATTGTTCAAAAGAGTTCAAGTCATCAAAATGTCTGACTGGTGGCTCTTCAATCTTGGTAATTGTACTTGTTTCTCCATCTTCACTGGCAGTAGTTTCAACAGATAAAACTGATGATCTTCTAGCTGGTGGTGAAGATAGATGTTCAACATGAATTGGTTCAGTATTTGCGCTGACTGATGTCTTTTTCTTCCCCATTTTTTGTGGTAAAATGTTAAATTAGTTTGTGTGTGTTTGGTGAGTGTTTAATATTATCAATTTGTAAATATTTATTACTAAAAGTGAATACTTCACTACTTTTTTTTTGAGTTTACCATTTCTTGAATCTTTAGATATAACACACAAAGTACAGGGATTTAAAACAACTATTTATACTCTTATAGACATAACAAAAAGAGTGGACGCATAATGAGATTTGATTGGTTAGTTGAACTAAATCTTGAGTACATTCAAATATATACAGTAGTAAGTAGACAACATTTGATGGGGTTGCTGCTTGAACGCACACTAGTTGTATGTATGCAGGATTGATTTATTTTAAAGGTCACGCACTTTAATAATATACAGTTTACATTTACAGTCCTATTTTAATTTCAATTACAGTACACAAAGTATGGCATTTGAGATGAAGATCATTTGATCACTAAATGTATGATGTGGTAAATAAGGGTGCGATGTATTATCATATTTGGGGTTTTGAAACTCAATGTCCGGTGGGGACACCATAGTTGATTTACTGAATGCATCTTTGTCTGCTCGTTCACTTTAGTATTGCAAACTCAAATTTGTGGTCAAGTTATATTGTTGTTTTACAAATATTGAAAGTTTATTCAGAACAGGATATTCAACTATTTTTATGTATTAAACTAGAGTTCAAATTTGATTTTGCTATTTCAATCAGTAGCAAATCGAAATAAATCGGCAAATTCACAAGCTCCGAAAAAGTTAAAAAATCTGGAGAAGCGGATTGCGGCTCTATTTGAATTCTTACTTAAAATTAAGTGGATGGCTGCTAAGTGAAACTCCGGAGTCCGTAATTGAAGGCAACTGAGCAAATGAGCAAGTGGGCAAAAAAGCCTGTGATTGGAGATGCTGTTCATTCTATGTGTCAATATGTGTTGACATCAAACTTTTCAATTATGAGATATAGATTGTAACTTGATTTACTGTAACATTGTAGTACTACAAAATGAGTTACTATGTTTAACTATATTGATTTCTTCATAATAACATTATTAGTATAGCATAATATATTTATGTTCAATCTTTTAAAATGTTCTACTTTTTCATAATCATACAACTGTTAATTTAATCGAGGTAGGTTTGTCGTTAAGTTGTGGCAACTGCGTTTGTAAATGCTTTTGTAAATAAGGTTTGATTTACATCAAAAAATTTATTTCCGGTACTATAATCCTGTTTAGCTTTATCCGTTGTTGTTGCTGAAAATAATTAATTTGTTATTGTAAACACTTGAGAAATAGTAGAACCAAAATCTACTTGACATCTTAGATTATTATTAGTCAACTAATCACTCAATGAAAACATACAACAAAATGACTGTCGCATACTTTTAAAAACAATTACATAACACATAACGTAAGCAGCTTTCATGTGATTTTTTCTGGAAATCAAACGTGTGGCACTCATTTATATGTGCAACTTTGCTTATTTCTATTTAAAATGTTATCTATCTTTTCTCTTCTTATCTGTGTATAGAAGTCAACTATCTAATATTTTTTTCACTTATTTGGAGCAAGAATACAATTCAACAATTTGAAAGTCAGTAACAAAAAAGTCGTCTTCAACCATCATGTCTCAAGAAAGTACTTTGTTTGACAGAAAGCTTGGTAATCCATTTTCCTTATCTTTAAGTTGGATCAACATCTTTCTGGGTGGTTCAGGTTTCCTTCAAATTATGACATTTGAACTACCTGAATACCTTCAACAAGGGGGTCATTTCCAATTTTTAACTAATATTTCACTCCTGATTACTCTGTGTTATTTCTCCATCAATATTTTCTTACATTTGTTCAAATTAGAACAATTCCACAAATTTAGATTCTATTTACATGCTGTTGCAACTTCTTTGGAATTTATTGTCACTTTGGTTTACTGGTCTTTAAAACTAACTTATGTTGACTTGATCGTTAAAGAGTCTAGAATTCCACTTGTACTAGATTTAACAATTCATTTACTGCCTTTTCTTTCCTTAATCATTGAATATTTCTTCTTTATGGAAACTTGGCCAGTTCATCATCTTGAAGCCTTGGGATTGTGCTATTCCTTGACTATTGGTTACTGGATTTTGCTAGAACACTTGTTACAAGGCACAGTTAACAATTACCCTTATCCATTTTTAAACGTTGATACCCCTCAAAGAGCTATCATTTTCGCATTTGTTGGATTTTTGGCTTACTTGTCTTTTGCATTAAACAAATTTTTACATTTTAAAATTGTCGGTGGTAAGTTAGTAGTCACTGCAACTTCCACAACAACGGGTTCAACCAAAAAGAACAAATGATATCGGACTTCTAGTCAGATCTCAAGCTATATTTAAAATCACCTATCCGTCGCTTTCCGAAAAACTCTTATTTACATTCTATACACCGTTTTGTTTTTTTTTTTCTTTATTTTTTTGAGTTGAATCGTCAGTTCTATTATTTCAGTTTCTTCATATTTGCTTTCACTTTAGTTCACTTATACATATATATATACTCTTAAATAAAAATAATTATTGCTTTAATTATTTGAACAATAAATTCAAGGCAGTGTAATCTATCAAACGGTTTTTTATACTTTACCTTTTTTTTCTAAATCTTTCATTTGGCCCTCAGTTTGTCTAAATTTCAATCATGATTAGAGCTAGTTTCTATCTCTACAGGTGTTAAATCTGACACCCTGACTACATGAATGATGCTGAGAATTTTGGTTTATTATATGCAGATATCAAGTGTTTTAAGTTTTTAACGGCTTGTGTCTCTCATTTGCTATTGTACTGGGACTCGAATGATCAGCATCAGTAAGATCACCCGAGTTTCGGAGTTAACTTTCAAATCAAGAATTCCCATATTTCTTAAAAATGGCAGTTTTCTACCCAGAATCACCCACAGAAATGTTGTCTACATTCCAAAACAGATTTGTCATTACTCACTACATTTTAACCGCACAGCATCAAAGTTTAACAAAAATGAAGAGAGACTACCCGTTGATTTGATGATAAATCACTTTAATAAGCTATTATCTATGCTAGATGATAAGCAACAGAAATCGCAAAAAGAGGATGAGTTATCTCTTAATATTAAACTTGAGAATGATTTGAAGCCTCTTCTTAAAGATCCTGAATCAACTTTAGCACATCTTCAATCTTATGCAGCTATGAGACTGTTAAAAAAATCTGCCGAAGTTGCTTATTTTGGCACGCCCAAATTGACTTATTTATCAGCTGAAACTTTGAATAAACTGACATTATTAACGAATGATAATAAAATGTGCGATTTTGTTTACTTATTTAAACTGTTAATAGAGTGTGACGTAAAGTTTCCATCCGACGCTGATTCATCGTCGATTTTTATTAAAAAATTCACTCAAATTTCAAATTTTGGTTCCCAAGTCGAAAAGTTAACTTTACTTTGCCCATCTGTATTGAATCAGAATAATGAGTTTTTTCTACTACAATATTCAAGTTTAATGATACAATTAATGACAAAACAGTTGATCTACGAAAGAAATGAGAAGATGTCGTACCAATTGTTGGAATACTTTTTGAAAAAGCAACAAATTGACAACTTGCCATTGACGGAATATTACAATCTGCTTGTATTTGCAGATGCAAAATTCAGGAAAATTTTGCCTACTGAAGCTGATACATTTGATGGCTCTATTGAAAATTTTTTAAACTTTCTTGACTCACATTTATTAAAATACAGTGAAAAATTACCCTCATTTAAAGAATTCACTGAAATTCTTTCTTCATCACCATATACAATAAGAGAAATTCACAAAAATGCTTTGAAGCTTCTTGCTACAAAAGGGTTAACAAATTTGATGATAGAGTACATTTACTGCTTCGAAATAAACAGTAGACTGATAATCAACGAGTTAAAGCTGCTCGATTCTTCTTCCAATCTTGATGCTGATCTTACAAAAGAAAAGAACGTGTTGCCATTTTTAGTTGTTATCAAACATCGAGAATACGATCATTTTTCACCAAATTTGAAATATGTGTACAAAAATTTGTTAAAAGATCTTAACATGCCATTCAATCAGTTTACAACGTTAGTTGATAACTTTTACAATTTCTACAACAGTACATCTGAAAACTCAAGTTCAATAAATACCTTATTTACTAAATTTGTCAACGATTCGTATACTTTAGGTAGAATTTCACAAACTGAAATTACAAACTTTTACAAGTCTCAATTGAAACGTGGCGTTCAAGTACATTTGAATAACATTGAAATATTAGTCTTATCATGTTTGAATAATCATGATCAGCTAATGCAGATAGTGAAAGCTAACAGAGATAATGATCATTTAAAACACATGCATCCGTTTTTGATCAATGCTATCTTGCACTCACAACCATGGGCTAAACTTGGTTCATTATTAGTTGAACTACTTGAAAACAATATAGTCATTAATGAAAACGCAGAAACTACCAGTCTGTTGAAGAAATTTTTTGAGCACAATAAACGTTGGAGCTTATTTGACAAATTCTCCCTTAGTGAATCCGAAAAAGAGTATTTGGTCGAAAGACTCGACCCAACATACTTTATCATGTTTCTAGAAAATCATTTGGCACTGGGCCGTTCAACGCTTCACAAAGACGAAATATTGAGGTTGTTGAGACAGAATATTGAAAGATACCCATCCCATAGTTATCGATACAATAGCGTGTCATTCTATATTAAATATCAAGAGGATTTCCAAAATGCATTGTCTGAAAGTCACCTGACAGGGATGTCATTAAGTCAAGTTATAGGCCCAATTTGCAAATTGATGGAAATTGAAAAATTCACAAGGGTTAGACCTGAGTATATAGAGCTTTTACATCAAAATGTCATTCAAACTTTGCTTTCACTTAACAAGACACAAATTGCTGCTGATTACCTTGCTTTATTTTATCCTGGTTCGAAGAAAACGTCAAATCCTGTCTTGAATACGCTATCAAGGTTTTACGGTTCCCATAATTACACGTATATCGATAGAGGAAAATTGTTAATCATACAAAAGAAGGAGCCAAATTCTATAATATTGCATACTATAGATTTACATTTAGAGAAAGTGCTGAAAAAGGATTTCCCTCCCTCGGAACAGTACAAAAAACTCCGGTTCTTGATTAAACTAATGCTTTACCAAAATCAAGTGAAATCACTTTGTTTACACATGGATCAGTGGCAAAAATATGTCGGCGTTTCAGTTTTGAAACGACTTTTTGATTTTTTTATCAAACATGGAATTGCTTACCAAAACTTAACATTCATGCTTTATTTCTCAGGTTCATACAGAAATGTTATAGAAGCATTTGAAACGAGTAGCAAAAATGAAAATCTGGTATTGTTACCCATATTTGTGAGCAAACACCTTTTCAAAACTGTACATAAATCTAAGTTAGCAGGTTTATTTGACAAGTTGATTGGTTATAATTATATTCTTCCTCAAACACTACAGATTCACCAGCTTGTTTCCAATGTCCTCTCCAAAGGGTCGCCTCAAGATAAAGAATCGGTACTTAAGGACAATCTTCTGGGTAAGAGTATTAAAGTGGACATGGATTATAAAGAAAAGTTTGCTGTTCAGTATCCCACAGAATGTATTGTTGAGATAGTGAATTATTATTCTGCAAACAAAAATGAGACAAAGACCGACTATTGGCTGAGTGTTTTGTCACTAAAAGTTGAAAATGCTACCGGTAGTTACAAACAAGAATTGGAGAAGGTGCATCAATTAACTCTCTGCAAAGCCGATATTTGCTTAGGTAGATTTTTTGCTAACGTTGACATTCCAGCTTCTATACAAGAATTGCTACAACAGCTGGACAAACTTTTACACGAAAAGTACAAAGTTGACTCTAGCGAGATCGGGCCGAGATGTTGTAATAGTCTGCATTATTACAACTTTGAAAGACTCAATGATGAAAGTGTACCTTTGGCATTGTTTTTCCAATACTTATACATCGCTTATCCCCAGTTTGAGGATATTTTGACCAAAGCCAAGCTGTCGAAATCTTTAGTTCCTCAATTTGAGCACTTGCAAATTGACCCAAACTTGCAACCTTTGATGCAAAGCAAGCCCTTTTCGTTTTTGATCGGTATGGTGTACCAAAGATTGTTAAAGGAGCCGTCATACACGTACAAACAACAGCTCAAAATGTTTGGAAATTGTCTTGATATGTTCAAAGACAACATCAAAAGTGGAAGTAACTTTGATCCAATTTTCAATCAAGCTAATTTAGACCATGTTATTGGTCAGTTTTTCAAGAAATTTGCACATGATCCATCAAAGTTGTATAAGTTAAGTCAGGTTTTGACTAAAAAAAAAGTCAAGTACTCAAAGATGCCACAATTACAATTGGAGATTACAAATTCTGTTATGCTTCAATTGATTACCTCAAATATCGATATGGCTTATAAAAGATTCAAGTTTTTGCAAACACAAGATCTATTTGATTTACAGACTGTTACTTATAAATTATTTGTGAAAAAATTGCTACAACGGGGTAACTTAAGTGGTGCTAAAGAGGTTTATGCACTTTTAGTCAAGCGCCATCCCGACTTTGCTGAACAGAATTCGTTCGAAAGTATAGTTCCAAGTATCCAAAAGTGATTTTGAGGGATTATAACTTGGAAATACATATCACTATAGACTAGTATATTAGTTATTTTGCATTACCCAGAGTATAAAAGACGTAATCAGTAAATAGAATAAAAACTCTCCATAAATCAGATTACATTCACATAAAAACGCACTAAAACGCACTTTACTAAAACGGGATGCGAAAGCAGCCCATGCGGTAATTGCATGGAGAAGTGTGTCAAAGCGAGTTATCGATTGATTGATTGCTTAGTCAAGAGCATCAATAGTTGATGTAGTTGGATATAAACCTGATTGAAATTGAGATTGTTGTCTATAGTAGAATATCTATAATCTCTTTAGAATACATTTAAACGCTTGAAGTTGATTTCAGCAGACATAATTGGCCGAGATGAGGTTTGAAGCAACTTTTATTGTAGCTTGTCTCATCAGCTTATCGCATGGATGGTTACTTAGTTCTGTAAAATCACAAGTTTCTCAATACTATGATAGAGCTAGAGTGTTGATAAACTTCCCAAACTTACCACTACAGTTAACGGCAACAACGGATTTCAACACACTGCAAAACTTGCATGAAAAATTGTCAAGTTTCCAATTGTTAGTCCAAGATGCCCAAAGTAGTCAGACAATGAAAGTGTCCTCTGCAGAACATGGCTATATGCATTATACGGAAATACCCACAGAAGATCTACCTATTGATGTGACTATGTACAAAGACTCATATGTTGTCAGATTTGCCAACTGGCAAACCGAGGAGGTCAAACAAGATATAATTTTGATGGCTAAGAAGATGGGAATAAGTATTTGGGAGATAGCTTCTAGTCATAAATTTATTGATTTACAGCTTAATAACAAACAAGGAGAACAGTTAATAACAGAGTTGGTGTTACAAAATCCGGATTCTAATTTCGATATTTCAATGGTTGTCAAAGACTTACCGCAAACTGTATTTGAAACATACCCATTGAAGCAACATAATACAGATGATGTTATCAATGTTGATGATTTTTCTTATGGTGAGCCAACACAACAGACTGAACTTTTTTTCAAACAGTATCGTGATGTAAACACAATTTATAATTGGCTTGACATGTTAGCAGAAACGTATCCGAATTTATTGACTTTAGAATGGATAGGCCAGACTTTTGAAGGCCGTGATATCAAGGCTGTCAGATTGACTGCCCATAAGAAATCTAGTTCAGATGACCGTGGTATCAAGACCGTTGTTATTACAGGTGGATTGCATGCGAGAGAATGGATTGGTGTTTCAACAGCTTGTTATGTTTTGTATCAGCTGATATCAGATTACGAAAGAGGTGACAGAAATGCCATTTACTATTTGAAAAATCTTGAATTTTTGTTTTTACCAGTGATGAACCCCGACGGTTATGATCATTCATGGACTCATGACAGATTATGGAGAAAAAATAAGCAAGAAACTTATAATCCAAGATGTTTTGGAATTGATATTGACCATTCGTTTAATTTCCATTTCACAAAAAGCACAGATTCTCCATGTAGTGAGGATTATCCAGGTGAAGGTGCTTTTGAAAGTTTGGAAAGTTATGCATGGGATAACTATTTAAATGAGACAAGACACGATCATCCAATTTATGGGTACATTGATTTACATTCATATGCAGAAGAAGTTTTGACACCGTATGCTTTCACGTGTAACATTTTACCAAGAGATGAAGAGAATTTGTTAGAGTTAGCTTATGGTTTAAGCCAGTCTATAAGATTGACTAGTGGTAAGAGTTATGGTGTTTTAAAAGCTTGTGAAGATAAAGGTTCCAATTTACTTCCTGCAATGGGTGCAGGATCAGCTTTAGATTACATGTATCATAATAAAGCATACTGGGCTTTTGTTTTGAAATTGAGAGACAGTGGATCGCATGGTTTCTTATTACCTCCAAGATTCATCGTACCAGTTGGAAATGAGATTTATTCATCAATTAAGTATTTTTCAAATTTTATTTTATGGGAGGATTAGACGGAGAAACTGGTCTATTTCAAGTGGTTGCCGCTGGTGTAATGTTTTGTTTTACCGAAAATAAACTTCTTACTGTTTTTTTTGTGTCTTTTATTTATCTGGCATGTTTCAAACGTTCAACGCTCCAACTTTTGCTTTGATTTTATTTAGAATGTTAATTTTGTTTTTTAGCTTTACAACAATTCAAATATAGTAGACTACATGTTATGTGATTAATTCATTATTTAGTACAATCAAACAACTAATTTTCTTCAATTTTCAGTGTATCATCAACGAGTGAAATTGGATTACCCTTTTTCACCATTGTTGTTAAAATTTCATAAACCACCTGGGCAGCATTAGTTGCAGTAACTTCAGCGTTATCAAACTGAGGCGAGACTTCCACGATATCAGCGCCTACTAAATTCACATCTAAGTTTCTGAGCAAATAAATTAGTTCTCTAGGTAACAATCCTCCTGGTTCTATGGTACCTGTACCTGGAGCAAAAGCTGGATCTAAACAGTCGATATCGACGGATAAATAAACAGGAACATTTTCTGGGATTCTATCGTGAATTGTAGCTAAGATATCACGCAAACTATGAACTCCATGAACCCAGACGTCATCTGCGCTAATTTGGATCCAACCTTGTTCAGTGTCCTCTTGGTAATCTGCCCAGTCTGTACCACTGATTCTAGTTCTCAAACCCACATGAACGTTGTAATCATCACTTAACAAGCCTTCATTATTAGCCATCCATAACATTGAGCCGTGTGTAAACTGAGATTGGTCACTTGACCAGAAAGAAGGGTATTTACTAGGAGACCATGTATCCAAATGGGCGTCGAAATGAATAACTGCAATCTTGCCGTAAAGCTTGTGTAATGCTCTAAGATGTGGTAGCAAAATTGAATGATCACCGCCGAGTGCGATATAACGAGGTGGTTTAGATTCATCATCCTGAGATTTTCTTCTCAACAACAACTCTTCAAAAGCTTTAGTCATTTGGGTCAATGCCAACTCGTTGTCCATTGGTGTCACTGGTATATCGCCACAATCAAGAAAAGTGGCCCAGTCTTGATACGGATTGATTCCGGCTCTAGTGTTGAAACCTCTTAATGTTGTTTGTCTCTGAGAAGCAGCTCTAATTGCTCTAGGACCAAATCGAGCACCAGACCTGTACGTAGTAGCTGTATCGAATGGCACGCCAATGATTCCAATGTCAAATTTGACGTCTGGCTTAGTTAGACATTTTGTCGAGTTTAGATGGGCAAATGTTGGTATACCTGTGAATGGCCAGTCTTCACCCCATAGCTGGTCTAGCGTTGGAGGTGGGTGCTTAGAACCTTGTGCTTCGATTCTCTGTTGATTAGGATAGTAATCTACATTTTTCGGAGAAGAGATGTAATTGAAATTGGCATGCGCTTGTGCAATTAACACCGAGCAAACTGATATCAAAGCTGAGAGTTTCATGATTTAAAGACTAGAGTTTAAAGCAGTTTGTTCACCTTATGTTTGAATGAATCGTAAAAGCAACTATTCAGTTCACAGCAGCAAAACGAGTACGCAGGCAAGTCTTGATCAATGTTTATAAATCCCAACAGCTTACTCAAAAAATCATTTAGTTGGTTACAGTAATGTAAATTCAACAAAGACAAACCTTGGACAAAGACGACAGAAGCTAATTGCTTCGAATAGAGTACATACCGAAAATGAGATAAGACATACAGTCCAATCCAATCACCCCAGATCTTGCATATATCTAAGATTACACAGCCTTGAATATTCTTATTCTCTCATTGCCGTGCCGCTAAGATAACAGAAAACCCGCTAAAAATTTAATAAATAATTTAATGCACCTCTGCACCGCTTAACAGGTCTTAAAGGCCTACAACAAAACCACGTGACATATTTATAGTTCTTCTTCTCAAAATTTTTTTGTCTCTGAAATTTTTTTTTATTTTTTTTCCGCCGCTGAAAAATTTCAAAAAACTGTCATTTCCAAATAACGTGTCAGTGGTGGATTTTTTCAGTCTCGGGCAGTGCTATTGTAAGAACAAAGAGTAAAGGTAATAGTAGTAGTAGTAGTGATGGTAGTAGTAGTAGATTCAGTGGTAGTAGTAGTAGATTCAGTAGTTGATTCAGTAATACTAGTGGTAATGGTAGTAGTAAGACCTTAGTATGGCAGTGGTTATGCCTGTTGTGTGGTGTGTAGGTGATTCAGTAGTGGCATCTCACAGTAGCTGTAGCTGTAGCTGTATCTAGGTACATGCATTTGATTTTTCAGTAGTGTGAAGCTTATCAAGACTAGTCAAGAGTGATAATATAGTGATCTAACAGAGACACTGAAAAGGCCAATTCAGTTTAACAATACACACATCACAAAATGGGTATGTATTTATTATTATCACACAGCATTACCAAGTAGTGGTTTCAGCTTATACATGTGCCGTTTACATCTTTAAAATTCGATTGGACGAAATTATAATCCAGAACAATCCAGAACAATCCAGCAAGAGACACTTTCAAGTTGATATACATATGTGTTCAAATGCATGTTACGAATACTATCCCAGCAGTTACAGATAGACAAATTTAGTACAGGAAACGACTTGTTACACTGTTATTACACATCTTTGGAAATCTTATTGAAATTCACGAAATGAACCAAGAGATTAAAACACATTCAACTTGATACATCTGCAACCATGCACATATTTGACCATAATTTAACTAGACGGTAACACTACAGCAATATTGTAACTCAAGTTGGGATCTAAGCTGCTTTTTCAATCAATTCAGTTATTTGCAATGGCACATGCAATCAAGCTCCTCTTCCCAATTCAATACTAACAAAAAAACTCCCAATTTGTTCTTTCAATCTAAAATCATACAGGTAGAGTTATTAGAAACCAAAGAAAGGGTGCTGGTTCAATCTTCACTTCTCACACCAGATTAAGAAAAGGTGCTGCCAAGTTAAGAACTTTAGATTACGCCGAAAAACACGGTTACATTAGAGGTGTTGTTAAGCAAATCATTCACGATCCAGGAAGAGGTGCTCCATTAGCTAAAGTTGTCTTTAGAGATCCATACAAGTACAAATTAAGAGAAGAAATCTTTATTGCAAATGAAGGTGTTTACACTGGTCAATTTGTTTACGCTGGTAAAAAAGCTTCATTAAATATTGGTAATGTTTTACCATTAGGTTCTTTACCAGAAGGTACAATTGTTTCCAACGTTGAAGAAAAAGTTGGTGATAGAGGTGCTTTAGGTAGAACTTCAGGTAACTATGTTATTGTTATTGGTCACAATCCAGATGACAACAAGACTAGAGTTAAATTACCATCTGGTGCTAAGAAGATCATTTCTTCTGATGCCAGAGGTGTTATTGGTGTTGTTGCTGGTGGTGGTAGAATTGATAAACCATTATTGAAAGCTGGTAGAGCTTTCCATAAATTCAAGGTTAAGAGAAACTCATGGCCAAAGACTAGAGGTGTTGCTATGAATCCAGTTGATCACCCTCATGGTGGTGGTAACCATCAACATATTGGTAAAGCTTCCACCATTTCAAGAGGTGCTGTTTCTGGTCAAAAGGCTGGTTTGATTGCTGCTAGAAGAACCGGTTTGTTAAGAGGTTCTACAAACAAGAATGATGATTAGATGTTGGGAAAATTTGTTCAAATTTAAATATAGTTAATTACAAAATCTTTCTTTCTCTCTTTTTCTTCTTCTTTCTTTTTTGTCTAGTTCTTTTATTTAGTGGTGTTTTTGTTTTAATAGTTTTTAATTAATGTATATGCGTATATCTTATCTTTCTGCATTGTAAACAAAAGGTAGTTACACTAAGCTACTTGCCTAACTCTTACGATGTACATTCTACTAGATTACATTCAAATTTGTAAAGAATAACATAATTCTACTCTGATGGTAATAATTATATAATTTCCATTTTCAAACTATACAACAGTATTTAATAAATTTCAAAATTTCAAATTAACAATTAAGCAGATTTAGCAGCAGCTAAAGCCTTGACAGTACCGTGTAAAGCGTATCTGTGGTTTCTCTTGAATTTAGCATCAACACCTTTTAATGAAGGGTATCTGTGGGTCTTGACCTTCTTGATACCGTTTCTGTGGGCCTTTCTGGTTTGGTTGTGAGCGGTATGGTTCTTGGATTTAGCCATTTCTGTTGAAAATAATTAAAGATGGAAATGTAATATGTGTATGTTGAGTTGGACAGACACAAATAACAAGTAAAAATAATGTTAGTATTTGATGGGAAAGGGAACTTTACAAATTGCTTTAGGAAACATGCAACATCGTTGGTTGGTATCCATTGTAGTGAGCTTTTTATAGTGAATATTAACTGAACAACAAAAGAGTATAGTGTAGAGCTGGTTGCAGAATTAGGTACGTGAGTTGGAAATCAAAGTTACGCTCGTCATTTGTCTGGCGGCAATTTGATCTTACTTATATGAAGCCGTAGTGAAGTTGAACTAATTAACTCGTTACATATATTATCTCCTGTTGTAATTGTTGTGGTTGTCATATATAGCTGATGCCTTTAAAGCATCGCTTTCAACTGATGATATATAGATGTTAACCAAAAGGTCTTTTCATCATTCTTGACGTGGTGTGCTGTAGTGTGCTGTAGTGTGCTGTAGTGTGCTGTATAACATAACGATGTGTATCTCTTTATTACTTCTCTGTGTGCTTTCATTTCCCTTGTAATAATATTTAACTTTATATGTGAATCTCGGGATAGGATACCATCCAAAATGAGTTGTGTTTTCTGATGCTAGTGCTGTTTTCTGCTAGGTGATCACTTACTTGTTTATTGATTGATTGCGATAAACTACGATATATGTTATAATCAATAATATTACAACTTTAAGCACGTATATACACCAAACTTTAATAAACCACTATATTTTTCAAACTATACACTTTTCTCTCAATAGTAGTAATTACACTCTACACTCTACACTATACACTATACATTCTACACTCTACACTGACAAAGAGCACCACAGCGTTTGTTCGCATTTAGCAACGAGCTGCTGCTGCTCTTTGCTGGCTAATCTGTTTTGGGAAAGAGACAGTCACAGTCACAACGATGTGTTTTTCTCGAAAGAGCACTCCTCGCACCAGACAGAATTATGTTTTTCATTTCTTTATTTGAGGCAGTGCAATATGATAACTAAGAAATATTAAGATAATTATTCTGTGCAAGGATGTGTTAATATAAGAAACAGTTACAAGGCTGTGTCGTTTTGTTTCCAGTTTCCAGTTTCCGGTTTCCAGTTTCCGGTTACAGATGATTTTCAATTATTAGTTAATTCCCAAAAACAAACAAGAAATATCCAATTAAATGAGTATACATAGTTGTAACTGACTACCAATAGTCATAATATACACTTATATATATGTAGAAGAAATAGATTACGCAATAAAAGAGTTTAATTTTATCATATCAAGGTTCACTTAAGCCCTTTGAGCAGCAGAGACAGCGCTGATGGCAGCTTTGTCTTTTTTAGCTTGCTTAGCAGTAGCTTTAGCGCCCAAGATACCACCACCCCAGTGTCTTCTTGCATCTTCGTACTTGTCAACAAAGTTGGCATTGATTGTAGTAATCAATTTAGCCAATTCAGCTTCATCTTCTGGTCTAACTTCAGTCAAAGCAGCAACAGCAGAGGTCTTTTGATGAACTAAAGTACCTAATCTAGCTTTACCTTTCACAATTGCATATGGGATACCCATTTTTTTACATAATGCTGGTAAAAAGACAACCAATTCAATTGGATCGACATCATTAGCAATCAAGACTAATTTAGCCTTTTTATTTTCAATCAATCCAACAACATGGTTTAAACCATATTTAACAACATATGGTTTAGAAGAAACATCTTCCTTTTTTTGACCTTCTGCAATTGCAGCGGCTTCTTTGGTTAATCTTTCCTTCTTTTCAGCACTGGTCTCTGGTCTGTACTTGTTGAATAACTTGAAAGTTTCAGCAGCAGTATTTCTATCTAAAGTATTTGAAAATTGTGAAATAGCTGGTGGAACTTTTAATCTTAAAGATAAAACTTTCTTTTGTCTTTGTAATCTGACATAACCTGGCCATTTAACAAATCTTGACAAGTTTCTCTTTGGTTGAACAGATTGACCAATACCGAAATTTCTTGGAGTTGAATCTAATAATGGGTTTTTAGAAACAACATTCTTGGATTTTTTAGTGGCTAAAGGAGCTGGAGCGACTTTCTTTGCTGGCTGTTGTCATCGAGTAAAAATATATATGTGTGTGTGCATAATTGCGAGTTAGTATTTTTTTTTATCAATGTTTATTCAAAACTCTACTATTTGTTTTGTTTGGTATGACAAAACAAATCCTTTAGTCATTTAATATGAGAAAGGGTCATTGAGTGATAAAAAAAACATTTAAAAAAATACCTTTTAAAGTATAAACTATTCCACATATATAGATGAAATTCAAAAATGAAAAATTAGAAAAATTGGCAAACAATTGGCATAGTGTGCATAAATTTGGCGATTCAAATAAACAACACATAACCAACCAATTATATAACCACATTTTTTCCATTGATCATTCTTGAAACTCTACCGGTTTCCATCTCCATTGGAAATCCATCAGCTAAATGACAAATTTTCACTGGAAAAACGGAAACCCAACATAAAGAAAAGAAGCTATTATATGTATATGATATGTTTATAAATACATCATCCTTATTCAGAATACTGCAAATATACATAATAATTAATACTAAGCTCAATTAAAATATATAAAAGGAATATAAAGAACGAGGATGAAAGTAAATTATTTGAAAAAACACACCATTATTTATAAAATAACTTTTGTTTCATTATACGTTTATGAAAATCAAGTCTTTTAAATAAAAGGTATTTTAAATTAATTTATCCCATCAACGCCTTTAGTTCCTTTAGCCATATTAAATTAAAGTTAGTAATATTATATATTGTTAATTACCTACCATTTTGTTATGTTATAAGTAGTTTGTAATAAAGTAAATTATTTAGTTGGTTTATTAATAAGAATTTTAAGTAAAGTAATAAGGAAACAGTGTAACGTAGTTTCTTTTCAACTCTTTTATAAAAGATACAATATGTAAAACATGTTACTCGAGAAAGAGAAAGTTTCAGCAGCGCTTTTCGGACAGAAAAAGAGTGAAAAATTTTTCATTTTGAATTTTCAGAGAAAATTTTGGGTTTTTAAATCTGCCAATTTATTAACACGGGTGAATTACCAAATTAGGTAATTTTTAAAAATTAAGCGACCACTGGTGCAGAGGTGTAAGTGTTTAACAATTTAATATGAGTATTAGTGACTAATTGGGTAAGTGGACATGTTTGATTGACTCGGTGATTGATTGATTGATTGACTGGTGGTAGTTGGAGATGGAGATACTTATTTATTACCATTCTTTGGTGGAATAAGTGGATTAGATTAAACTCACAAAGTAAATATCACACCAGAGATTGTTGGCCTCATAATTAATACAACTCTTACATCATCACATCCACCATGTTTTCAGTGTTGACCAGCTTGTCATTGCAGCAATACCTGGAGTCATCAGCGTATGAGCCATCTTTACTAAGAACTCGTTTATCAGGAGTGGCTGGATCCGTCTCATTAGCGTGCTGGTTTGTCCTATTGCTACCACAACTTATTGAACAGTGGAGACTTAAATCTGCTGAAGGTATAGCACCTTTGTTTCTAATCTTTTGGACAATTGGTGACATTGCTAATCTTATAGGGTCTATATGGGCAGGTTTACTACCTCAAGTGGTATTGCTCGCAGTGTGGTTCACCGTGGCAGATTTAGCAACATTGGCTTTTTTTTACTACTTCACTTTTATTTACAAAAACAAAAAACATAATCGCCTTGATAAACACCATCATCATCACGATGAAGAGTCAACTCCTTTAATGGTTAACGGAGCCGCAGAAACACATTCATCCACAGTCTCCCACAACGAAAGAAGAGCTTCCCATAAGAGCAGCCACAGTAACAGAAGAAGATCATCAACTTTAGAAGATGTTATCTTAGAGCCTGAAAATCACTCAATTTTTGTCAGATTTGTTTTACCTTTGCTATTTGTGCTTCTTGCAGGTGTTGTTGGTTACTTACATTCATCAGGTAATGATACCAAGAATGGAGATGATCATAATAAAGGTGATAACCAAATAAGCTTTGGAGCCCAAGTTTGCGGTTATGTCTCTGCAGTGCTGTATTTAAGTGCTAGATTACCACAAATTTACCAAAATTATACTAAGAAATCCTGTTATGGATTAAGTTTGTTATTTTTCATGTTTTCCACACTAGGTAATATAACTTATGGTATGTCAATCTTATTTTATAGAAGTGATTGGGATTATATTGTTTTAAATTCAAGTTGGTTACTAGGATCTTTAGGGACTATTTTCGAAGATTTCATTATTTTCTGTCAGTTTTACTATTATAGAGATTCTAGAAAATCTAAAGCAGTTTTCCATCAAGAAGAGAGTTGATGTGAATGTCTTTGAGGGGACTTTATATCATTATTTTTCAAGCTTTCAATCTTTTGCTTTTCTATATTTGCTCCTGACACGGACCATATATTTTTCTTATATCTAATAACACAGCATTTTATTAAAGGGATAAGCTATTCTAATTTGTAATTCACTTGTAACTTACGTTAAAAACAGCCTGTGTGATTGGCTGTTTGTTTTTATCGTGTTGTATAGTTTCATCCTTTCACTTCGACGGTGTTATTTGCAATTCATCGCTTGTGCACCAAATTCTCATATCACTATAGTTGACTGAGGAAACCCGCACCACAAATCTGACGTGCGAAATTCCTTGTGTAGTGAGTAGAACCGAACCAACTCTGATATATATACATATATATATTTATTTGTCAATCAACGCCACTAGATGTGAATTAACTCTATGATGAAAGGCAAACAAGAAATACTATTCAAGCGATTTATATAAGAACATAAAAATGGTGGAGGAAAAACCAGAGATCAATCTTGCTGAAATTTCAGATAGACTAACGCAACCACATGTGTTCAAGACACCAAATTACAGATCCCCAAAAAGAAGATATAAACCACTAAGACAGCTACTGAACGATGAGTTCAAGCGTGTGCAACAAAAACAACAAGAATCAGAAACTCACGACCCAAATCTCATATACTACAACTCACTAACAGCACCTCCTTCATTAAAACCATTGAAAAAGTATTGCGATCTTACCGGATTGCCATCCACTTACAAAAGCCCTCATAATCAAATACGGTACCATGATAAAGAATGCTATGAGATTGTTAAAAATATGGCTCCTGGTGTAGACCAGCAGTATCTTGCTTTAAGAAACGCTAATGTGGTGTTGAAATAGTCCTTATGCTTTTGACTATCTTGTTGTCAGTTTCCATTATATAAATACTATACAGTACATCAATTTTAATTTTAGGTATCTCTTTTTTTATGTCAATCGTTCAGTAATTCTTCAATGTGCAGCGTTCCATTCATTGACAATGTTTTTAATCTTTGAGTCAAATCTCGGACTATCAATCTCCTTATTCTCGTCTTCGATGCTCTTAAAAGGGTTGCACATCAGCCTTATATACGCCTTGTGGATTTCTCTAAACACGCAATTCAGTTTATCATCTTCCATAACACCAGCAGAATTCAACACTGGGTCTAAAGTGTTTTCTCGTCTTGATGTGCCAACTACTATTTTCAATCCCGTATTCGTCTCATACCCAAACACAAATATCCCATCCTGCACAAAAAGTAAATTGTAGCATCTCGTGTAATTATTACTCTTGTTGTATGACTCAGCACCTGACATTACTGTCGTTGTCGTTGCTGAATACGGCGACTCAAAGATATCCAATGCCATGTGCGATAGAAAATTATACTTGAGCAGCTCATTCGTGTTGCGTTCTTCAATGAATGATACACTGTCTTTATCAGCTGACTCCTGGTCCTTTTCGGACTCTTCAAGCTGCTTTTGATATGGAGAAAATGGTTGTATATACAATGGGCGATTCTGTACGGAGTGATAACATGTTAGTATTTTCAGTTGAGTAGTGAACAACCAGACCAATTTTAGCTACTTACATCCCTCGAGATGAGTGAAACAAAGAAAATTGTCATTCGCGTATCTGTTGAAGTATAAGCTAGTGTTGATTAACGTATATCCGGCCCACTGTTACACTATACAAACTCTCTTGAATCATCATTAGATGTGTGCATTTACTTACTTACATATCTTGCTTTAAGTCAGACTTTTATTCCATCTCTTTAATTTGGCCGCGCGAGTGGATCAAAAGAGCATCTCGGCGCTTATCTGTTATTTAATTCTCTTTTACAAAAGGACAACCATTAACTGGCTATATAAATGACTATATAAATACATGTTACCACTATTCAGCTCACATACACCTTCTGACCCACAGAAAGAGTCTTGTTTCCCAATCTTTCCACATTGAGATTGATTCCAAAATACACTTTCCCCTTGATTTTTCTCTTCTTTGCCAATGTTAAATACAAACTAGGATCAACTTTCCCATCTTGGGTTATTGATATCATGTGGCATCTGTCGCAGTTATCGATCTTGGTTAGCACAACATCCGAGTCTGGAAATGCAATACTTGTCCATGTGTCCTCTGCAAAAGGTCTCAAACTATCCGAATCAACAACAATGTTAGCTCTGAATCTTTTCATTAACGATTCATCCTGTTGATCAACATCCAGCAAACTCTTACGATTAACCATCAAGAATGCAGACTTGTTCTGTAAACTTTTTTTCTCCATGCTTGCAGATTTAGCCAATGTGCATGGCACATTCAACAATCTTTCGAAAAATCTTATGAAATTGTCATTCATTATCGCTTTATACTTGTTACCACTGGTTCCTACCACTTGCATGCTTGAATCATCACCTTCACTATCAATACACACCGTAATCTTATCATGGTTCAAAGCATCATAAATTTCAATCTTTTCAAGTTTTTCATCAATCACCGGCTTCAAAAAACACATTTTTTTGAAATTCTTCAACAACAACGGTTTGTAATCCAAAAGGTTCAACAATACAAACTCTCTATCGCAACACAGTCCATTGTCTGTGATTGGCCACTCAACGTTACGTGGGATACTGTAACCTTGACACGACTTTATCGGATACACAACCAACTCTGTCAACTGAACTTGTTGCACACAAGTGGCAAGGTTGTCCAAATCGTCAACGACAAATTCCTTAATACACTTTATCAAGGTGTCAATCTCGGATTTCATCGTCATGGCTCCAAAACTAACTCTTATTGCCCCAGTTGGAGCGTTATTCATGACATCCATAGAGTCCCCACATTTGTGCCCTTTTTTGTAATTTTCCTTGATTTCATCTTCGGATAAGTTAAGCGACTCTATGGTACCGCCAGGGTTGCACAAAGTTCCTGCTCTCAACACAATATTGTGCATTGTTGCAAATTTCTCAAAGTTGTGATATCCAATGTACTCTCCGGTAGAGCTTAGTAAAGAAAAAGTGATGATTGGACCTTGATCAGGCTCACTATGCAGCAGAACCATTTTCTCACCGTTGGCGTGCTGCAGCTCAAACAGTTGGTTAAAAGCATACCGAGTGATTAAACTTGTGTATTTGCTTATATTTGCAAAAGATCCATAAAGTGTCGTATGAGATTTGATAGCTTCATGAAGTTGAAGTATTGAGTGGACCGGTAGCGTACCATCTTCGATAACAGACGTTAGTGATTCTTTGAAAGCGTGGAAATCGTCATTAAACGTCAATGCGTCAACTGTTCCGCCTCCAAAGTACTTTTTGTTGTTGAATATTGGTCTAGCAACATCTTTCTTGAAAATCAAGCCTCCGATATCAGGCAAGCCGAAAAGCTTGTAAAAAGAAACACAAATAAAATCAGGCGATGACTGAGAGTCTGACAAATCTGGAGGACTGGTGCTTGACAACGCAGCTGCATCTAGCAAAGTAAACGTGTCTGTGTCTCTATGTCTATTTTTATGTTTCAACACCCGATGCCATTGGTTGATAGGGTATCTTTTACCGTTAAAATTTGATTGTCCTGGCCACGCAACCAGAGATGGCCCGTCGTTACTCAAGGAATCAAGTTCGTCAATTTCGGAAAACGTCGAATAGTCACAAAACAACCGCCGAAGTCCCACTAATGAAGTATGTGAATGCTGATGGTACGTGTAATGGAAGTTGTCTGGGAAGTTGTCTTTAAGAATCGAGCCGAGAATCTTTATGGCGTGAGTTGAATTCAAGGTGAAGGCAACGTCGTAGACCAGCGGATCTGCCTGAAAAATTTTCAAAACTTGTAGTCTTGTACTTGTAATCAATTCAGTAGAAGTCTGGGAAGAGTACGACTGAGAATGCGGATTACCCAACAGGTTGTTCAGCAGAGACGAGTGTGTCTGATCAAGTAGCAATTTGGAGTACACTGACATACCGGCATGATCCAAATACACCTGGTTTGCCATATGCGGATACTGGATCTCTCTTATTTGTTCCACTGTACCAGAGGGATACAAGAACTCAGTGTCTGCTGCTGATGCTGTTAATTTTGTCTGCTTCTGGTTGACAGAGTTTGACATGTTTGATTGATGCACCGATTTCAATGCGGTTTGAGTTTCGGAGATCAACTGTGACGTGGACTCACTAGTAGCACTCACCATCCTAATAAAACTGACTACCTTTTTTTTCTCTCTTGTAGGCTGTTACTTACTCCATAATTATAGCTAATGATCAGTTATTCACCAGACTGGAGTACTTGACGTAGATATATATTCAGTAGTAATGAAACAGCTCTTCCCAATCACATTCACATTCACAAGAAAGATAAAGCACCTCGAAACTTCCTTTTTGGGAAACTCTATTTGAACATCGGAGTGCCGATCATTAAAAAAAGCAAATCGACGCGTCGATCGACTTTTTTTTATGTCAAACGCAAATTTGCACGCCGTTTCGATTTCCGGCGGTTGAATTAAATTTTTTTTTTTTTTTTTTTTTTTTTTTTTCTTTTCTTTTTTTGACTGTTTTTTCTTCTCTTGATTTTTCTCTTTTTTCGGTATTTCCAAGTACACCTTTATCAGAGTTCTAATAGCTATATCTCAACCACATTGCAATCGTATTCTTTCTTTGGTTGACATTGAATTAGATAATTGCTACGTTCTGTATCACCCATCTTGTAATCATGTCTTCTCAAATTGCCGAATACGCTGCCGAGCTTAAATCAGCTCTACACCAATACCCAAACTTCCCAAAGGAAGGTATTATGTTTGAAGATTTCTTACCAATCTTCAGCAACCCAGACTTATTCAACAAATTGGTCACTGCTTTCAAATTGCATTTGGAGGAAAAGTTCCCAAATAAGCAAATTGACTACATTGTCGGTTTAGAATCCAGAGGTTTCCTTTTCGGACCAACTTTAGCATTAGCTTTAGATGCAGGTTTCGTGCCAGTTAGAAAACAAGGTAAATTACCAGGTGAATTATACACTGTTGGTTACGCTAAAGAATACGGTGAAGATTTCTTTGAAATCCAAGTTGAGTCTTTACCAGAAAACTCAAATGTGGTCATTGTTGATGATATATTAGCTACTGGTGGTTCTGCTCAAGCTGCTGGTAAATTAGTTGAATTATGTAAAGCTAACATTTTAGAATTCAATTTTGTTATGGAGTTAGATTTCTTGAAAGGTAGAGATAAGTTACAAGCTGAAACTTTCACTTTATTAGTCGATCAAAAGGAAGCTCTTAAATAAGCTGCCCTGCCGGTTCCCACATATATATTACTGACTTTATTTTTTTTATATAAATTAATTCAAGTACGTTTTTTTTTTCTTACACAACTGACCTGTTATCAAGCAATTGTCTACTTAGTAAAGCTATTTATCTCTTTTTATAAACCACATTTCTGCTCATGTCGACAGGCTTCTTCTTCTTCAATTTCGGCAAGTCATCAACTTGGACATAAGGGTCAAACGTCTTTCTCTTCTTCTGTGCACGTTTCTTATCATCTTTGCCAGTGGTATCTTGTAATATTTTCTTGCTTGTCAAATCAAGCTTAATTTCGTCCTGCTGGAATGTATTATCTTTGGTCTTGTTATTATTCTTTCTATTCTTTTTATGACTTTGATGTTTACGAAGTGTAATGATTTCTTCCGGATCTTCTTCTTTATCAACAGGAGTTTCCTCTTTAACAGGAGTTGCCTCTTGTTCTTTTTCTTCTGCAACGTCATCACCTGTCTCTTCATCTTCCTCGCCAACCGATTCAAGATCTAACACAATTTGACTCTCATCAGCATTGTTCAAATGTTCTAGTAAACTTGCAAGTCTGTCAGAAACAGTGTTGTAACTAACATACTGCACACCTCCATTTTTCGGATAGCTTACTGACCATATTCCTTGTGAGTTGTTTGAGCGGTTCAACAAACTGTTAGTATTAGCATCATCAGTCAGTATATCATTCTTGTGGCCATTAATCTCAATATTTGATTCTTTGAAACTGTTTGACAAAGAAGTAAAATTGTCTTCTAATGCTTTAACGTCAATTTCAGCATCATAAATAGTGTCAAGATTCACGTGGGTATTACCAGAACTACTCTGATCACTTGGTTCGTGATCGGTTCCACCATAACCAAAAGCTTCATCCCATGTCTTGTCATCCATTTTCTTGATTTCGTACAAAGTATCGCGAATTAAATTGGCAAGATCGGTAATGTACTTTCTAATAAACACAGATCCACCAAATCTAATTGACGAATTAACCACTTCGAGCACTTTGCTTTCTGTAAGATTATCCAAATTGAAATTGATGTCAAATGTGTTCACCAATGATACTAGCAAGAAATCAGACATCACGTATCTGACAGACTCATCTTCTTGTCTAGCTTTCAAATCTCTCCATTTGAAAAGCACTTGTAGCAATGGTCTTTTAGTTGGTGGAATACCATTGGCTGTAATCAAATTGGACCATGGAAGATCATCTTTGTTGCTTATAGTGATCAAATTTGAAGTGAATTCTGGTTTTTGCGGCACTGATTGAACAGTGGAAACAACAGTAGCCTGTTGATTGGCAAACGAGTTTGAATTCGAGTTTATCGCTATTGGTTTGAAAGTGGAGTACTCAAATCTTCTATTAGCCACTTTTCTAGACTCGTATAACACTTTTTGTAACTTATCTGGAGCAGATGAGAGTAATTCATTATGCATCTTGTGGAAAATTTCGATCAAGAAATGAGTATCGGCTTTAGCATAGTCTCTCATTTCCTGGTTCAATGGTCTTAGTCTCCAATCTGCCAATTGCCATTTTTTACTTGTCTTGAACTTGACGTATTTTTCTAATAAGTATGATAATGAGTGTTTTGGTAATAGAAGCTCTTTGGAAGCATGGAAAGTGTCAAACAGCGACACAACGTATAGTCCCAAGTCTCTTTGCAACCAAATAATGTCCATGTACGATCCGTGGAAAACTTTAACAATTTGAGGATCGGTAAAGACTAAATTAAGAGAGGTTAAATGTGGTCTCAATGTTGGACTTAATGGGTCAATCAAGTAGTCAGTCTTGCTGAAATCGGATGTGATTTGCATCAAAGAAGTTAAACCGTGGTATGTTCTAAAATCGTGATGTTCCAAGTCTATTGCTATCACTTTTGATTTTTGTAAATCAATCAACAAGGAGTCCAGCTGCTCAGGATTATCTATCCACACTGCCTCAGGACTGTCTTTCCACGGAATAGACTCATAGGGTTCCAAACAAGGCGATAAAATCCATTCTGGGTACTCTTGGTTCATTATTTCATATGAGTACGGATTTTCGTAATGTTCAGGAACAGTATCGGTAGCTGGAATCAATTGCAAACTTTCATCATACGGTTTTAATGCGTTTGGTTTGGTTGTTATTAAAGGTCTGAACGGAGTCACTTCAAAATTGTCAACTGGATTTTCAAATTTCAATTGTGGTTTCTCCATATGTGACGATTGAAACACATTGGGTCTGGTGTTGCTGTTGTTGTTGTTACCGCTGCCTGTGCTATTCGTCTTATCTTGCGCATCATTTTCATCCAGATATGTGAATTCGTCATTGTGAGTAGCTGCAGCTGATCTGCTGCTACTGCTCGAGTGTCTGTTTCTATAATACGAGTCTAATGTCGTCTCTGTATTCTCAAAAAGTGAATCAAGCACATTACTTAGAATCTTCCAATTGTGAGATTCATCATTACTAGAGGACAATGTGTTTTCTTCAATATCTTGATCGGGCATTATCGATAACGTTGAGTGGATGATCTTGTTCATCAGGCTCAGCACCTGATCACTCACTTTTTGCTCCTCAACTTTGACATCATTGTCAATACTAGAGTAAAAACCAACATCTTTAGAATTCAAAGCCGTGGACAACCTTATCAAGTTACCCAAGCTTGGAGCCAATTCATCCAATGGATTCTCGTTATTCTCAGCGTTTCCCACCATTTTCTCAAAAACACCTAAAAACAATCTCTTATGGAAATTGGAAATAACGGTATATTTTCTAACAATTTGTTTTTATAAAAGGATAAACCAACACCAAACCAATAAACAAACTAGTAGTCTCTTAACTTTCCACAGCACTTGAAAGTTTTCTAAAATTTTTTTGTCTCAGATGAAAAAAAAGAAGCACAGCCGTATAAATATATAACATCTCTACATCACAACCGATTTCTCTCTTTTTTCTTATTCTCCGTTTGAGTGGCAAACGAAAAGACGAGTTGAAAAGAGGTTGAATTGTATTGAAAAGAGGTTTAGAAGGGAGAGAGAGAGGGAGATAGGGATATGCCAATTGAAAGAGATTAGTATCTTATTAGACAGTACAGACATATCAATTTATATATATTTGAGATTATCCTTTTACAATGAGTGACAAGATGGATATTGACACTGATGCTTCAACAGTTTTGATCACGTTGAGAGAAGAAATTGAACCACTTGGAGATGACGAGTTAGTTAGTCTTTTTTACAGTTTAGAAGATTTGTATGATAGAAAGCTATGGTACCAATTGACAGAAGTGCTAGCTGGCAGTTTTTACAAGAACCCAAATTCCGAATCCATCAGACTAAAGCTGTTTGACAATTTCATTTTGAAATTTTACCAAAAGATCAATCAGTTGAAACTAATTGATTTCTTATTGTTATCATTGAATAATGTCACATTGACAGATAGATTAGAGAGTCTTAGCGGATTGAAAGACAAGATACAATTATACTCCCAAAAGTTATCTAGAAAGACAGATGACGAAGACACTCCAGATTTGGAAATAGTACAAGCTTTGTTATTTGTTAATCTTGAGATTGCAGGTGTGAAACTGCAACTTGGATTTGTCGACGAAGCTTCAGCAATTATTGAAGCTGCTCAGAAGAAGATCGACGAGTTGAATTATTCTGTTAATAACAGAGTGAATGCTAGTTATTATTACAACAACTCTGCTTTATTAAAAGTCAAAGGCGATTACACAAATTTCTACTACAATTCATTATTATTTTTAGCTTGTATTGACGATCTTTCAGATTTACCAAACAAAAGCGCAATTGTCTACGACATTGGTGTTAGCGCATTGCTAGGTGACAAGATTTATAATTTCGGTGAAATTATAATGCATGATATTTTCAAATACCTTGAAAACAATGAGTTGAAAGAACTCTTAATCACTCTTAATAATGGTGACTTGAATAAATTCCAATCTTTAACTCAATCAAACCAATTGAAATCACTTGATTTTGTCTCTGACAACTTGGCCTTTTTACAACAGAAAATTTGTATAATGTCATTTATTGAACTGATTTTCCTCAAACCAACAACAAGCAAAGTTTTAAAATTTGATGAAATCTTATCGAGCATCACTTTATTGTCAACATATAACGAAGTGGAACATTTGATTATGAAAGCTTTAAGTTTGGGATTGGTGAGAGGTTTGATCAATGAAGTCGACTCTGAAGTTGAAATAAGCTGGATCCAGCCAAGAACTTTGACTAGAGATCAAATCATTGGTATGAAAGATAAATTATCTGCTTGGAATACAAGAGTTGCAGACTTGAGTAGTTATATGAACGAAGCAGGCAAAGAACTATGGGTCTAGAAGAAGATTACAAACTGTGTCTGTATATGTAGCAATAAACTATGTTAAATATTATTATATTATAGTGTAGAAATATATAGGTATTTAATTTCACCAGCCACAGAGTGTGTGGCGCAGCTTATTTGACTCTTTGAGATTTTCGCCTTCTACTTTTTCCTGACTATTTGCATTTGCCTACTTGAAGAAAGTGGGTTCACCAAGGGGAAGAACAAGAGATAAGATTTGATCTTGTGGAGAAAGAGGTTGCAAAGAGAGTTTATTCACCTCAACATAATTACATCATCCATACTTTGAGACTAAGAACAAACCTCGTCAAAATAAACTTTCCCATCAAACAGCGAGGGGACCTACCTATAAATCAGTGAGCACAACGGGGACGCATTAACAAACTTCTCACTGTTATATTCATATTACATACTGCCTACCGCCTCCTGTCTCGTGTGCATAATTCTTTAACTGCTGAGCATCGTTTAGAGTAATCATAAACATGAGAGATTCCAATCACAAATCTATCACAAACAACAAGGCTGCCGTATCAATAACATCCACGCTATATGACAGACGAGCATTGGACTGTACAGAGGACAAGCCGTTGGTCAACTCATTAAACCACCTCACTTTTCTTGCTTCATCCTCAGTCAAAGTCAGAGAGGCTTTGGCTCAAGATGGAGGTCTTGAAAGACTTGTTGATATTCTATACGAGTGTCAGAAACCCACCTCAGAAAAGGATAAATGTGTTTGTGCTTGGAAATGGGTCTTGGCATTTCAATGTTTAGTGTTGGTTGGTACTAGAGGTACTGAACATATTAGAAGTAGAGTCGTTGAAGTTGGATTAGTTCCTATAATGGCTACTATTTTGGATAATTACATCATATCGAAAAAGCCAACTTGGGAGTCCCATTTCAGACCATTGGCAGCATCATCATACTTGAGCAATAATAATAGTACAAATAGCATAAGTCTTTCTGATACTTTAACCACAGATACCCCAACACCACCACAAACTGCTACAAATGTTGCAGCTACTGCTAGATCAGATTTCAGCGATAGGGAAACAATACACGGTTCACAGGATAATGCATTTACTGGTGTCAGTTCTAATAGAATGGACCGCCAAACTACAAACACTCATTTTTCAAATCAAGACAATAGTAACAATCAAGAAACTCAAAGTTTTACGACACAGCCTGTAGATAGTTTACAAGTTGATCAAAATAATAATCAAAATGAGCACACTACAGATAGTCTTACCAGCAGCAGACAGTTATCAACTGAAGGTGGGTCTTTGTCCCGCGAAAATGATAATCTGTTGGATGAACAGATAAATCAAGTCTTTAGAGATGTTCGAAGACTAGTCGCAGGTGCAAATGAATCCATTTTAGAAGCTAGATCTGAAATTGTGAAACATAAACATGATGGTTTCAAGAATAAAAAGCATTATGAAAAAGAAATCAAACAAGTTGACGAAGAATATTCTAAAATTTTCAAGTCGTTGTCATTTTTAAAATTTTTAGATAGATTGAATACTAGTCCTGATCTTTCAACTATAAATCAAGAATTACTCACAAATTACAACGATTTAACAAAAAATTTCATTTTCACAAATCAGTTAGTCAATAATCAAGAAATATCAAATATCTTGAAAGAAAATCTAACTGTTACGGATCTACCATTTTTAAAACTGTCAGAAGAAAAACTAAACCAAACTATACCTAGAGATTTTGAAAATGGAATTTTGATACCCAGAGATGATGATATCATTTGGTCATTACAACTGTTGGCATTTATTTCCAAATACACTTCTTTAAGATATGAATTATCTGACACTTATATAGTGAGAGGTTTATCTTTAAGAGGTCAAAATGCACCACCACCTTTGGAAAAAGATATAGAAAATGATGAAATGAATAATGAATTTATTGACGAATGCGACGAAGATGTTCTTTTACCAAATACCAATAATGTCTTGTTTGAAGATATGAATGAGTTTATAATTTCAGATCTAGATGAAAATAACTCTGTTAATCAAATTTTAGCCAGTTCTAATACCAGTGGTAATGCAGTTAATAATTCAACAGGTGTGAATGTTAACTCCAGTATTGCTAAACGAGGTACAAGAAATTGTTGTAATTATTCTTCATCGATATATTCCTGTTGTTCGAGTTCTTCAGATTGTTGTGGGAACAGTTTGAAAATTTGGGACAAGACAGGAGCAAGAAATTTTTCAAACGACTACGAATGTTCTAAGTATCAATATCTAGCTGATAACTATATGGAATTATTAAGAGAAGAAGATAGAATTACTAAAGCTACCAAACTAGAGAAATTCGCTCTAGACATTTCACGCTTCTCTCATCATGAACATAATAAATTGATCTTGAGAAACAATAGACTATACAAAGAAAAACTTTCAAGATATGCTAAGAAATGGGATTATGAAAATTTCAACGATTTCCAAATAGAACCTGAAACTGCATTGCAGGGTCCTAACATTGACCAAATGATGAAACCTATTAAAAAGATAAATATTTTCCCGCTTGTGGAGAAATTCACAGTTAAGCACTTACACAGCAAAGATATCATTTATTGGGCTTCTGTCATTGTTAGAAACAGTAATCGTAAAGATGAGACCAAAGGTGGAAGAAGACAATGTGCATATTTCGGTTGTGGTAAATGGGAAGACGAACCAAGACAATTTGCCAAGTGCAAAAGTTGTAAAAGGGCCAAATACTGTTCGAAAGAGTGTCAATCCAAGGCTTGGGCATATCATAAGTACTGGTGTAACAGAACATATACTGGTAGTAGTAGTAGTAATACTACTACTGGAAGTACAGCAAGTACTAGTGGCAATATCAGCAATAGCCAGGCAGTTAACTCTCGTGTTGGTGATCAGCAATCTGCACAAGCAACTACAATTGGTATCACAGGAGGACAACAAGCGGGTGTTGGATTCAATGGGATGAGTCCGCAACCTAACAACGACGGTAGAGAGGCAATCGACAATCCGACTCAAATTGCGACAACTATCAATGCACCTTTTGTACACAACGGTGCAACTTTGGTTCAAGATGCTGGGGATGTTGCACCAGACGATGATGAGCAAATGGAAATTAGTTGAAGCGGCGCTTTGCTTTGTATGTTTACGTATGAATTTGAGTTCTTGTTTAGTTAATACCATCTCTTGATAAACTACTTCCAAGTAGTTTTTACGCTTTCAATATCTACAACTTTTTCGTAAAATTTTCAGTTACCAAATTGTCGAAACATCTATTAAAAAAAAAACAGTACATATTGCTTTAAACCTTAACAAATACACAAAAACTTATGCACTAAAGAGGGTTGCTTCGGCATAATTGACAAATTTCATTGTTTGTTCCATAAAAGTCAAAGTCAACACTGTATGTGGAGCAATTCTTAACATTTGCGCACCGAAACCTTTATACAAAGCACTAATACCTTCATTTTTACAAGTCTTTATTAGACAGTCCACTGGACCAGAATATAAGTTACCCTTTTGATTGTAAACTCTGGTTAAGATAACATCACCTGGATTCATAACCACACCGACACCTAAACCTGCAATTGCAGATGAGACCAAATGCAAAGCTGGCGATTCTTGCATAATGTGATGTTTGACCAGCTGGTGTTTAGTGAAATTGTAAATTGGTAATTGAACAGAAGAACCCATACCGGTTCTGATTATAGCTGCATCGACACCTTTGAAAAGTCCTAAAAAGCCACCTTTCTTATAAATTGAACTCAAACCGTCCCATGTGGATCTGTAATGAGTCTGATCACCGATTTTGATTTGGTTGGAGTATGATTGCATTCTAGTCTTGATCAAGTAAAAAGGTGAGCCAACTATAGCACCTGCAATACCAGACATTGCACCAGACAAGACATTAACTGGAATGCTCTGCACAGTGTGAGGATCCTGGCCTGGAAAGACGACTGAGTTTATCGCGTTTCTCACAGGCTCGTATAATCCCAATCTACAACCGTTTAAACCAAGTTGGTAGATATAAGCACACACTAAACCTTTTTGACAACCTCTAATACCTTCGTTTTTGAAAATCAAAGCTAGTGCTTGGAAAGGGTTCTTGTATATTCTTGGTGCATCGGCAGCCAGCTCTCCTTGAAGCTGCATTCTCGTCTTGACCAACTCTATTGGATTCGTCACAGTGACAGCACCACATGCTGCTAAACCACCGGCTATAAATCCACCAGCTGTAGAGACTTTTTGTGATGCTGATTTTGTTGCTTGCTTCTGACCAGCATTAGCTGGAGATGGAACAGAAATATTAGATGTACTGCTAGTACTCACTGATGATGTAGTGGTGTTGGTTGACATTTTCCGCTATTTGACTAGTTTGATATATTGAGGATGTCAACAGTTAACATCTAGCATCCAATATCGACGGAACTAAGGATTGAACTGCTCTGGCAATTTCTTTTCTTAATGTTGTTATCTCTTTTAGGATAACTATCAGTGGAAACACCTAAAACAACAGAACGAACCATTCAAACAGTCTTAGACGCTATCCTATCCAGTGCTTAGTGTGTGTGTGTGTGTCTGCACAAATCTGAGATTCAGAGTGAAATTTTCAGATTTCGGGTTTTGTTTTGGGCTTCTGGGCAAATATTTCAGCGGTGCAGTGCAGATTCTTGTCATGCATGATCCGATCCGGCTTGTTATTACCGCGCGTCTATCGGAGTGGAGCGGAAACGGCGTAATTGAAGAAAAAAAAAATTAATTTTTAACTGCGAGAGCGGCCCGTTGACAGAGCCTCAGTTATTTTAAATAAGACAAAACATGGAAAGACTCAGCGAGGCTCTCACACACCCGCACTTCACGGCTGTGTAAAATAGTTTGAAGATATAACGGTTTCCAATCTAAAGCCGCCGTAAAGCCCCATAAAGTTTAAGTTTTAAGCCTCTTCTTATCGATAAAAGTGGTCATTTTCCCATCATATGAGTTAAGTCACATGATGCGTTTCATAGCTTAGTGTCTTGTGCAACTTATCAAGGAGTCATGGTTTTGATCTTACTGACTATCGCTAAAACTAGTAGTACAAGATTAGTGCAAATTCACATCTAACAGTCTAACTAACCATTAATATATATACCGATATATACAGCGGGGTTACATTTTAGCTTTAATACCGCTCAATCTGTATTTAATGTCTTTCAATGTCTTGGATTCGGGATTCCAGGCGTCAAATTCGGCAAACACTTTTTCAACTTCCTCGTCACCATTAGCCAGGCTGCGTTTTGCGTCCAAAAACATTCCTCTTGCACACCATGGAAGATGGAAAGGATTAGAACCAATTGATTTCACATCAAACGATTTGAACTGAACAGGCCGGTTGCAAACTCCACCATTATTAATACCATTCAGCCACTCGCTTGCTGAAATGTCGCTTGTCTTTAATGCGAAATCTAGTGCAACTTTATACACATTTGGATCGTTGTATATTCTAGAGTGACCAGCTCCAGTAAGAGGGCCAGCTAATGCGTAACTTATCTCTTTCACCACCCCGTGGTCGGAGTACCCCAGATTTTGCAACATGCAAGATAGTTTCACTATCCGTGTGACGAAATCAGGCGTCTTGGATTCTCCGTCAATGTATACGCTTCTGAAGATATTTGGATGGTAGATGTGTGATGCTATCGACGAGTATAACGGAACTAGTTGGTCGTCTAGTGAACCTACAAATGTTATCTTGACGTTGTGGATCATCAAATTTCTAACACTTTCAAGATACTTCCTACTTTGTAACGACTCAAATTTCTGAAATTGGAACAATTCCAACATGGACTCATTTTCAATAGTTGAGTAAGCCCGCAGTAGTAAATTTTGGTCCATCCCGAAAAAAGGTCCAACATTAATACCTGCCATTCCAAGTATAGCAATTTGCTTTTTATTGTCAATTATACCGTATTCAAGTAATTTTGAAATCAATATAATTGAGACAGGAGTCCCTTGAGAATGAGCACAAACAAAGATGAAATCAGATTTACGAATCTCGTCCTCCCATTTCTTCAAAACTTGGAAAAAAAATTCAACTCTGTCAAATATTTTACCCTCTTTTTCCAACGCTATTTTCTGAATCTCGATTTCCATATTATTTTCTTTTGCCCATGACCATAGAGCCTTTTCTGCAACTTGCGCAAATCTCATTGACGTACCTTTAGGCTCTCCTATCAATGGACGAACTATTCTGGATGGGAAAAATCCATGAACACCAATAATCAACACTCTTTTAAATATTTTCGGTTCTTGCGTACGGTATAAATGTGTTGGTAAATTTCTTGGTGAAAATCCAACAGCTGACTTGATTTTATCAAAATTTGATTGTAAAGTGTTGGCCACGGATGGTAGCGGTAGCGACATTTCCACGTCTGGTACTATAAAGTTGGTATGATGGTGTTGATGTAAATGATTCTTTCGATGTGGCTGCGTATTCTTATTCGGAGTGACTATCTTTGGTGAAAACAACGAAGCATCCTGTGATGACTCTCCCATATTTACATTTGTACTGTTCTTGAGCTGAGCTGACTTTTCATTCTTGTGTGTCGTTTTGGAAAGAACAGCGTCATCTTTACTCGAGCCGTCAGTGGCTGTATTTGAATGCTTTATCAATGTGTTTGTTTCTATATCTGGGTCTCTTGACGTGCTTGCTGTATCTTTAGAAGACGTTGGCCAAAATGACCACGACTGAGCTCGATCTTTAGTTGTTATTTTACTCTTTATAGCATTTTTTAGTGGTTCTGCTGAGGACCGTTCTTCACTGTCAGCGTCGTCGTTGATTACCTGCTTTATTTCATTTTCTTTAATTGGCTCCACAGTGTCATTTTCTTGCACATTTTCTTCTGTAGCGGTCTTGTTGTTGTAAAGAGCAGGAAACGTACCCAGAACCATCGAAGCTCCTGGAATGGAGTGTAGTGTTGACTTGGAAAATCCCGATCGTGGCTTCTGATCTGCCATTGCACTGAGATCTAGTTTCAACTTTTGGCCTCCACCTTGACCCTGGTCTTGATCTGTGATTCTCGTATCTTTTCCAAAAGTCGAGTCAGGCTTGGAAACCTCTTTTGGTTTCGTTTGAGTGGACTGACTTTTGCTACTGCTACTGCTGCTACTGCTGCTGCTGTTGTTGCTGTTGTTGTTGTTGTTGTTGTTGTTGTTGTTGTTGCCGCCGCTGTTGTGCTGTCCAGACAACGAAGACCAAAATGACCAACTGCTATTTTGCTTTTTAGCTACCGATGCTACTCTTTTCATCGTTGTCTGATCTGAACCTTCTACTTGTGTGTCAAAATCTAGACTCTTAGCATGATGGATTTGACGTTTCCTTGATTTATTCAAATCTGACCCCGTTGCTGGATCCTTATCCTTCAATTGCGATTCTCCACGATTGCTTTCAGCCATACAAGAGTGTAATGAAAAAACCGTAGCTGTAACCAAAAAATAATACAAACTTCTAGCTAGATACTCTCTCTATCAGACACTGTCTTGTTACTTCGATATACACTTACTTTAGTACTTTATTGCCATTTCAACCACCAAAAGCAACAGAAATGGCATTTACATATGTGCTTCTACCATTCAGCGGAGAAACTGTTATCAGAATACAGGATTACATAATAAATTTTTTTTTTTGGCGCTTTCTTAAATTTTGGCGTATTTCAGTGCTCTTGTTAACGATTTTGATGGTGTTGAAGTATATTTCAGTGTTTGTTCTGAAAACAGTTCAGTGATTGAGAGATATATCCGACATTCACCGTTATAGTGGGTATCAGTGACACAGATTAGAGTCAAATGAGCAGCAGGAAACGTTCAATTGCCGACTTTTTCCAGTCTGACAAAAAACAGAAAGTTGAAAAACAAGGACAACAAGATGGTGCTGAGCTGCTGAAAGCTTCTCCGGCATTAAACAAAGAGAACCAGGATCCCAATTTTAAATCATCTACTATTGTGGAGAAGGTGGTTTGCGATACCTCGGTGGTGACAAAAGTAGCTCAAGAGACAGGTTCAGGCTCGGGTACCGCGCTGTTTAACAAGCAAGAATGGATTGACTCCTTGACTGTGGAGCAAAAAGAGCTACTTGAGTTGGAGATCACCACGATGGATGACTCTTGGTTGTCAATACTGCACCAGGAACTGACAAAGCCATACTTTTTACAACTTAAAACGTTTCTCAAGTCTCAGTATGAAGCTAAAACAGTGATTTTCCCGCCAAAGGAAGATATTTACTCATGGACGCGTTTAACACCTGTGGATAAAGTCAAAGTGCTGATTTTGGGCCAGGATCCGTACCACAACTATAATCAGGCACATGGGTTGGCGTTTTCTGTCAAAGACACAAAGACGAGAATACCTCCGTCGCTAGTGAATATCTACAAGTGCTTGCACAAAGAGTACCCTGATTTCGAGATCCCCAAGTCTGCAAATCTAACCAAGTGGGCACAAAAAGAAGGTGTGCTCTTGTTGAACACCTGCTTGACGGTGAGAGCACACAACGCCAATTCTCATTCCAAAAAGGGCTGGGAGACTTTTACAATGGCAGCTATAAAATCTCTTATCAAGCATAAAAACGGCGAAGGATTGGTCATGATAGCGTGGGGCAGTCCTGCTCAGAAGACAATCTTGAACGCAGCAGGCAAGATTGACTGGAGCAAGAACCTGTTTTTGAAATCTGTTCACCCTTCTCCACTGAGCGCCTCAAGAGGGTTTTTTGACTGCCAACATTTTACAAAATGTAACGAATGGTTGTTTGCAAATTGCGGACCAGACTCTGTGGTTGACTGGGCTCTGGTAGAAGGCAACATTGTTGAAAATATCCAGTCTTTGAAAAGTAAAAAAGCTGTGTAGTGAGTGACGTTTGAAATGTATAAATAAAACAATCAAGAGAAAATTAAAATCTAGTAACGATCTGCGCCGCACATGAAGGAATTATTCAAAATAAAGAAATTTCACCATTTTTGCACAGGTTGAAGTAATGTTCTCTTTAATTGTGTTGATGGAAGACAGTGGTGTAAGTAGTAGGAGTGGTTTATCTCAGAATAGAAACACACAGCGGATACAGTGATGGAGCAAGTCAGTCCAGATGTTCCTTTCTCAATCACAAGTCCCAGAGACTTGGACCTTTTAGAGCACTCGCAGGTGATTGTGACGCTTTTCTATCTCCATCCGTACAAATCCAAAGCTGGGACTGCTGCGGAGTTGCGTCAGCTTGAATCCTTGCTATCTGTGGAGTTGAAACCTTATATTGACCATTATCCATGGACAAATTCAGCGCCTTGTTTCCAGTTGTGTAACTGTGAAAGTACATCGAACAAGAGTGATAGCACAGATCATGATGATGATGATGATAGTCTGCCCACTGCAACGCCGTTCATTTTTGGTTCGTTTGACTATGGGTCAAACTCAATAGACTTGGACTTGGTCACTTCGATTCTTTTCAAATTTACATCTCGAGACTCGAATATCTATATACACATGCTGAATGGTGCATCTGGAGAGCACATGTTGCACGAGTACAGTAACTTGTTTCCAAAATGGATGAACGACAGCAACTCTATCAATAGAATATGGTTCAATGACTTGAAAGTTAAAGTTATTTCAAATGAACATTTGAGCTTGCAAAATTTACCACTTGAGCAGTGTATCAAATTTATAAGTTATAATGGTTACAAGATGTTACATTTACCAGAGTTGGACAAAGTGTACAATGACCAAGTTTTGGATAAGTACCCGGCTCACGCCGTTAGAAACATCAAAATTGTTGAGGTTTTGGTAAGCGTTGGGGTTGCCAAGTTTATTACAACCATCACACCGGGAGATTTGAACAGCTTGATTTACAAAGACGAGGATAGATATTCTACTGGTCAGACTAAGAACAATTTTCACACAGAGCTGGTTGAAGGCTCTGCTGAGCTAGTTGATATCAAGATACGATTGGCTTTTGATCAGTACGCCTATTTGAAAGACATAGTCCCTGAATGGACACCTGTTGAGATAGGTCGCATTGTGACTAGGGCCTGTTACGGGCAATATAGTAAAACGTCATTCAAAGGTAGTACGGTATCGCAATCAGATAGACATGAAATCGAGCGATACGTGAAGAACGTTGAGATGGACTTGTTGCAACAGGAATTAATAAGGTACAACATTCTAGAAAAAAAGATCAAAGAGGTCCCATTTGAAGTACTCGCCATGGAGAGATTCGAAAAGGCGTTTTCCGGGACAGAAAATGAGATTGTCAAGGACGAATCAGGCCAAGTTGACCCGTCAGCCACGGCAGAAAAGCTACAATCGGACATGATGAACAATATCCATAAAATGTTCAAGTTGGAGATTGAAAAGGACGACAAAATTGAATCAGATGGTGGTGATTCTAGCGCTAACGAGGATTACAATGAAGTTGAAGATGAAGAAATTGAACAGATCAGAGCCTATTTCAAAAAGGAAAACATAGATATTGACGAAGACGACTTTTTCGAATTTTTCTGCAAAGAAGCCTTAAAGATGGGCGATGACGAGTTGGAAAAGATGACTAGATGACATACAATTCTTCATAAAAGAACAACCACATCGATTAGATACTTGTTTGTAACACAAAATGCTAATAAAAAAAAGACAAAATTTTAAAATTAAGCGCCGTAAAAATATAATCCATTTGGTGTACGGATGTATTTTACTAGTTTTTTAAACTTTTAATTTTCTTTCCGCTGCAGAGATAAAAAGGAAAAGAGACAAAGTGATGGCAACTGACGTAAAGATAAAGACAAAGAGAGAGAGAGAGAGAGAGGGTAGAAGGATAGAAGATTACAAGATTAGAAGGTTAATTTATGGTGGTATAGGACTATCTTTAACTTGATAAGGAAGAATACTTTTTTGTGGTGGGACAGAAGATCAACTAGACTAGCCTAAGCATATTTTAATTCACAACAACTTTAAATAAACAAGGCCTACTCTTTCAACTCTATAAGATAGGTGCAAATAATTAACTCTACAGCATATTATTCCATTGAAACTATAGATCACTTTTTAACACAATTTCAAAATGTACAATTTTTTCTTTGGCGGTTCATCATCTCAAAAGAAAGAGCTGCCTAAAAAGGCAATTGTGGAGTTGAGAGAGCATATTTCAACTTTGAATAAGAAATCAAAATTCTTAGAGCAGCAAATTAATGATCAAGATGCATTAGCAAGAAAATATATAACAACTAATAAGAATATGGCCAAGATGGCTTTAAAGAAGAAGAAGAAGCTGGAGAACGATTTAGTGAAGATTGAAAATCAAATTGAGTCCTTAGAGACTCAGTTGACTTCAATTGAATCTGCTAACTTGAATTTGGAAACTATGAAGGCTATGAAACAAGGTGCTAAGGCAATGGAACAAATTCATGGTGATTTCAATTTGGATAAAGTTGATCAAACTATGGATAATATTAGAGAACAGGTTGAGTTGAGTGAGGAAATTTCAGAAGCTATTAGTAGACCTTTGGGTAACGATTTGGTTGACGAAGACGAATTGGATGAAGAATTAGCAATGTTGCAACAAGAAGAGTTGGATAATAAGATGACAGATACTAAACAACAAGTCAAGGCACCAGCACAACAACAACCACAACAACACGAATCACTAAATAAGAGTAAACTGCCTGATGTGCCAACGGGTAAAGTTCAAGACGAAGAGGATGAGGAGGACGAAAAGGCTTTAAGAGAGCTACAGGCTGAAATGGGATTTTAAACTTTCACAAATTGTTTATTTACATGCTTCCAACTTTCCAATCTATTTTCTTGTGTCATATTTTTTCTTCTCTTTACGCTTTCAAACTTGTACCGTTTTTTCTTGTCTTTTTTCTATTAATCTTTTTACTTCTATGATATAATTTCATCTACTTACTTAATTGCTATTTTAATTTTGCAACACCCTACAAAGTCTCATTTGTTTTGAACAGACCTTACTGCATTCAACTTACTAAGGTTTCCTATTGTCCAATTTACCAACCTGTCAGTTAAAGATGCTTGTTCACACGATATATCTTAGAGAACTCTATAATGTTGCGCATTTTTGTAATGTTTTTATTTTTATATGTGTGTTTTCCACTTCTGTTATTGCTTTACTCTTATTTTTCATTTTTTTCCTGTTCTAGATCATTTCTGATAGTAATTTTTCCCAGGTTATATATTTTGGTGCCTAATCATTTAAGGACTCTTTTCATTGTAACCTGTACATGAGGAGGCAACAACCCAGGGTCAACGAAGCACCCAAATTCTCCAATTCAATTCTATAAACTCAACCTAATCATACATATCAGCAAGAACCAACTCTTGGGATCCCAAACTTCTCTCTCTACTAAATAACAACAATTTACCAATCTCTTTAACAACGGTATACTCCGCATTCACAAGTTTATTGCCAATCAAATGTATCAACCCTGTCAAATTTTGCAAGTTGGAAATATTATCAAGCACATCAACCCAAGATATTAAATTTCCGTAAAACTCAGCCCCGGAACATTTGGAAAACCATGTATGAAGCATAACGCCATTCGATTTAACTCTAAATTCCTCTCTCACTCTTTTCAAATACGAGTACCCGTCTTCAGCACCTTGATAGCTATTGTAGTCAATTCGAGTCCCCTGACCAAACTTCTTAATATCAGTCTCAATTCCAAATTTCGCATAAACATAACTCCACAACACTAAAGTGGAAAGACCAATAACATTAGATCTGAAAAATAAGTCAGAATCAGGAAGGTAATCATATTGATATTCGTAATTTGAGTCCATTGGAGATAAAAACATCTCAAACAAGAGTAAATAACATTGAACAACACATAATTTTGCATGTCTCGTATGAGTCCACTCGTGTACACGCTTACTTATAATCTCTCTTTCACTGAAACTTGAAGGCTTAACGTTCATACGCCATGGAGATCCTGCAAAAATAGTAAAATCGTAATGCGGTATCGACATGTATACATGAGACATATGATATGTGATACATTTGCATCTAGTGTCACTTGCTGAAAACTGTGACGAGGTCACTGCAGATCCAACATGTTCCACTGCAGTTCTCGAAGAGCAGCAAGAACCACCAACATCGTTACGCCAGATGGCAAATGCAGCCGTTAAAAGCTCTCTCCAATTATTCACCGTATCACTAGTTCCAAATTTATCAAGACCAAATGATAATTGTATGTCTCTTTGATGAATTTGGAACATAATTGCGCATAAACCGGCAACTAATATCTTCTTACCAAACGAGTCAGTCTTTGTAGGTTGCCCATTCAAAATATTTTTCAAAACAATTAAGAAAGGTTGTGATTTTGTTGTCCAATTGTTTCTCTTCAAGATTGATTTAAAACTTGTCAAATTTGCTTCCCATAATTCATCAGGAACTGGCATTGTCATTTGTAATTGATGAGCATATATGAACATTTGATGACCAAACGAAATACCATCAATAGCATCCATGTAAAAACACATATATGTCACACGTTTTAAAGATTCAGTTTCGATCCATTTATACCAATTATCAGCATGTTCAGAGCCTGTACTTATCTTATGAGGCGACCCACCCAATGTTGGTAACCTTCTTAACAATTGAATCGTAGTACCATGATGTAAATGTGACCTTTCGTGAAGTTGGCGGCTTGTGCAGTTTTTTTCGTAAAATTCAAGCATCAACAAGCTTTGAATGATCCAAATCTTGGCTGGAGGCTGGAAATGAGGAGATGCAAATAACAACCATCTTAATGGAGTGGCAATGAGATCCCCCAACGACCTAGGATCCTGGATTTTGTCATCGACAGAGCTTGTAACGTCTTGAACACACACAACTAGCTTACAGCCTAATATAATCATAGAAAGTAAAAGCAATGGAGGTGCTTCTAAAGCATTGAAAGAAGGTTTATGAAGAATAGGAAATCTCGGATGGAAAAATTTCCAATAAGTTAGCAACAGTTTCTCAACTTTATGTTTTGTAAAATCTCCATGATTTGTTTGTTTAGTCAACACTGGAATCAAGTCTGTTAATTCGGCAATTTTCAAATCGTCCAACTTGTAACAAGTGCCATCATGATAATTTTCATCGGGACTTGAAACGTTTCTTTCATCTTTCAATCTCATATTAGAGTCTGCAAACTGTTTCAATAAAGTAGCAGATACTTGACTGGATCCGTTATTGAGGTTATTGTTTCCGACTTTGTCCATCGTGGATGAAATAGTACCATTTTTCATTTCGTCTTCTGCAGTATCTATTGAAAGTGGTGAAAAGCTTTCAAATCCGTCTGGAATGAAAAAACTTTGTTCTGTATTAGCCAAATGGAAATCATTCAAGTCCAATAAAAACTCATTCTCGTTATCTGGAATTGCAACTCCATCACCACCACCTTGCACATTGGTATTCTGTTTCAAAAATTCATTTTGTAGATGCATCCCTTGTGAATCATCCTGAAATAGCCAACTAATAATATTTGGAGCAGGTACTGAATCTTTCACCAAGTCGTCATTTTTGCCATTCCTTGATGCTACAGAATGGTCATTATTTGCCATGGATTTACTATCAATTCCATTCAATGGCGTAGAAAGATTGTTATTATACTGCTGGATTATTTGGTTGACTGAGCTCAACTGGTCTTTGTTAGGAGAAGGTTTCTCACTCCTACTAATCAAGTCGACTAATTCACTACCTGTAATATGTTTTTTCGATCCCGATCTGATAGAGTCATCGTCACCTGTACGCCCATCATTTATTGTAAATGTCTCGCTATTCCCTATTTTGCTGTTGTGTTGCTCTTTGGCCAGATGCTTTGCGGTCTTTGTCTGCTGGTGAGCGCTTGGTGGAGAGACATCTTTCTTGTCAGAACTCAATTTAGCCTCATGGCGCTTCAGATGTCTCGTAAACAAGTCATTTCGCACAAAGGTCTTTGTGCAACTCGGCACTGTACATTTGAACACAGTCTTGGGATTATGGTTTAATTTATGTCTGGACAAGTGCTCTGAGCGGTGGAACGACTTATCACATCCGGGATAGTCACAATAGTATGGTGGACCCTGTAAGAATTTTCTCCTTTTTTTCTTCGTTGCCGAATCTCTAGCCTCTGAGCCAAATTCAGGCATATCTGCTGGACTGTTAGTGTTGGATCTCGAGCTCATGTTGCCCCTGATAGCTTGTGGAGTTGCCGTCTCGCTACTTATTGACAGTTGATAAGAAGAGCTTTGTGATAACTCAGCAGGGCCTCCCTCGTTCACCATCCTTAATTGAGTATCGACTGTAACGATATTGTCAATATTTCTGCTATTTGGTCACTTTTTTGAGTTACAAATCACCCGAATACCACTCAAATAAGCATCTTTCCATCCTCGTTTCGTTAAGGCTGTCTAGCAAACATGAAAGCGTCTGATTTAGAGGTCGAATGTTCCTCATAATGAGGCTCAGTGCGGAGGGCAGTCAAAAAAGAAAGAAAAAAAAAATCGTAAAGAGAAAATAAAAGCAGACTGAAAACCGGTAGAGATGATGAAATATCAAGACGAATAACTAGAGTGGTGCAAATCGTAGCTGGTAATACCAACCTGGATTGAAAAAACACAGGTTTAGAAACTGATTACTGGATTTTTAGGATGACCTCCAAGCCGAACACAGAAACACCACGCGATTTGGCGAACCAGTACAAAAGACAGGGTCACTTTGACACAAAGAGGAAGGAACTATTAGAGAACTTTTCAGCAGCTGGAGAAGAGTCGGTCAATGATAAACTCGACAAGTTGTTGGAGCAGCTCGTTGACATAAAAGTCAAAAAAGACCCGAGTATGTTGGCTAAGAATAAAGGAAAGCTTGTAGCTTTGATACAAACAGCGTTAATCAACGAGCAGTTCAAATCACAAAAAGAGGAGCAAAAGCCCAATGGTTTCCGGAAAAGTGGAAATGGTACAGGCAAAGGCATTGCAGTTGCAGAGTCTCTTGATGAAGAGCAGGCGATAATAAGAGAAATCAACCAGCTACTGAAAGAGTACGTTGAAGTCAACGTCGACAGTAATAAAATGTTTAATGATGATGTTACAAAAGTGTTGAACGGACTGAAAGATGCAGCATCTACTAAATTAACATAACTGAAGAAAAATTTTGGGATTAATTTACAAAAGTGGATGGAGAATGAAAAGATTAAAGATTTCACAAAAAGACATTGGTACACAAGTACTCAGCACATAGTACACTCTCAAGTGCTCTTGGTCTCTTTAAGTTCTTTTCTCCATTCTTGGAAAAAGAGTGGAATTCCAAAAGAGTCAGTTCCGTCGAGTAACGATTTGGACACTTCCGGTTTATTCTCTGTCAGTATTAGATAGTTCGGGTTTGTCTTTGGATCAAATACCAGTTTATAAGTCACACCCTCTGTGTCTTTTGGTATATTGTTTTTCAACCAGTCCATAAATCCATTGAAAAACTTTAAACTCTGCATACACTTGTTTTTATACGGTGGTGGTGGTACTCCGTGTGGCTGCTGTTGCTGACTTCTAAGCGGGTTGTTTTTCAACAGTAATGGGATCTCTTCGGTCTTGAACTCTTCGACATCTCTCAAAATGAGATTGTCGTCTCTAAAACCATATATAATCTTGGGTATACCAATTAAGAAGCACTGAGCCCAAGCTTTAACTAGTTTTCTCTCAAATTTGAACAACTCCTTTGGGGAATCGATTATTCTTGTACTTTTCAGCTCCACATAGTGACTTAAAGAGTCTGGCTGTTCATTGCCGCTCGGCTTGTAATCGTAGACTGCATCAACCTCGGCACCCATAACGATTCTAGTCTTTCCAAAACTTGATCTCGTAACAACACAAAACTGCTCTTTGTTATTCACTGGTAACTTGCCCCTTTTCTCAATCTCCTTACGGGAACAGTCTGCCCAAGGTTTGGGCAAAGTAGAGATAGTTTCAAACTTGAATCCGGTGTACTGGAGCCTTTTAGACTGCTCTGTTTCCTGGCTCTCTTGCAACTGTCTTTGTTTTTTCAACTCTTGAGAGTCGCTATTAATGAACAGTTGACCATCAAAAGGTATCACATTATACACAAAAGTGTCTCTGTTTTCCACAGGTAGCGTCATAATCGCTCTCATTAGTCCTCTCCATGTGATGACATCCGTGTTCACTTTAGCCCGTGTTCTTCTTTCGTACTGCTCGATAGCTTTCAGCATCCCTGTAAAAGCACCCGATTCCTCATCCGTGCCACCGTTGAACTCTTTAAAACCTGCACCCAAATCGATGCCACCTGGGATGTTCAAATCGTTGTCTGGAAGATAGTAATAACTCAACTGACTGGTGTCTTCAGGAACATGGTTACCATTTATATCTGTGCTGTAAAACGTGACTTCTTTCGGCTGCTTCACCGAGGCGTCGCTCGACTTGGACGCCAACGGGTATGCCTTGTTGAAACTCGACATTGACATTGCTTTTAAACTTGAAAATGATCTTAACAAAGCTACAAATCTCTATTCAAATTCCTCCAAACAGTCCAGCATCTATCTACTGCTTCTGCTCCTTTTAATAAATACTCCAGCCAAACGGCCATTTTCCGCCTGTGCAATTTTTCACTTTAATAATTGAAAAACGTCGATCGACGCAATGACTTTGAAGGTCGATTTTGGGGATGTGAAAATTTTGTCGTTTTGCGTGGAGACGCTGAGCATCTGAGCATCTGAGCATCTGGAAAGCACAACTGATGTCACTTGACGACTTTATTAAGATGAGTAGTTGAAACTGGATTGGTAATTGTATTTTGGAGTTTGTTTTCTTAACTTTTTTCTTTTCAGTTCTGGACTATTACACTATAGTATCATTGCTAATTGTTTTATTATCAAAAGACCGCTGAAGATGTCTTATGTTTTACAACTTGCAGCTAAAGCTCCATTAGTGGAGTATGCTTTATTGACAGCTGCTACTTTTGTCAACTCTGCTGACACCCAGGCTTCTATTCAAATTGATTTCATTGACGATAAAGTTGTGTCTAAGGAAGTTGCCCACTCTTTTAAATTGAGCAAAGGTGACGTTTCCTACACCAATGCGGTCGAAGCTTTGAACTTTTTAGCTTCAGAATTCCCAGAAATCTTGATTGCTAAAGACGAATCACAAAAATGGGTCCATTTCGCTTATGACAAATTGACCGTTAGAGACTTCAAGAAGCTTTCAGCTGATTTGGAAGTCTTGGAACAACATCTGAACTTCAGATCTTTCTTGATTGGCCACAAGATCACTCTTGCTGATGTTGCCACTTGGGGTGCATTGAGAGCCAATGCAGTTATGGGTTCCGTTATCAAGAGCTCAGCTTACATTAACATCACTAGATGGTACCAATTTTTAGAAGCCGATGAGAGATTTGGTGGTGCTGTCGAATTGATGTCCAAGGCTCTGGTTGAAGTTAGAAAATTAGCTAAAGCTTCTAAAGCTACCGCTGGTGGTAAAAAAGACCTGCACAAGGCTAATTTTGAAATTGATTTACCAGATGCCAAAGATGGTGAAGTTGTCACTAGATTCCCTCCAGAACCTTCCGGATACTTACATATTGGTCATGCTAAAGCTGCTATTTTAAATAAATATTTCGCCGATGCTTATCATGGTAAATTGATTATCAGATTTGATGATACTAATCCATCAAAGGAAAAAGTTGAATTCCAAGATTCTATTTTGGAAGATTTGAAATTACTAGGTATCACTGGTGATAGAGTCACTTACTCATCTGATTACTTCGAGCAAATGTACCAATTGGCCATTCAATTGATCAAAGAAGGTAAAGCTTACTGTGATGATACTCCATTAGAAAAAATGAGAGCTGAAAGAATGGACGGTATTGAATCAGCTAGAAGAAATAGAACAGTTGAAGAAAATTTACAAATCTTTACTGAAGAAATGAAAAACGGTACTGAAGAAGGTTTGAAAAACTGTGTTAGAGCCAAGATTGATTACCAAGCTCCAAATAAAACTTTAAGAGATCCTGTTATTTACAGATGTAATTTGACCCCTCATCACAGAACTGGTACCGCTTGGAAAATGTACCCAACTTATGATTTCTGTGTTCCAATTGTTGATGCTTTAGAAGGTGTTACTCATGCATTAAGAACTATTGAATATAGAGACAGAAATGCTCAATATGAATGGTTCTTGCAAGCTTTGAATTTGAGAAAAGTTCACGTTTGGGATTTTGCTAGAGTCAATTTTGTTAGAACTTTGTTGTCAAAGAGAAAATTACAATGGTTTGTTGATAAACAATATGTTAGTAACTGGGATGATCCAAGATTCCCAACTGTTAGAGGTATTAGAAGAAGAGGTATGTCTGTTGAAGGTTTGAAAAATTTCGTTATTTCCCAAGGTCCTTCAAAGAACATTATCAATTTGGACTGGAATATTATTTGGTCAGGTAACAAAAAAGTTATCGACCCAATTGCTCCAAGACATACTGCTTTAGAAAAGAGTAGTTTAGTTCCAGTCACTTTATCAAATGGTCCAGCTGAAACTTACTCTGAAGAAAAACCAAAACATAAAAAGAATCCAGATGTTGGTAATAAAAAAGTTTACTATTCTTCAAAACTCTTATTGGAACAAGTTGATGCTGCATCCATTGAAGATGGTGAAGAAGTTACATTCATGGATTGGGGTAATGTTATTGTTAACAAAGTTCACAAAAATGCTGATGGTGTTGTTACCTCCATTGATGCCGAATTACACTTGGAAGGTGATTTCAGAAAGACCTCTAAGAAACTAACTTGGTTACCAGCTGATCAAACAGTCGAAGTTGATTTAGTCGATTTTGATCACTTGATCACTAAGGACAAATTAGATGAAGGTGATAACTTTGAAGACTTCTTGACACCTGAAACTGAATTCCATACTGCTGCAGTTGCCGATGTTAATGTTAAAGACATGAAAGTTGGTGATGTTATCCAATTTGAAAGAAAAGGTTACTTCAGACTTGATTCTGTTGCTGATGGTAAATACGTTTTCTTCACTGTTCCAGATGGTAAGTCTGTCAACAAGTACGGTTCAAAGGCTTAGATTCTGTGTAGTTTGTAACTAGGTATTCACAAGTTGTCTCTTTTTTCAACACTTTACAACACAGCTACTTTTAATAGTTCTTTTCTTTTCGTAATTTTAAGCCTCTGTTTTTTTTTTACTTTTTACTTTTTACTTTTTTCTTTTTTTTTTTTTTTTAAATTTCTTTAGTTATGTAATGTACAACTTATTTATCACATTATCTAACTACGTTTAATAACAATATATCTAATCATAATCTCGAGCACCGATACAAAAACACTAATACCAATTGCAATGATTAAAACTTTTGTAATTTTAGTCATTGTTCTCTCCGCTAATGAGTCTGCGACAATATCGAAAAAGTCTAAAAACACTTTACATCTATCGTTTATCACTTCGACTCTGCCATCAATTTCCAAATACTCTCTAATTGCAGAATACAATGGGTCTAAACCAGGCTCAATCGACCAAAAATATTCAGGTGTGTCTAACACATTGGATGATAAATTAACTTCGTTACGTAACTGAAATAACTTACCTGTCTTGATTAGAAGCTTTTGACGGTTATAATTTTGTAACTTACCTGTTAATGCTAGCGCTTTTGGTAAACGAGAAATTGAATTCAAAATGTTTGACATTTTACTTTCAAACATTGATAATTTTGTAGATTGGGCAATTGCATGCGATATTGTTAGCTTAATTAGATGATCTCCTGATTTTAAAGTGATCATATCGTTGTAAATTCTTGGAGTTGGTATATCTTTCAAATATTCGAAATGAAACTCTTCAGTCTCAATGGCGTGTTCGGGTACAGGTTTCACAATAAATGACACCTGTGTATTCACTTCGGAATCCTGTTCATTAGCATCCGGTGCGTTTGAATCCAATCCACCATCAATGTTTTTCAGTGTCTGTTCATCGTCGTCATCTTCATCATCATCAAGGTCAAGCTCACCGGGTTGTATCTTGGCAAACACCAAATCTGCCAATATGTTTTTTTCATGAATTTCGGTAAAATTCCAAAAGACAACAACACCATAATCCAAAATGAACATTTCAGCATGTTTTGTCAAATCTGGTAAATTGGATTGTTTCTTACGTAGGGATGAATTAGATGATGTTCTTCTTTTTTTCTTCTTCTCTTTTTCTGGTTTTTCGTCATGATTTTCTACTTCTTTATTACTATTGTGATTATTAAGATTATCATTGAGGTCTTGCTCATCTGAGGGTTTTTCAACGTTAGTATTGTCGGTATTTTTGACATCATCACTTTGTTTCACATCACCAAGTGTTGGTTCTAAGTTTCCAGACGATGTATCTTTCAAAGATGTCGATGAATCACCTTGTGTAGTTATCGAATCGGTACTTTGATTTTCCTCGCTCTGCTCATCTACATCTGAACTCTGTCTAACCATGTCTTCTTCTAATACACTTTCAGATGGACTACTGCTAACAAAAAATTGAGGCTCAGATGGATCAAAATCTGTGTTATGGTTTATAGGTGATGCAAATTCAGGGTCTACAAGACTGTGAGCTGGAGACATCATTGGCGACTTGTCTTGTTCTCCGTCCTCTGCAGAAAAGAATTCATAATGATGATCACGCTGTTCAACTTTGTTTAAAAAATGTTCCATTAACTGATTACCATGAGCCATTTTTGCAGAATTGTTAGATTGCACACGATATCCATTGTCACCAGGCAACAAAGGTAACGAGTATGGAACATATAATGCTTCATCATATAATCTTGGAGAAACCATGTGATGCTTTGCTAAAAATTTAGCAGTTAAATTCAAATTGAAACGTTCACATATCAGGTATGCGGTAACTCTAGGGTATTCGGTTTCTCTCTGTTCCTTGGAAACTCGTTCTGCTCTTGTTCTCTCATAAGTACCTTGGAAAATATTATCTGTAGTTGTTTCGTCTATATCTCTTTGATTGTCGTCAGAGCCATATGCAGAGGTGAAACCTGATCCAATATCCTGCTGGAAAAGGTGCTGCTCTTGGTCTGGAATCAAAACCAGCTTGTGAGAGATTTTGGAAGCTCTGTTTGGCAATGTCTTGTAGTATTGGGGAATCGTTCTCACACCTGATCTCATCGTCAGATTAGACTGGAATGCAGAGTTTGGACCCAAATATCTCGGCGTATCTCGTTGTCTTGAAGATGGAATATCGCTTATATTCGATATTATATTTGAAACGGATATCTCGCTAAATTTCGTAGCAGGTGAATTCCTCTTAGACTTGGAACTACTACCACCACCAGTCGACCACGGAGGTTGTGATCTCTCCTGATTACCTCTTGATCGCTGAATCCGCTCCTGTTTATGACCCGCAAATGGCGCTTTGATCTGGCTTTTTCTAGCATCTGTAACCAAAATAGACGGAGATCTCTTTGCAGTCGTCGACTTCACTGGTTTATTGGTTATAGCACCATCTTTAGATTTCAGAGAAGCATTACTAGTCTCGTTTTGTCTTCCCTGCGACAACATCACTAAATTACGCTGTGTATTGCTAAATTCAAAGGGAAAAACACACGCAAGTTCAGTTGTATATCAATCAACACAGCCAATGCCAATCAAATTAATCAAATAATCAACAGAGTTCCAACTTGATCAAACAGTTAACCCGAAACAAAAGATAACTGTAACTATAACCGTAATTATATTATAAACCGGTTAACAAAAAGACAAAGAGACAAATAAAGAGAAAATGGCTCAACACATCCTTACACGCGCAGATATTTCAGTTTTGTTGATTGGAAAAAGAGGTGAATAAAATGAATAGAGTGGATTTGATAGAGGGAGTAGATGATTGATTGATTGAATGGATGGATGGGTGGGTTTAAGTCAGTTAGACTGTTGAAATAGAGACGAGTCAGTTGGGTTTAACAATTGGAGGTGTTTTTGTTTGTTCAAGTAAGCAGTTTTCAAAATGAGTGATATTGATAGTGACGAAGATTTACTTGCTTTAGCAGGAGGTATCAGCGGTGACGAAAGTGACTATGAACCTGAAGTGAAGTCCTCATCAAGGGGTGGTCAGAGAAGAGTGCAAGAATCTGACGGCGAGGATGAGGAAGGTGATGGTGATGACGATGACGATGATTATGCTGAAAAGGACCCTTATCCTTTAGAAGGAACATTCAAAGATGAGCAGGATAAGGCTGAACTACTTGCTATGGATGAAGTTACAAGAGAACAAATATTGTATGATCGTCAACAGGAGAAGGAAAAATATACTGAAAGAAGATATCTAGCTTTAAGAGCCAGACAGAACAGGGCAGAGTCTAGTACTATTAAGAAAAGTACAGCTACAACGTCTAAGAAATTGAGAACCAGCAAGTTATCTGAGTTGAAAAGACAAAGAGAGAAGAAGAGTAGAAAAGATAACAACAGATACAACAGTGAAGATGAAGATGACTTGGATGAGTTGATGGAAGGGCCGGAAGAGTTGGATGATTTGGATGAAGACGATGATGAAGGTTACTACTCTGATGAAATCGATACAAAGAAGAGAAAAGTGGCTAAGAACGATTACGACGATAAATATTATAGAGATGCAACTCTTGCAGATATCAATGAAAAACTTAGATCTAGCAGATCTGTTTTAGCTAGATTTATGTATCGTGCAGAGTTCGATGATGTCATTCCTGGTACTTATGTTAGAGTTAATATTGGATATTCAAGAGAAACAAGACAAAACCAGTACAGATTATGTAGAATCGAACAGGTGAAAAGAGGTGGCAAGGCTTATGAATTGTTGGGCAAACCTTGTGATACGTATCTTTCCGTTTCTCAAGGTGAAACCACTAAAATCATTGATTTAAAATGTATTTCTGACTCATTGATTACCCAACATGAATTCGAAACATATCAAAGAAGATTGGCGGATTCTAATCAAAATTTACCTTCTTTAGGTGAAGTGGAGGATAAATTCAAAGAATTAAAAGCCATGTCATCAAGAAAATTAACTGATGATGATATCAACAAAATGGTTGCTAGAAGAGAAGCAATTTCTATAGCATCAATGGATTCCGCAAATAGAGTGAAAAAATTACAAGCTTTAAGAGAAGAATTACAAGTGGCTATTGAGCAGCATCAAGTTGAACAAGCTGAAAAACTTAATAAGCAAATTGCAGATCTTTCAAAATTCACTAATATGGGTCCATCCACCTCGTTATCGAAGATGGATCAAATTAATCTGAGAAACAAAAAAACTGATGAGTCGTCCATTAGAAAAGCTGAAAAATTGAACGTTGGATTGAGACAGAAACAGTTACTAAACAAAAGTTTCAATGATCCATTCAGTAGACTTAGAACAAACCCAAAGTTGTTTTACAGTTCTGAACAACAAGAATCCAAAATTGAAGAGAACGAGAAAAGTGAAGATGTGGATAACAGCAAAACTGAAAAGATCCAGTTGGTGAATTGTCTTTTCAGAAGAGAAGGAATTGATTCTATTATAAAAAATATTGATTTCGACTTGAAAATAGACATTTGAATTTCTATTTGACAAGGTGAATACTTTTTTCAAAACTTTTCCTAGTGCAAGTTGTTGAGTGGTTGTAATAATTGTTTATTTTTGCAGTTCTTAGTGTATTATATCGTCTATTATTTAATTGTGTTTTTTGACTATAAAAAAATGAAAAAAAAAAAAAACTTCTGTTAATGAATGGATGCATGTAAATGTTGTCATTAAGTAAAAACTACATACTCAGTTAAAAATCTTTTATCTTCATCTTTTAGTTGGGTATTGTAAATGTTTTGGAAATCTCCAATATTTTTAATTGTGCATTCTTTGAAAAATTCAGTCAGCAACTGAATTATCTCGTCGTCTGATCCAACAGTAATTGGTCTTCCGTCTCCATCTTCATCAATGTAGCCTTTTAGTTGGTCAAAAGTTGGGACACCAACGTCTTCTAAATCTTCCCATCCATCTCCATCATCATCATCATCGCCATCATCGCCATGGGCATGACCGCCTTCGCCGTGTTCATGATCCCCTGAATGATGTGTATTAGTTGTGCCTTGAGCATCGGCTAGTTGCTTGGCTGACTGAATCTGGAACTTGAATTCATTCACCAACAATCTGATAATCTTGACATCGGCTCCTATTTGTTCATAGTTCAATGGCATTTTTCTGCTCATGGATCTGGTAACGATAACCCCTTCTTCAACTTGATTTGGGAGAAGATCACCATCAACTTTGATACTGCGTAAGCGATCATCGTTTAGTTTGAAAATTTGAATGAAACCTTCAACATTTGACTGGATCTTATTATAACCCCTCATCACTTCAAATGATTGCAACCAAATAGGTAAGACTAATCTCAAAGATGATGTGTTATCTATATGGAAGTTGGCTAAAAAGTCAATTGTTAATTGAGGTTGCCCAATAGCTAGAGTGTTGAATATTAAAACCAAGTTCTCAATAGTAACCATTTCTTTGGTGGATACAAGTCTAGTGGTGACCGCTTTCAAAATTTCTTCCAAATATTGCTGAACTATAGACTCGGAACTGAAATTTTTAATCAACAAGACTATCAAGTCTCCAAGTTTCACAATAGCTTGATCTGACATTTGAGGTGACAAGAATTTTGAGACAACTTTCAAAACAACTTCATCACCAGATAACCCAGACTGTGAGTCTCTATACGACGTAATCAAACCCGAAGCCTTGGACAAAATCTTGTTGAAAACCTCTGAAGCAGATTGAAGCAGCTGATCATCTTCACATGAAAAGATAAAAGTGTAAATTCTAGGGAAAATAAAAGTAAAGACATCGTTAGGAATTTCAAACTCTTCATCGTTGTTGGATGCATCAATGAAAACCACTAGCACTTGCAAAGTGAAATCAACTTCAGATGTATATTCTGCATTGGAAGATGACAAGATTTCTGCCAATTTAGGCAAAGCTTGTAAACACAATTGTATATAACTATCTTGTGGTAAATCTTTCAGTAAATCTTCCAAGCATTCTATACAAAGTGAATTCAGAGAGAAATTAGAGGCGTCTTTGAATCCCATGGATAATATAAGCTCTAATATTTCACTATTTTTAGCCAAGTTCTTGTTATCAATGTTTATCAATATGGTTAATGTTTCAAGCATCATTATGTTGGCGTCTTCTTCTGCATCTTCTTTCAATTCATTGATAAGTCTAACCAGGGAGAATTGAATAGCCTGATCAAACTGAGAAGCTCTAATGAAATAGTTAAAAAATTGGAATGCAATTAAAACCGAACTTTTCAAGCATTCATGGCCTTGCATACCAGGTGTGAATAGTGAAACTACCGTTCTGCAGACTTCAACACCTAAAGCTCCCAAATCATCTTCATATTTGAGCAAAAACTTGGGGATCAAAATTAGAAATCTACCAACTAATAAGTCATTATCTTCATTATTATCCTGAGGAAACTTCAAACGAATAAACTGTAATATAAACTCTAAGAATTCATTTAAATTGAATGTAGGTTTGCTCAATTGAGCATCATTAGCAAACAAATTTTGTAGCAAGAAAGCAATTGATTCAATCATAATATCATTTATACTTGAAGGCTGTGAGGGAGACTGAATTGCTTGATAAAGTTTTTTAACAAAAATTTCAATCAATATTTGATTATCACTAGGATTGATCGTTGACATGAACTCAGCAATCGCAGACTTGACACTAATATCAACTGAGAGCTCTGTTTCGTCACTAACATACTCGTTAAAATCAGCCTCGTAATTTGCCTTTGACTCAAGAGAAGTACAACCAAAGCTTATCAGTAAATCTGAGATTTTTTCCAGTGTCTCTGTATCATTGGCGATTTGTTGTTTTCTAGAATGGTTGAGTTCTATAATGGATTCTAAAAAGCCAATCTCAGTAGAAATCAATTTTTTCACCAAATCTAAAGCTTCAATTCTTTCTTTTTGATTATTGTGAAATTCAGTCAAATCAGCAAAGACTGTTGAAAAATCCTGTGACTCTGACAAGATTAAACTTAAATACATTTTACCAAAAGTTGACAAATCGTAAATTATCAAGTCTAAAAATGATAAATCGGATTTTCTGAAAATGTTTGGAAAGGAATTCAAAATGATGTTTAACGAATCTATAATTTCATTTTTCAAATCCAGCACTGATAAATAATGAAGTAAATTTGTATCTTGGCTCAACACAGATAAATTGGAGCCAAGTCCACTGAGAAATTGAGGTAGTACTTGATGCACAAACTGTTTTCTTTGAACGTTTGAATCCAAATCACTGCTCTCGAAAATCATGATAACTGTTTTGAGTAATTTGACCGTCTGTGCTTTGATTAAATAATCGTTGGTAGTATCAGTCAACAAACTTTCGCAAGTTCTGATAATCTCAGTCGCAATTCCATCTTCAAAGAATTGAGTATCTGTGACCAAGTCATCAAAAACTTCCTGTAACACTGATAAAGAGCCAAGTATCTGATACTTAGTTGAATTTTTTGAAGTTGCCAACTGGTACAAATCATTTAATAAAGATGGCCATTCATCGGGGTAATCGACAACTGCAATTTGAACAATTGCATAACTAGCACCACTTCTTATCTTGGAGTCTGGATCGCCAACTAACTTAATCAAGCACTCCCTGATGACCTGTTTCACGTTTTGTTCAATAGTTTCAGGACCAACATACGAGTCAAACGCGGGAGACCAGTATTCAGGGACCAGTTTTTTCAAATGCAACAAACACGCCTGTCTAACGGAAACCTCCACTTGATTATTCACTGTTATCTCAATCAATTTGAACAGGAATTGGCTTGGCTGTGAAGCTGCAAGCCCTCTGAAATGAAGCTCAGCCTGTGTTCTGATGTCACTGTCTGGACAAGTGAGCTTCTGAATAAGGTCCACAACTTCTTGCGACATGATCAATTACTAAATAATATTCAATTAATTAAAACAACAGTATTCAATATCACCACAAGACAATAATTAAAAGTTTATAAAAGGTAATGTCAAAACATAAATAAAACACAATTTAATCATCACCTGAAAAGTCTCATTTTTTCGGCGCTTAATTTAAATTTAAAATTTAAAAAAAAAATTTTTGAAACAAAAAAAAAAAATGTTTCTGTCATTTTATTATTATGTGTCATTAAATTCTCACTTCGAATTTTGTCAGCAGAAGCTCAACTTGGGGCAAATTTACTAACATTTGTAATCTACATGATTTTAATTACTGTAATGAGTTAAAGCTCAGTTTGTTGATTTATTTGTACCAGTTCAATATTACTTATACTGATAAACTTAAGAACACAACACCAAACACAACACCAAGTTGGTTTATATTTAGTTCAAAATTTTATATAAATTCAAATAATAGCATTTAACACCTTTAGATACACTTATAATAAAGCTTAATAGAATATTTTAACAATGTCACAAGATTACGACTCAGATTCCGGTAATTCATTATTCTCAGAAGACGATGATTTTTGTCCGTTATGTATTGAGGAAATGGATATAACTGACAAAAACTTCAAGCCATGTCCGTGTGGTTACCAAGTGTGTCAGTTTTGTTACAATAACATAAGAACAAATCCAGAGTTGAATGGAAGATGTCCTGCATGTCGTAGACTTTATGACGATGAGAGTATTGAATACAGAAGTATTTCTGCTGAGGAATGGAAGTTGCAAAGAGCCAAAGCTGAAAAGAGAAAGAAGGAGAAAAAGCAAATTGAAAAGGAAAAGAAAGATGCTGAACAAGCTAAAAGACATCATTTAGCTGGTATGAGAGTTATTCAAAAGAATTTAGTTTACGTCGTTGGATTGAACCCTCCTTGTGCTCCAGAAGAGTTGCCAGCTCTTTTGAAATCTGACAAGTATTTTGGTCAATACGGTAAGATCCAAAAAATTGTCATCAATAAGAGAGGTCCAAATCCAAACTCCAGTCATCACTCTATGGGAAATGCCGGTTACGGTATCTATGTGACATTTGCCAGAAAAGAAGACGCCTCAAGATGTATAAGTGCAGTTGATGGCTCAATGAGTGATGGTAGAGTGTTGAGAGCAGCTCATGGAACTACTAAGTATTGTTCTTCTTACTTGAGAGGTCAACCTTGTTCAAATCCAAATTGTATGTTCTTACATGAGCCTGGTGAAGAAGCTGATTCTTACACTAGACAAGATTTATCTACAAGATCATTGAATAAGAACATTGAAGAGAGATCAGCAATAAATGGTTTAATTCCACCTCCACCACATTCGGATAATTATTATTCATCACCAGTTGGTTCATCAGCATCATTAGCTTTGAACCAAGAACATGCATCACCATTAACAGCACATTTGAATTTAGCTGCAGCTGCAGCTAACCAACGTAATAACATGTATCAACAAAATTATAATCATGCTGGCCATAGCAATAGTCATCATCATCAACAACAACAACAGTTCCAACAACAATCACACTCTGGTCAACACCATACCGCTAATAACAATAATTATGGTTCGAGTAGTCACCATGGAGATAGTGATGAAGATGACAATGCTCCAGCATTACCAGCTACAGCTTCTTGGGCTGTTAAACAACAAGCACAGCAAACATCTTCCACTGATAATAATCATCCACCAGCTGTACTATCAGCTTTCCCAACTTTGGGTGATGCAATATTACAAAAACCAACTAAACCACAACATATACAGATTAAGAAGAAAGAAAAGAGAGATAAAGACGCACAAGTGTTTTCAAGTGTTGATGAAACTTCTGAAGCATTTAAACTTATTGGTGAGTCATTAAAAGCTTTGAATAGTCAAGACGAGTTCTCTTATACTATAAAACCATCTTACAAGTTATCTCAGCAACAAAAATCAACAACTGTGTATCCTGTGTTCCATCAATTCAAGCTTGATAATTTAGACAAGTCATTGACAGATTTCGGTAGCGATGAAAATAAACAGCATATGTTGAAACTAGTTGAATCTTTGTTATTTGTTCCGTTTAGTAAGAACTACAATTCTAGAAATATTCCAGGTTCTTTCACTCAGCAACAAGCACAAGCTCAGGTTCAAGCGCAAGCTCAAGCACAAGCACAAGCTCAAGCACAGGCTCAAGCCCAAGCACAAGCTCAAGCAAGATCATTTGCTCAAGCTCAAGGTTTTGCACCATCACAAGGTCAAACTCAAGAACTTCCAAGAAGTGTGCAAAATCAACAACAACAACAGCAGCAGCAACAGTTTTATCAACCACAACCACAAAGATTCCAGCAAACAAATTTTGTGAATGCTCAACAACAACCACAATCTGATGAAGCAACACAACAATTTTTACAACAGCAGTATTTTCAACAACAACAACTAAGATTGAAGCAAGAAGACTTGCAAAACAAGTTATTGAATAACAACCAGCATGGAATCGCAACAGCTGCTACTCCACCACCACCTGGTTTATACGGTAATGTTGGTGGTGTTAATGAGAGTAAGAACAACAGTGCGGAATTGTTAAACCAATTAATGGGTGCTAAGAAATTAGCTACATAGATGAAAATGTAGTTTTTCACAGTTTGTATTTTTATTTGTATGTTTTTACGTATATATTTGGTTTGCATTTGTATTTTTTTTACAGAAAAATTGTGTATTTAATTATAGCTAGATTTCGGGATAAAATACTTATAGTGTGGGTAAGATTTATTAAAAGCGAATAGATTAGTGTAAACCAAAGCGTAAAGTCTAGTGGCGGAATACTCAGTGTGCATACTTTACAAAATCAGTACTTGTCTCTATTTGCGAACTTATCCAGTGGACTTGCATTCAAACCAAAATTAAAGTTTCTCGAAGTGGTGGAAATATTAGCATCATCAAAACTCACTCTGGTGCCTGTTGTTTTACTATTCGGTATGCTTAGACTGTTCAACTTATCAGTTGATGGTGAGAAACTATTGGGCAGCAATACTGGTGATTTTGATAAATCTGTGGAGTTTCTAATCGGTGTTGTTGTAGTTGAATGTCTTAGAATTGGCGAATGCTGAAGCGAGTTTAGCTCTAGTGATTTCTGTTGGAAGTTATTGCGCTGTTGTTGCTGACTTGGTGAAAATTGTAACATTAGATTTTGATTGATTGGTGAAGAGGAAGCGGATATAGTTGGTGGAACTAGAGCGCTTATACTATTATTTAATCCTTGTTGTTCTCCGTGGGTAAAATTGTAGTAGTTGTTTGTGGTTGAAGTTGATGAATTCAAAGCTCTAAACTTGTTAAATATCAAGTTTGGAACCAAGAGACAGAAAACAGTCATTAGTATCATACCAATCAACGATTTATAGCTTAATTTATAAAAAAAAGCATTTAGACAATCAGCTAAAATTTCAAAATAAGCTACTGAATTAACAACAGATTTTGGATCTTTATTCATACATTTGTCCCATTCATTACATGATTTTTCTAACGCTGGTACTCTCTTATCAGGGGAACAATTATTTCTGAAAAATTCTCTTTTACAAGCATTTATCTCATGCTGGACTTCATTTGAATAGCCTATGATTTTGCGATCTGCATCGTGTTTCACTGTCATGAAGGAAATGAAAATGATAATTAGCAGGCCAGAAAACACCAATGTATTTATTATTATTTGTGCAATTAAGGTCAAATTATTCACGCATTGTGGATCCGATAAAACAGTGTATAAAGAATGTTTAGTTGTTGAAGTCTTTTCGGTGGTAGTTTTCGTCGGCTTATTTTTAAGCTTGTTACTCATTGGCGAGGATTCCAAACCATTTCTTTGGGATAGTCTTCTTTTTTTCCTCAGTAAATTTTGATTTACAAGAGTTGAGTATTTTCCAGTAGTTGGCGGTATGTTGTTACTGAAAATATTCTGAAATGTCGTATTCATAGGTTCGTTATTCAAATCAGGTAAGTTTTCTTGATTCAGTTTGACATTGTTGTCATTCAAGAAAATTGAAAAGGAATTATCAATGGTATTATTCTGGAAAACTGATTTTGGTTTCTTTTGTGTGGTTGATGGTGAAGTGAAAATTTCATCTTTCAAAACTTGCCCAGTTTCCAAATTTGAGGGAGTGGATTCTAGCAAGGGCACAGAAACTGTAGGTTTGTCTGTTTTAGTGTCAGTTGTATTTGTGAGATAGTGGTAACCGTTGTTGACTTTTTCGGGGAGTAAGGTGATCCCTTGCTTTGCCTTTTTCAGAGTTTCTGTGATTTCATTCTGCTGGAAATAAGCCATACTGGATCCGGGCTTTATTGGTGTTATTTTCAAGTCTGTTGCATTTGCTGCAGAAGAAGAACATGATCCGTTTAGAGGATCATCAGCGAGGGTGAAATCTCCATTCGAAAGTGTATCGTTAGTCATTAAGGAGAAACTAGATATGGCGAGCAAGTCTATTTAGTAGATAAGAACTCACTAAACAAACAAAATATGTTGATACCAGCTTTTACACATTGATCTATATGTATATCTTGTAATCAAACAACATGTTGGTTAGTACGAGTAAACCACCGATTTAGACCAAAACAGACAGGTAACAACAACTTTTGCACAGCCATTTTTTAAAAAAAATTATCTTTTCGTCGATCGACGCGACTGAAATTTAATCAAATAAAACAAAAAAGTCGATCGACGTGAAACTTAATAACATCACGGCTGTGCTATATATATACATATGCAAATAATAAACAATTAGCACTGCCTTGTTTCTATTTCCGCTTTTCAACAGTTTAAACGCAGCCCGCCCACATTTGTACAGTAATAGAAGATACCCCGGAGACAAGATGTGGTTGAATGTGTATTTAATATATATATATATATGATACGTTTATGTGTATACGATTCATCACATTTAGACTAGAATGATAACTTTGTACATTCAAAATAATGTAAATAAATACGAATCATCTCTTAAGATACTGCACTTAAGCAGGTACAAATCGGACCGGTTTTAGACATGGACATAAAAAACGTTGCAATTCAAATTTGCATCCACCGCAATTTAAAAATTAGCCGCTTAAAATTAATTGAATCATCTCCTGATTTATTACTTACTTACTTACTTACTTACTGCCCAGAAGGCACCCCTGTTAATTGGATTTTGACTATAACAAATCTGACATGTACATTTACAGCATCTTTATGATGATTGGCAATAGTGTAGTGGATGTATGAATCTTTTTGTGTGTGTTTTTTTTTCTTTTCTTTCAAGAGAAACCGCTAAATTAAAACTAATTTAAACTTTTTTTTAATTTTCATTTTGATATCCTTTCTAACCGGCTATTTTGAGTCTTTAAAATTGAAATATTAGTAAAAGAAAAACCATTACAGTAATATTGTATATGACAAACTTCACAATCAATTTCACGCTATCAGATCCAAATCACAGTTACACATCTGTGAACTTGGCTGGATCTTTCAACTCGTGGTCGCCAACTACGGATCAATTGACGTTCAATGAATCGACTTCAAATTGGGAGTTGACTCTCAAGTTGCCTCTTGCGTCTGCGGATAAATCATACAACTTGAATGACAAAATTTACTACAAATACGTCATTGATGGTAATGATTGGATACTAGATCAAAGCAAAGAAACAGAAGTGGATTCAAATACCGGAATCGTGAACAATTTACTAGTCTTGAGCCAAGAATTAACAGACTCCTCAATAAAGCCAGAGCCAGAAGTGAAAGAAGTGGAACAGAAGTCTCAGCAAAAGCCAACACCAGAATCATCCGTTACTGATTCAGATGAAGTTTCTGGAAAAGATAATAATAACGGAACAGATATTGCAGAACAAGAAGCTTCAGATTCTTCTACTCCAGTTACCCCTCCACCCACGGGAAATGAATCTAATAAAGTGCTCGGTGAAACTAACCAAAACTACTACACCTGTTTATTAACTATATCCAGATGGGCAAACTCGATAAAGTGGTTTTTCAAATGTTATATGTTTTCGTTTCTTTTCGGAAAGAAAGATTCTGGGAGTTCGTCAAGGAACTGATTAGCTGCATTTCCATACTATTCACACTCTTTAAATGTTTTATCCCTCCTTTTTTCTGTCGTTTTGCCTCAACGTTTACCACTTTCCTTTACTTTTGTCATTAATATGTTCATTCTTTTATTACAAGTTTAGTGCAATATTAACATGAAAAAACCCTCTACAGTGTCTGTAAATTAATAATACTGTATTTTTATCTCTCTAATTATACACCAAAAAAAAATCAAATTTATAAAAACAACACTCCACTCTCTTTATCCCTCAATAAAGTTGAAATGTTTTGAAGATGTTGCGAATGCACAATCTAGTTGAGCAAATCTAACAACCTAACATTAACCAAAGATTGTCTAACAAAGCCCACGACTTATCTTCCCCAAGATAATCATGCTTGCAGACAAATCTAATTCTACTTACCAAAATAACTCAATTCAAAATGACGCAGAATCGGATAAACTACTCCTGTGAATCCCATAGCTAAAAACACTCCTAAATCAGCACCATGATCACCCACTTTCTCAGCCAATACACCAACATAATAAACCTGGTTCATTCCAAGAACAGCCCCTGCAACACCTGCTAAGAATGCAATTGTCGCTGCAATACCGTTTGTTTGTAAATCTTCACGATTCCAGATGTTGAAATTGTAAAATGGTTTTGAGCGAGTTGTAGCATTAGCAACTGACACTGGCTTGTTTTTGCTGAAGTTGTCGTATCCTGCAACAAATTCATTATGAATTGATTCTTTCTCTGAATTGCTTGAATCATCCTGACCGTGGTCATCTTGGTTAGAAATACAAAACTCAATTTTGAAATATTTCTCCACAATTGACGGAACCGATCTAAATATTAAATTCTCTTCAAACAACAATGTCGAGTATATTGAAATCCAGTATCCTAACATTGGTAGAAAATTCGACAATATATCACCAAATTTGTCACGACCGCAAATTGAACAAATTAAAGTGATTATAAAGACAATCAAGACAATAAACCATCTTGGGAAATTTTTGAAAATCCAATTATCAATCATTTGAATCCCAATTGCGGACGAGTAAGTATTGATAATGTTATTTGTAATTAATGATAACCACAAGATCATCAATATTATCTTACCGCCAACGCCCCATTTGCTGAAAACTACATATAATAAACCACCCAAAGAATCATTTTCATAGACATTTAGTAAGGTTAGATTCTCACTAGTCTTGACTCCGATAAATATACCAATTACAGCTCCAATTGTCGTTGGTATTGCTATACCTAATAACGTGATTAAAAAGATGTAAAACTGTGAAAAATCTTCAGGCATCAACACGTAATAATCAGAAGCTAAACCACCCCATGTACAAGTCACTGAATAAGCCAAGATGAAAAAATTGATCTTGTTACCAATTAAAGTTTCACCAAATGTTGTATTTTGAGCCATGGAAAGATTCCCATCTAACTTGGTGAATGTTAAAACATACATCAAGATCACCACAATTATCACAGGAATCCCAACAATTGTTTCAAATCTCAACACTTGTTTAATTCCAAAAATTGAAATAACTAATGTTATCAAATTAATGATTAAAATGCCAACTTCTAATGGAATTCGATCATTGCTTATCTTATTCAAGATTTTACCACCCAACACTGAATTAGTAATGGACCAGCCTAAAACTCCAATAACACTAATTAATGACACAAATTTTATAGTATATTTACCAAATAAGAATCTAGCTGAACACATTTGTCGCAAACCGGATCTAGGCCCCATTGTAGAACAGTAAGCTGCTATAAAACAGCCAACTAACGCACCAGTCAATCCTAGCACTAAAGAGTTTTTCAAATCTAAGCCAAATATCAAAGGACCAAAGAAAAATGACGACATTGAAGTTAAACCACCACAACCTGAGATCCAAAGTCCTATAATTGAGAAAATCACACGTGAAGTCGGCTCAGTTGATCTCTCTTGACTAGTGTACCTGTGTATCCCTTTCGACTCTATCCCGAATGAGTCTATGAAACGGGACATTTTCTCAAATTGTTCAATCATAACAGCTGGTGAGTGTGAGAAATTATTATGCTTTTTGGTGACTACAAGCACAAGCAACTGAATCTGTCAATTAAACAAAGCAAAGAGAAACAGCCATAAACTTGACGAAAATCTCAAGAAAAGTAAAGAAACAAACAAACAGTGAATGAATCTTTTATATATATATAGATACACAAAAATCAACAGCACTGACTCACTGGAAGAGTTGACTCTATCACCGAATCTAATCTCGAAGAAGCACACACTATCAAACTTTTTCTTTACTAGCACACATTTTCACCGCAAGATGGGAAAATGACTCAACTAGTGTTGTCGAAAATTGACTAAATGATTGGCTCAATGAATCATCATCCACTTCACAACAAGTACAACGAGTGTCTTGTGACAACCATCGATACAAGTAGACTCATTGCAATATCGTACAGATGTTTTCCCTTCTCTTGTTTCTTATCATATGCATGTTAGCCGCCTGAAAAAGACATGTTTTTGTGCTTATTTTTACGAAATTTCACTTTAAGCGCTCAATGATTTCACATTTGACGGGCTTTATGTGAAAAATTTTCAAGTTTGACAAGTTGCGTGGTTTCAGTTATGACAGGTCGTGAGCACTGCTAAAAAATCTTCAGTTTTAACAGGTGCATTTGATTAGGTGTAATTCAAATTTCACATTTGGCAGTTTCCAATTTCCAGTTTGCAGTGTATTATTGTTTAATTTGAATATAGGATTATTTATTATGTATTAAGTTTTTTTTTATATATAACGGGTCAAAGATAAGAGTGAAAAATGAATGATGGGGCAAAATTAATAAAGCAAAGAAAACTAAAAAGACAAGAGAAAGAAAAAACAGACTGAATCGTAAACATGTAAGTATCATTTGCAGTAAGACAAAGAAAAAAATGTATATACATATATATATATATGAATGATGATGAATAGAAAATTAAACAAACATAAAGTGATGTAAAATGAAATGAATGAAAAAAACAAATGAAATGGAAAAAATGGGAAGAAAGAAATACAAGAATGAAAAGTTAATGGACAATCAATCAAATGTAACTCAATTTTTTTATAGACAATTCACAACTTGTCGGAATTAATTATGATACCCATTGGATTAACTTGTGAGTAAGGTTCAAAAACGCCACTATCGTTATCTGAACTACTACTAGTTGATGATTCATCATTAGTGAATTTGTTAATAACTTGGTTGTTTGTATTTGATAAATTATTATGAATTTCATCATCTGAGTAATCATAAAATTGTGATGCATTAGCAATATTAGAATTTGAATTTTGATCAATATTTGATAATGTTGTTGTTGTTGAATCATTTCCATTCAAATTTAAATTTTTAAATTGTCTTGGAACATTACCACATCTATCTTTACCAAAATTGATTTTACAATTTTGATAATCTTCATTATTTCTAATACCATCAATTGCTTTAATTGCATTTGAAATATTTGTAAAATTAACAAAACAACAATGTCTTTGATCAAAGAAATTAATTTGTTCAGTTTCACCAAATTCTTTAAAATCATTAAATAATTTTTCTTTTGTAAATTTAACATTTGGAATTTTATCTAATCCACCAATATAAATATTACGACTAGCACCATTACCAACAGCTAAATTAATTGAATTTGGTAATGGACCTGAATGTTTACCCCAACCAACTTTAATTTTTCTATTATGAATAATTAATCCATGTAAAGATGACATTGCATAAAATTGAGCAGCTGAAATTGGATCAATAAATGTGATAAAACAAACATGACGTTCAATAATTAATCTAACAGTTTGTAAAATACCACCTCTAACAACATTACAAATTTCTTCAATTGTTGAATCTGGATGTAAATTACCTAAATAAATTGTACGATTACCTAAATTTGATGATCCACCTGCTGAAGTTGCAATAACTGCAGCTGCATTTGATTGTTGAACTAATGCATTTGCAATTAAATCTTTATCAACTTGATTTAATAAATTTTCAGAATTTGGATTTAATCCTAAATATTGAGCAGCATTATGTTGTTGAGTTTTAGTTATAAATGCACATCTATCTTTACCATAAAAAACTTTTTTATCTTTATATTTTTCAACTAATGGTAATGATTGAACACATCTAATTGCTGATAAAATTGATGTAAAATGAACAAATGCAATTTTTTTATCATTTAAAATTTTAATTGTATCAATTTGTCCATATTCTTCTAAATCTTTAATTAATTCAAATTCATTAATATTATCATTTAAATTTCCTAAATAAACATTTCTAGTTGCATTATAACGTGTAACATATAATGAAACAACAGGTTGAACAGGTGTTGGTTTACCCCATCCAACTTTAACATCATGATTATTAATTGTTAATCTTTTCAAAATTGCATCTGAATGAAATAACATTGCTGAATTTTCATCTAAAAATGAAATAAAAGCACAATTTTTTGATGGAATAATTTTTAAAGTTTCAACTGTACCTGATCTAACATGATTTAATAATTCATAAGGGGTAATATCACTTGGAATATTACCCAAATAAACAGTTCTTGAAGGAGCAGTTGAATTAGATAAAGAAGAGTTTGTAGATTGGTTCAATGGTTGTTGTTGCTGTTGTTGCTGTTGTTGTTGTTGTAGTGGTGGTTGCTGTTGTTGTTGTTGTTGTTGATGTTGTGATGATAGTGGTAACAAAACATTTTGTGATGATAAAGGTAGTACAGATGAAGATTGTTGTTGTTGGTGGTGATGGTGATGTTGTTGTTGTTCAAATGTTTGTTGTAATTGCTGTTGTTGAAATTGAATTTGCAATTCTAAATCATTTGCAGAAGTCATTGGTTTATTTGAAGATGAGTTACTTGATGCTAAAATGTTCATTGAATATGGTGATAAATCAGATAATGAGTCAACATTTAAAGGTGGAATGTGAGATTGCTGAGAATTATTATTATTATTGTTATTTATTTGATTTGAAAATTGGAAATGATTGTTATTATTTTCATTTGAAGTTGATGAGTAAAATTGATTTGAATTATCTAAATTAAATAATGAATTTGAATGATTCATATTAATATTTTGGGACATTTCATTGTTTGAATAAAATAAATTTTGTTGTTGATGTTGTGGTAAGGTATTTTGCTGTGAAGGTATTTGCCAATTTGAAAAAGCTGGTTGTTGTTGTTGTTGTTGTTGTTGTTGTTGTTGTTGATGATTTAAAGGATCTTGTTTTGAAAATCCTTGATTTATGCTACCATTTGTCGATGAACTTGCAGATAAATTCAAGTTATTATCCTGAGTAAATGCATTGACAATTTGATCATTTGAATTGTAAATTGAGCTTGGTTGATTAAATTCCATGGTCATAATAACTAATGGTACAAACTTTGAAAAATTAAGGGGGAAATATAAATTAAAAGATTCAACAAGGTAATAAATAAAATGTGATGAAATAAAAATGTCTTGTAAAAATATGTGATAATAAAATTTTGAAATAAAATTAAATTTTTATGAAATTATTAATCGATGAAATAAATGTTATGAATATGAAAGCTTATTGATTAATGTAACAAAATGATAAATTTTTTCTAAATTTTTTTTTTTTTAATCAAATGGTTTCTTCTTGTCTTGAAATTAAAATGTATAAACAAAATTGAACTAAATAAATAGAATTAAACTGAAAATTAAACACAATGAATGAAAAGTTAGAAAATAAAACACAAAAACAATAATTGAAAACAGCAATGAGAAAAAGAAATGTAAAAAATACAAGTAATGAAAAATTGAAATTAACGGTTTTTTTTTTTTTTTTGAAACAGGGAATATAACAAAGTTGGCAAACTATAACATGCAGGCTAAGAAATGGTCCAATAAATTGTCATAAATTTTTAAAACGATTCAAATGACAATGAAGAAAAGAATGAATAATAAAACAAAAAAAAAATGAAAGAATAAAAATGAAATTAAATGATCTTTAATAACAAAAAGGTCCTTTGGAAAAGTGACTTAGATTGCTTGCTAATTAGAAAAATCACAATAAAGTAAGAAAATTGGAAAACGACAAAAAGAAAACAGTGCAACTTTTTTTTTTTTTGCCTTCACAATAATTTGACTAATTGAAAAATGATTTGAAACGAGTAAGTTGAGAAATAAATTAACCACTCTGTAGATATGAATTGAAATCAAAGAAAGACAAACTTAATTTACAACAAAAGTGAACTATATGAATTAAAGGACAATATGGTTAAAATAGAAAAAGGTAATGAATGAATGAATAAATGAATTGTCAAGTGGATCAAGCGATGACTGAAATTTTCCTCGAAAGCTTGAAAGACCAGAGAGAAAAAAAAAAAATTGTTGGAGAGGAACAAGAAGAAGAAAAAAAACAAGCGAGAAAGGGAACGGAGAAAAAGAGTGAGAATTTTTGGAGACAGGAAAAAATAAAAAGAAAAGAAAATTTCGAGGCGAGCAGAGAGACAAGAAAAAAAAAAAAGGCGAGAGAGAGTGAGAGGGAGAAAGGGAGAGGGAGAGAAACAAGATGAAAAAGGGGATCAAATTTTGGATCAAATTGATTAAAAATGGGCAAATAATTTGTATATTATTTCAAAATTATATAATATGAAATGGATAAATTAACCAAAACAAAACTATTTTGTGAAAGAATTGTTTTAACCAATTAGAAATTCATATTTTCAGGTAAAATCATTTGAAGATAAGGAAAAGGAAAAAAAAAAAAAAGGAAGAAGAAAGTGTGATAAAAAAAGGTTTCTCTTGTCTTTTGTCTTTTATCTTGTGCTCTAGTGACAAGCCAGCCAAATTCTAGTTAATTACGGTGGCTTTTCTCATCTCATAAGGCCACAAGAGCTGTCACTTTCCCGCCAAGCTACGTAGCACTAGGGGGCCAGCGTCTGCGTGAGTCCCCGCCGTGCAGCTTCAGCTTCGCGTTGCAAATAATTTCTTTCCTTTCCTCATCTGCTCCAGTAGTAGACAAACAGAAAACACTAAAAGTGTGATAGTTTAAACAGTTTGCTAACAACAGAGTCTAGATAATAATAATAATAATGTTTGTGTAAGTATTATAGGGACACTGTATAATTGTAGACAAAAAATAAAAAGCAAGTAAAGTAAATCTCGTATATACTATTGTTTATAGAGAAAATCAAAAGCGGTTTTATTCCTGCAACGGCGCAATTTAGCGCTCGTAAATTTAAGCGAACAATAGTTTTAGTTCACTGCTGCAGTATAGGATTTATACAAATTATGTACACCATCTATCTGTATGTAAAATATATATCCCATACACAGATATATCCATTCTTCAACATGTTGGAGGGTTCAACGTTTGTATAATCTATAGATTAATTTCAACATTTGTAAATTTAGTTTTCTAGTTTTTGTGTATAAATGTCCAAATTTTATTTAGTTGTACTTACTATACCGAGGTTGCAATACACCACGCTCAATTGTGGCCTACTTACAGGGTGCGTAGAATTTAGTCAAATGGTGCTGAAACCGATTTGTAAACGTAAAAGTATTTCTTTAAGTTGATCCTAGTGGATTAAAACAATGTTTTCACTAAGGGTGTAAGAACACAAACTGAGGAAAAGGGGTACTTTACAACTTAAAGGACAGGTCACAGCCCAACTTTAAATGACGTCACGCTGAGCAGGTGTGGTGATCATCACAAATGTGCACAAAAGACCAAAGACGAGGGAGTAACTTCACTACTATCGTCATTTTCATCATTATCTATTTATTTTTATTTTATTAAACTTCAATTTATGACGGATTGACTTCAAGTAAAAGAAACATCTCCTCAAATACGCTTGTGCTTCCTCTTACAACAGGCGCTTGAAATCGCATACATCATAATAATAATAATAATAATAATAGATAATTACTCTATCATGTCAGCAATTACGTCAGCTGTTATATTATACAACAGTTTACTTTTTATACACCTCTACACAGGGCTATTAGAAATAACACAGCCGTAAATTAAACTTGATTAAATCAATAATTGCGTCGATCGACTGTAATCGACGTGTATATTTAATCAACAAACGGTTTCACTGAATAAAATAAACTCCTGGCACCGTGAAAGAAATGAAACAAACAAAAGAAACCGTTTTTTATTACCTAGCGTTTAAGTATTTTGCATTGTTAAATTCAAAGTACAATATAACACCAGTAGTGTGAATCAATTACTGAAATTTTCAAACTGATCTTTTTTTTTTTTTTCTGAATAAACAGATATACATACTCAATACACCTTTAAATCTGAAAGGTAGTTGTGAAAAGTCATCTTTCAGTAGATCGCTTTCAGTTCAAAAGAGCCCCTAGATTTTCTTATCGAACAAGGAAAAAACACTTATAGATTTCACTTTTTCAGTCACAATATTGATCTTTTTATCCCACTTTTTGTCTTTTTTGTTTTCATCAAATTTTTGAAAATTATTGATCAATGAGTAATCAACAACCTCAACAACCTACAAGATTCGTGGGTGGTGCTGTAAATAATAATGCAAATGGTTCCGCTGTGCCCAATGTCCCCAATGGAACTAAAACTCCAAATAACACTCAAGCTTATATGATGAGATTGTTAAATAGTATTCAACCACCACCCGGAATGACTAGACAACAAAGATTACAACAAATGATTCATAGTGGAGAATTGAAAAAAGAAGATATAATGCTACTTCAACGTCATCAACAAATGATTAAACAACAACAGCAGCAGCAAATGGCTGCAAGATCAGCCCAAGCTGCAAAAACAGGTCAACCTGTTCAATCGCCACAAAATATAAGTCAAGGTCAAGCTGTAAATAATCCAGTACTCAACAAAACTCAAGCAAAACCTCAACCTCAGTCTCAACCTCAACCCCAATCTCAAGCGCCATCTCAGCTTCCATCAGCTCAAAAGTCATTACAACAACCTGCTAAATCAATAGATACATCAACAACCCCTCGTCAAGATATTAATATTCAAAGACAAAGCTCTCCACCACAACCACCACCACCACAACAACAAAGAAATTTTTTAGGTCTTACACAAGAACAACTTGCTAAATTAACTCCACAACAACGTAAATTATTGATGATTCAACAGCTACGTAAAAGGGCCAAAACTCAAAGATTTTATGAAAGTAATGAAGAATTATTGAAAAAATTTGAAAATCATCCACCTTCTTTAGAATTCCATATTCATGAAAATCATTATAGATTTGGAAATCAAGATGCAATCATACCAAAACATTCACCTTCTATAAAAGAGTTTCTGGAGTACGTTGCCAAAATGGAAGTTCCTGAATCAATGGTGGAAATTTTAAAAGATGGTGGAGTTCAATTATATGATGGTAGTTTAATTTTAAAAGTTTATGATCATAGAAATTTAGTTGAAATTAAACAATCATCATCTGCAACTACAACGCGAGCGCAATCAAGTAATAACACACCAAATCAATCAGTTCAAAACGATTCTTCATTGAGTAATAAACAACAAGATCAACAAGTTAAAAGACAGCCCAAGCAATACAGAACAGTGCTTAGATTCTCCCAATTAGCAGCATATGATGATTTGTCCTATCAAACTGATACTCAGCAGTTTCATGATACTTTTTCTTTAACTTTTGAAAGTGAATTATTGACAGCTACTAATAGAAATATCAATTTACAACCAATTCTTAATCCTTATTTGCATGATAAATCTTTAAGACCACTAGATATGGTAGTTCCACATTATGATGAAAAAACAGATAAAATGATTTACACTCATAGAATTGATGCAAGAGAATTATTACGTTCAAGTATATTGTCCAAAACTGATAAATCAATTTCAAGTAATGGTATCACCTCTTCTTCAAACGTTAATAATTCCACTAATACTATAAATAATAACAATGTTAATACCATCAACAATAATACCATAGCAACTACTCCAACTACCAACAATAATCATTTCGTTAGTTCTCCTATCGTTTCCAAATCTCCTGCTGACCACCCAACATCATCAAATTTATCGGACAAGACCAATTTAGATACTTTCTCATCATCCAACGAATCAGATGATTCTAATTTGGATAAAATCAATTACGAAAATTATTATTACACTCCATTACATGAAGAATTACCACACAGCAATTCTAAATATGAACAATTAATGACTGTCTTGAACCAGACATTTTCAAATAACAGTAAACTTTCAGAAAATGCCAAACCAGTTGTTGAAAATGAACCTGGCCAATTCCAAAGATTAAAATTTGTTGAAATGTGGAGACGGAAAGTAGAAATGATTAAACAAGCGGCAAGTAATGGTGGAATCCCAAGCAATGTAAATGATTCAAGTATGAGTGGATTATTAGGCGGTATGACTCAGCAGCAAAGAACTTTAATTAATCAAGAAAGAATGCTTAATCAAATTCAAAAAGAACAAATGGCTTCTGCTGTAGCTGCTGCAAATCAATCAAATCCAAATGCAAAATCATCAAATGCCAAATCCACTACAGCAGCATCAAAGAAAAAATTAACAGATCAACCTTTAGCAGGTTCCACTGATTCTGATACTAAAAACGGTGGCTTGTTAAACTCCACAAATAGTAACGCAGCAACAAATATAGCCGGATCGGGTACTCTCAATGCTGCAAATGCTGGTGTTGGTGCTGCTGGTGCTGCTGGTGCTGCTGGCGTTGGAACTTCAGGTACCGCTGCTAATGCTACTGCTACTGGTAATACTCAAACCCCTGGTGGAAAAAATGAAAAGAAGCCTAAAAAACCAAGAAAACCAACTAAAAAACAATTGGCTGCTCAAGCAGCAGCTGCAGCTGCTGCTGCACAAGTTTCTAGTCCAGCATCAGTTCAAGCTTCAACTACACAAACACTTGTAACACATACTCCTACCGCAGGCAAGACTTTACCTGGTCAGTATCCAGGTAAGACATTACCTGGAGCCATGCCTGCTAAAAGCGAGCCACCAAAGAAGAAAAGAAACACTTATAAGAAAAAGAAACCTGATGCTACTGCCGGTGGTGGTGTCAGTGCAGAGACTAATAAATGAGAAATAAATGAGCGCTAATCATTTGTTTCTTCTTTGGAATGGTCATTGAAGGGGTTATATTTGTGTATGATATGTTAAACCAACAAATGATGTTCTGTATGTAATAACTAATTTCATTTTTCTAATCCGGTTACAAAATATAGATTTTACAAAACTCACGTAAAAAAGATCAAAATCCTTCAAAAAAAAAACGAATAAAATAAAATGTCACTCTAATATACAAAACTGAAAACAATGAAAAACTACTTATCTGGTATTAAAAACAGTCGGGCGACTCATTAACTTTGAATTATCAATTTTAGTATTTCGTAAATATAGTCTCTGTCTTCATCAGCAAAAATCCATAACCCGTAAGTATCACCTTTCAAATCTTTAACAATAATCAATTTTTCGCTCTTTTCTAAAATCAATCCTCGACTTTCAACTTCGTCATTGACTAGAAACTTATTTGGAATCAACCCGATTGAGAAATTCTCAGTTTGTATTCTATTCAGCACAATAATACCGTACTGAAATAAATCATCATTCTTAACTATATTATCAGCATGTAAAGATCCCGTCTTTATTTCATCGTCGAATTTACGACTGTAAATCACTAATGGGCCTTGGTAGTCCATCTTGAGCCATTCGTTAGTCTCACTATCGTAATCATATTTGTAAACTACACAGTAAGATGTAAGATGCATTAACTGGTTGATTTTTGGATCATATTTGGCAATAACGTTTAAAGTTAGTGCTTTTCTATAAATGTCTAGTGTTTGCTCTTCTTCTTCAGTTGAGTTTCTAATTTCGAGATCTTCATCTAGATCGTGCGGTTCTGGTTTCTTGTGTTGAGATTGTTTTTTTCTACCCATTTTTCTACTTATTTAAATATTGTTCCTTTGGTTATATATTGATTTCCGTATTGTTTTATTGTCAAGTTCAGTTAAAAAGTTCAAGTTACAATCGTTTCCTTTAACCTCTTACTAAACTCCAGATGATGAGAATTTCATAATCAGCCAAAGGAAAAAAATCTAACCGTTGAATTACATAATCTATAATCTAATAATTTGGTTTTACTGAATTTAACATGATTCAACTTACCATTCGTGATGCTAACAGACGTAGAAATTGGTATTGAAAATTACTTAGAAAACTAATTATACAATCCAAAACATTAATATATACATGAAAGCAAAAATAGCTAGTACTGGAAGGAAATAATCACTGGCAAACAAAGTCTAGGTAAAACAAAATTTATATCAAACATGAAACTATTTTTCATCTTTCTCATTTTTTTCACTGGCATCAATTTCTTCAAATTGTTTTTTCCAAACATCATTACCTTCTTCTTCAGAAACTTCACTGAAAAGAGTCTTGAAAACATCATCGTACCAATCAGCAGGGACAGGATTAATACCTTCTTTAACATTTTCAGGTAACTCATTCCAATCTGCTAAATTATCCTTAGGGAAAATAACAGTCTTAACACCTGATCTCTTAGCAGCAATAACTTTTTCTTTCAAACCACCGATTCTTAAGACTTTACCAGTTAATGTAATTTCACCAGTCATAGCAACATCAGGTCTCAATGGTTTATTAAATGCCAAGGATAAGAATGATGAAGTAATTGTGATACCTGCAGATGGACCATCTTTAGGTGTTGCACCTTCAGGACAATGTAAATGAATTTCGGCTTTTTCAAAGAATCTGTTGCGTGGGAAATTTTTAGTTAAATACATTTTACTGAATGAGTAAGCAATTCTCACAGATTCTTTCATAACATCACCTAATTGACCTGTTCTTTCCACTCTTGGAGTTGAAGTCTTATTGATTGCATGTTCCAAGACAGATTCAATATACAGAGATGAACCACCCATTGAAGTCCATGCTAAACCCATAACAACACCAGGAGGTGTTGTTTCATATAATCTATCAGTGGTGAAAACTGGTGGGCCGACATAGTCTTTCAAATTTTCAGGTGTAATAGCAACTTTGTAGTCAGCAGGAACCACAATTTGTGGAATTGATTCATTTTGAGACAACTCTTCGGATTCACCAGCATTAGCTGTACTAGATTCATCTGTTATGTTTGTGGTGTCGGTAGATGTTTCAGCTTCTGAAGTAGATTTTTCGGCTTGAGCCAATTCTTTAACTTCTTCTTGTTGTTCTTTTTGAACTTCTTCAATCTCTTCTTCACCAACTTCTCTAACAACGTTTAATGCAGCTTTTCTATAAATTTTTTCAATTTGTTTTTTCAAATTTCTAACACCACTTTCTCTACAGTAATTTTTGATTAAAGCTTTGATTGTGTCTTCTTCTAAATCAACATTGACATTTTCAAGACCTGCACCAACCTTAGCTTCAGGTGCTAGATATTTCTCAGCAATTTTCACTTTTTCATCTTCAATGTAACCTGAAATTTCAATAACTTCCATACGATCAAGTAATGGGCCTGGAATTGTGCTTAAACTGTTGGCTGTACAAACAAATAAAGTCTTTGATAAATCAAGTGGAACATCCATATAGTTATCCATGAATGAACCATTTTGTTCAGGATCCAATAATTCAAGTAAAGCGGAAGAAGGATCACCACCGTTAACGGTATGAGTATGCGCTATTTTATCAATTTCATCGATCAAAATCAATGGATTTTCAGTTTGAGTCTTTTTCAAAGCTTGAACAACTCTACCTGGGATAGCACCAACATAAGTTCTTCTGTGACCTTTAATTTCGGCAACATCAGTTAAACCACCAACTGAAAATCTGTAGAATTCTCTATTCAATGCTTTAGCAATTGATTTACCAATAGATGTTTTACCAACACCTGGAGGTCCAACAAAACAAACAATTTTACCATTAATTTTATTCAATAGCTTACCAACGGCAATAAATTCTAAGATTCTATCCTTTACATCTTTCAAACCGTAATGATCTTCATCTAAGATTGAAACAGCTTTACCAATATTATATTGATCTTTTGATTGTTTACCCCATGGAATTTGAGTCAACCAATCAAGATAATTTCTAGTGACTGTAAATTCAGACATCATTGGTTCTAAAGTTTGCAGTTTGTTAATTTCATCGTCATAAACCTTTTTAACATCTTCAGGCATTTTCAAATCTTTAACTCTTTCATCATATTTTGCAATTAATTTTTCTCTACCATCATCAATACCTAATTCTTTTTTAATCCATTTTAATTGTTCATTCAAATGATATTCTCTATGTCTTTTAGTCATTCTTTCTTCAATATCTTTTTCAATTTTTTTCTGTAATTCTTTATTCATCAACTCTTTCTTCAAGACAGTTAATGCTTTTTCTAATCTTTTTTCAATATTTGTAGAATCTAAAATTTCTTGTAACTCATTTTGATTTGCAGCTGTGACAGCTGCAGCAAAATCTGCCAATTTTTCAGGTGAATTAAAGATATCACTATGTAAAGAAGCACTAAAAGTAGCCAATTGGTCAGCAAAAGATTTATTTAAAGCTGCCATTTCTTTCAATACCACTAATGTGGCAGCAGTTAATGAATTGATAATTGGATCATTTCTTTCATAAGGTTCATCTTCAACGTTTGTAACATTAACTAAAGTGATCGGATATTTCTTTAAGAATGCAGTTGGATTATCATCCTCTTCTTCAATATTGAATTCTTCTTTATTGTCTTTAATTAATTCTGAAGGTTGAATCAATTCATTACTCTTCTTAGGTTCATCACCTTCTTTTTCTCCAGTAATTCCTTCGATTATATGTTTACCATTTTTCAAAGGTTCAACAAAATTTGAAGCATCAATTTTTGTAACCCCTTCAAATGATGTTGATGTTGAAGAAGAAGGAGGATACAAATCGTCAATCTTAATTCTCTTATGAGGATATAAAACGGTGGTTAAAGTTTCCACTCCAGTTTCGTTATCCTTTGTGTAAACATTTGATGTTATTTGAGCCAAGACACCTGTTTCGTAAACTTCATCTTTACTTTCAATGATATCACTTTCCATGTTTTCATCTTTAAATAAGAAACAACCAATAAATGGATATTCTCTATCTAAAGATTCTTTGATTGCTTTGATAACATTAACATCGGAAATAATGACAGCTTTGTAAAAACCAGGGAATAAAGGACGACGAGAGATTGGTAATGCAATGATTTGAGGGTAAATTTCAGGGAGCTCAACAGTAGCTGGAGATTTGTTCTTCGGTTTTGGTGGATTACTCGAAGGAGCATTATTACCTGATCCATCACCTCCTCCTGATGGTGGAGCTGCGCCTGAAGCTGCACCTGAAGCTGCTGCATTTGAAGATGAAGATGATTTCTTGGAATTTCTCACTGATTTTGAAGAGTCATTAGAAGTGTCAGGAACTGATTTATTAGAATCATCTTTTGATGGGGTTTCGTTTTCTTCTTTAACTTGATCTTTATCTGATTCAGCAGGAGTTTCTTTATCTTGTTGTTTCTTGTCTTCTTTTTGAGAAGAAGATTCTCCAGGTTTCTTCAAAGCTTCAGAACGATACTGATGTTTCAACAAGTCTGCAACTTGAACTGGTTCAAATTGGTGAAGAGTAGTTGGAAATGCAGCAGTGGATCCAATTTTAGAAACTTCGGATTTACCCTTGTTATTGAAAACAAGATGTTCCTGTTCACGTAGTAGTGAAGACGCTAGCAAAGAAGATGGTGATGATGATGATTGGGAGATTTGACTGGCAAGTCTCTTGACATAGAGACTCAGCACTGTCTGTCTCTTTGCCAAACGCTTTGAATGATAAAACATGTTGCAGTTTGGGCGGGTAGATTGTGAGTACTGATTACAGACGTTTCACGGTCTAAAGTAAAGCAACAGTTCAATCTAATAAATAAGATTCAATTAGTGAATTAAAACACGTAAACCGATAGACGTATTATCTTCTTTACTAACTTCAACTTGTTGTTTCTACTGTCCATTACTAATTGTGCCTTTCGTTAAGATTTTGTTCATGGCGCTCTCCACGGCGGCCGATTATAAAAAGAAAAACACAGCCAAGTTTGCCACCCTCATCAAAGAGCGAGTGGTTCATTACATAAATGATGACCGATTAGTCCTGTTGGAAAGAAGAAGTGATGTGATGAGTAGATTAATAGGGAATGTTGAAAAGGGAATAATGAGTGGTTAGTTCAAGAGACTCATTTAATTCACTTAAGAGCCCACTTCCGCAATCAAGAAAAACTCAAAACTTTTGGTTTAGTATGTAAATCAAGAATAATCAAAACTAGGAGAATAAAATTCATTCATATATATTTACGTAATTTGTCTACAAGATTATTTTGGACCAATCATCTTTTCAGGTCTGACCCATTCGTCAAATTCTTGTTCGTTCAAGACGCCTAATTCAAGAGCAGCTTGTTTCAAAGTCAAACCGTTTTTGTGAGCGTGTTTAGCGGTCTTTGAAGCGGCATCGTAACCAATCTTTGGGTTTAAAGCAGTAACCAACATTAAAGATTCGTGTAATAATTGATCGATTCTCTTTGTGTTGGCAACAATACCATCAACACAGTGGATTCTGAAAGAGTTAGAACCATCAGCTAATAATCTGATTGAAGATAACAAGTTGGAGATCATGACTGGTTTGAAAACGTTCAATTCAAATTGACCAGATGCACCAGCAAAAGTGATGGTTGCGTGATTACCAAAGACTTGAGTACATAACATTGTAACAGCTTCATTTTGAGTTGGGTTAACTTTACCTGGCATAATTGAAGAACCTGGTTCATTTTCAGGTAAAGACAATTCACCGTAACCACATCTTGGACCTGAACCTAAGTATCTAATATCATTTGCAATTTTGAATAATGAAGTTGCAACGGTATTTAAAGCACCAGAAGCTTCCACAACTGCATCATGAGCAGCTAAAGCTTCGAATTTGTTTGGTGCAGTATAGAATTGTAAACCGGTTAATTTAGTAACTTCTTCGGCAACTTTTTCAGCAAAACCGATTTTGGTGTTTAAACCAGTACCAACAGCGGTACCACCTTGAGCTAAGAATCTCAAATTTTCTAAAGATTGTTCAACTCTTTTAATACCATTGGTTAATTGTTGAACATAACCTGAGAATTCTTGACCTAAAGTCAATGGAGTTGCATCTTGTAAATGGGTTCTACCAATTTTAATAATTGAAGCAAATTCATCTGATTTTTTTTGTAAAGAATCTCTTAATAAAGTTAATTCTGGTAATAAATGGTTAGTAATTTCAGTAACTGCAGCAATATGCATAACAGTTGGGAAAGTGTCATTTGAAGATTGAGACATGTTAACATGATCATTTGGATGAACTGGTTTTTTTGAACCTAATTCACCACCTAATAATTCAATTGCTCTATTTGAAATGACTTCATTTGCATTCATATTAGATTGAGTACCAGAACCGGTTTGGAAAACAACTAATGGGAAATGATCAAGTAATTTACCTTCTGCAACTTCTGTAGCAGCCTGTTTAATAGCATCTGCTAATTTTGGGTCTAAAGCACCAAGATCAGCATTAACTGTAGCAGCAGCTTTCTTCAAGATACCAAAAGCATGGATGATTGGATTTGGCATTTTTTCTCTAGCACCACCAATCTTGAAGTTTTGCAAAGATCTTTGGGTTTGAGCACCCCAGTACTTATCATCGGCAACTTGAATATCACCAAAAGCGTCCTTCTCAGTTCTGAAAGTGGCTCTTGTACTAGAGAAAGCTCTAGCAGCGACTTTACTTGAGGATAAAGCGGATTTTCTAGCAGATAACATTGTTAAGCAGCAAAAAGTGTTGTACAGTTATGAAATGAAATTTAAGTAATCAATTGACTATTCTGACAAGAACTGTTGTGGTGTTGACACTACACTAAAGATAAAAACAGTTAACCAAGATCAGATAAATGTTGAAATATAAAATAAAAATGGATACGTGAACATGTAAAGATTGGTGAAAGTAGATTTACTGACCTCATCCATTCACTACAGTTAATTACAGGTGAAGTTTCTCCCTATCAAATCATCCTGACTCGAACATCTGCGCCGGGGCGGTAATAATGAAATAAGCGCGCGCTCGATTAAATACATAGAGACACACACACGAGCGTGCGCGCGCTTTCTTTCTCGCACACCAGCCACACACATACACACAGAATGTCCTTCCCCCGTCCCGTTTCCGTTTTTCCCCCGGGGCGCACACCAGACGTGCTTCTAACAGAGTCACATTCTCCGAAACCGGGAACGAGCACACAGCCACCACCGCCACCAGCGGGCACTCTTCTCACGTACTCTACTGTACATCATAGAACACTATATTCAAGATGAGATCTGACTGGTCTTCCAGTTGGTGCATGTTGTAAAACTAGCTTCTTAACTAGCTTCTTCTGTTCATACTTCCTCTTTCTGTCTTTGTCTGTGTCTCTCCCCACAGAAATTACTGCATTCGGGGTGTGTTGTTGATTCTCAATTCCTCGATCCACCGGTTTGCGGGCTTACACTAAGTAATGTGAAACATTTGATGCAACAGAGCATTATGCTGGCTATATTTTCTCTTCCTTTTTGATTTTCCATACACTAACTTTTACAACAGTAAATTAAACTTCTAAATTGACAAAATACACAAAGTATAAACGTTGATGGTCAAGACAGGGCCGTAGTGATTGAACTAGGAGTCAAAAACACAATCAGAGTTTCAAAAACTACGTACCTGTCTTGCTCCATTTCCTCGGGTGGAACATGTTAATTTTTTACTTTCTCACAACTCCCCATTCAAACAATGTAAAATCCTTCAGATGCACCATTGTAATGAGTATCGAAAGGTAATTCTTCATCTGTATCCAAACTGATAACAGACTCGACAACGATATCACCCACAGATTCACCCTTTTCAATAAACTTGGAGGTACTGAAGTTTAATTCCATTGGGAATAATGCTTCTTCATCATCAACCCCGTGACAAATGACTTCAAATGAACCAGATGGATAAGTTAGTAAATCGGTTAATTTAATAAACAATCCATCTTCAATATAAGTTAATGAAGCATTGTCATTATCGGATGATTCAATTGTAGCTTGATTTGATGGAATAAATAAATTAATTTCATCAATTGATTGCTTATCTGATAATGTTTCATACTCAAACGTCAAATTAATTGTACCATTTTCATTATTATTCACCCATGTAGTTAAAGTTATTGGTAATAAAACATTTTGATCATCACTAACAGAAGATTTTGGTGTAGATTTCCATCTTAAAACTCCCAATTGATGATCATTTGATGGGAATGATTTAGTTGAATCTTTTAATCCAATTATTGAGCTAGAATTAAATAAGTTTTTATCAACATTTGGATGTGTCTTGAATTGAGTAGTAATTTCATTTTTCTTATTATTACTATTCAAATCTAAAGTGATCTTTGAATGGGCTAATGATGGATCATTTATTCTTAATTGTAAATCACCTTTAATCTCAGCAGATGAAATTGATCCCTCTCTTGAGATTTGAGCTGAAAATTTCTCATTTATTGATATCAAAATACCATTATTATTCACTTTATTAGTCTTTGTTGATGGTGCAGGGGATGATGATGTTGTTGTTGTTGTTGCTGCTGCTGTTGGTCTTGTTCTTGTTAAATAATCTTCATTTGGTGTTTGCTCTTGTGGTGCAAGCAATGGTTCAACTTCGCCACCCAAGTTATTACTCTTTTTACCTAATTGTAAACCACCTTTTCTTCTTGGAGGAGCCGATGCATTACCAAATGGTTTATTATTATTGACAGGTTCAGGAGATTGATTATATTGAGGAATTGGTTCATTTTTCTGTTCATAAGTTGGAGCATAATTAGAATATTGTTGGGATGACAGTGACGATGATTGATTTGAAATTCTTTCCATATTTCTCTTTCTAGATTCGTTAATTTGTATCTCTTTGGCTCTTCTTTTTCTTTCTTCAGCAGCTTCCAACTCTTTATTTTTCTCAATTATTTCTTGAATCTTTTCTTCATGAGAATCCATCTCTAAGAAAGTGGTGATTTGAGTCAATGTTAAATTCTCTCTATAACCTAATTGAACAATCTCATCAAAAGCATGTAAAATTTCAAAACAATTGTCAAAAATTTCTCTTTCATCAACAGTTCTCAAGATCGAAGTTATAGTTTGAGTAAATAAATGCAAAGTATCAATATCTTGTAAAATGTTTGAATGTTTATTAGTAATTAAAACAACATAATACTCTTCCAATGGCTGATAAACATATCTAACAAATTCATCTTCAATAGTGGTGTGTTGATTCTTTGATGAATCAGATAACAGTGTTGAAAATGTAGCCAACAATGCTGTCACTCTATCTTTGGTGAAATCTTTGAATTGTCTTGAAAGAATAGCTTTACCACTATGGGTACATATCGAAGCTGCTAAAACTGCCATTTTCTTTAAAACTGTGGAAAAAAAGCTTTTGTTTGCTGAATGATGTTGAAAAACTACACGTGTGTGTCTACTGAAATTATTGTAGTATGAGCTGCTTTCTATACCCACAATTGAACTATACACAAGGTAATTGACACCACTAGCACAATACAATCTGACTAAAAATAAACCTCTTTCTGATTGTAAAGATCAGACTGTCCAACAACTAATCAATTTGTTGTTTTAGTCAAGATTGTTTCCTTCTCTCTCTCTACTTGTTGTGCCTTCCCTCCTTCTCTCTCAAGTGGTCAAAAATGGTGTTTATGTGTCCAAATTCCCGTTTTCCCAAAAAAGACGAGTCAAAAAATTAAAATGCCGTAAGCGCTTATGTAAAGTTTTTGGTTTGTTTATTTCCAGGCTGTGTAATATTGTTTTGTACGGTTATGAGCGATGCTCCTTTGATTTTTTTAGATCTTGCACAGCCTGAAGATGGTTTTCTTTAAGTGCAAGTGAAAAATGTTTTAACATAAGCATTTGGGGTTAGTAAAGAAACAATAAACGTATTGCAATAAGAGGTTATGTCGCTAGATTTAAACTGTCAAGAAACGCCTATCAGACTATTTTCGAACAAAGAAGAAATTGTGGTTGATTCGGTTTGTTTTTGAGAGAATAGAAATTCAGGGACGGCAAGAGGCTTTTTGATTGAAAATGAAGACAGACTACTATGAGCTACTAGGAATAGAAGTAACCGCAACGAGTGTGGAGATCAAAAAGTCGTACAGGAAGAAAGCGTTGCAGCTGCATCCTGATAAGAACCCTGACAATGTGGAAGAAGCAACAAGGCTGTTCAACGAAGTTAGACTTGCATATGAAACGTTGATAGACCCGCAGGAAAGAGACTGGTATGACTCTCACAAGTTTCAAATATTGATGGATGACGATGATTTGTCTGGTAATGCAAACGAAGATTATTCAGAGCAGCAGGCGTATTTTGTAGGAACCACTGTTCAGGATATCAACAAGTATTTCAATAATGACTTGTACGCAATTGTGGACGATAGCGTAAGAGGCTTTTATCAAGTGGTAAGTCTCTTACTAGAAAAAATTGCCAGTGAAGAGGTTGCAACTGGTAAGTTGCAAAATTTGCAAGGATTTAACAGTTATAAAGATGATACAAATTTTGCAAGTGCTTGTGATCCTAAAGAACTATTGTTCCCACGATTCGGTAACTCAAAGTCTGACTATGGAACTCATGTTAGAATGTTTTATAAAGTTTGGGGTAATTTCCAAACTTTGAAGACTTTTTCATGGTGCGATGAATACAGATATTCAAGCGCTCCTGATAGAAGAACTAGAAGACTCATGGAAAAGGAAAACAAAAAACTGCGAGATCAGGCGAGAAAAGAATATAATGAGACTGTGAGAAGCTTCATATCTTTTATTAAAAAGAAAGATCCTAGAGTTAATCCAACAATACAGAAAAAATATGAACAAGAAAGAGTTAAAAAACAGCAAAGTGAAATTAAAGCTCAAGCTACAAGAGAAAAAATTCAAAGACAGAAACAAAGAGAAGAATACGAAGAACAAAGCTGGCAGTCAGTGAATCCTGACGAATTAGCAGAAATCGAAGAACAGTTGAATAAAATATACGAAGAGGAGAAAAAATTAAATGGAGAAGAAACTGATGAGGATGATCTTAATGGTGACTTGTATGACTGTTTTGTTTGTAACAAGACTTTCAAAAGTGAACAACAGTTTAATGAACATGAGAAATCGAAAAAACATATTAAATTACTAAATAGATTAAAACGGGAAATGAGAAAAGAAGGAATTGACTTGAACATTGATCAAGATACGTTTGTGAAAGAAGAAATTGATGACGATCAAAGCTATGATGATCTTGATGAGTTTGACTCTGCTTTAGAATCACTCAATGATTTTGATTTAGATGATGAAGGTCTAGAAGAGGACGAGGCTGAACCAGAAAGCGTTACTGTTGAAAATTTAGTAGCTTCTGTTGATTCTCAAGATGATGATGCTTCTGAAAACTTACAAAACTCACAGTCAAGTGAAGAAGTGGCTGTCGATGATATCATTGATGATGATTTAGATTCTGAAGATGAGTTCATATTAAGAGCTAAAACTAAAAAACAGCAATCTAAGAAATCAAAAAAATCGAAAACTGGAGAAGATGAGAAGATTGCAGAATTACAGAATTTACTGGAAAAGAACAAATTGGATTCAGATAGTGACGATGACTGGTACAACGATTCAAAGTCGAAAAAAAATAAAAAGAAGAAAAAAGCAAAACAATCTTCAAATAATGCAAACACAGATAATGACAATATCACTCAAAATGAAAAAAAATCAACTTCTGATCAAGTGGCTACAGAAAAGTGTTTTGTGTGTTCCGAATCCTTCCCTAGTAGGAATAAATTATTCAATCATATGAAAACCACCGGCCATGCTGCTCCACCCACATCAAAATCTCAGAAATCGAAAAAGAAAAAGAAAAACTAGTTTTCAAGTAGTTGTTTTGTAATTAATTCTATCTATTGTCTCAGCGCTTGAAATAATAGAGATGATGAAAAAAAGAGTTTTTGATATAAGTAATAAAAATAATGGGTTTCAGTAATTCACTTTGAGAAAGATGTTACCGATGATGATTTGATACCAACGTATTGATAACAATTAAAAAAACTAAAAATTAAAAAAATTAACAATATTGAGGCCAACAGGAATCGAACCTGCAACCCTTCGATCTGGAGTCGAAAGCTCTACCATTGAGCCATAGCCCCATTCGTTGTAAAGTTTTAGCAGGAGTTTAACATAAGTGTTTGAAATTCAACTTACAAAGTATTGCATTGGTTTTGGATAGTATAGAGTTTATGGCTAGATTTCTAGCTTTGAAACCTCGGTTATACCACCAAAGTAGGCTCACTATAAACTTTGACATTTAAATTTTAGTTTATTGTAGTTAAATTTAATTTCTGTTGCAAATCAACTGTGAATAACAAGTTTGAAAAGAGATAATGTTTCGTTCAATTTTTTTTTTTTGAACAAAAAAACATACAAAGAAGCTGAATGTTTTAAAAACTTATACTTTTGATTAATAACTCGTCAATTAAAAAACTTACTTACAAGTTTTTGAATTACAATTCCATCTAATCATTTGTTTAAAGTTGCGCGTGTGAGTTAAAAAAGAGAAATTGGTTCAAACGCAAAATTCTAAAAGTAATTCTCAAAGTTACAAAAAATTTATCCTCTAAGTTTCATTTGAAGTTTTTTAGCGCACAATCAGATAAACAAGTAGTTGTTATTAAAAATGTGTTAAAGAAGCTGTCTTCAGTTATGACCTTAAAAAAGCATCGAATACACTGCTACATTTCAAATGCGAATAGCGAGGCGTTTTTAGACGAATTCTCAGAAATCATGAATTATCATAATTTTGCAATGACCAGTCAAATGATAATTAAATAAAGGTTTGAAGTAAGATTGTTGATTCTTTGTTTTCTTATTATAGATTCTGTTCATTACCATTTGTTGCTTACTTCAATAATTTATGAGCTTCACCTCAAAAAAAAAAAAGGTGAATTTTATTGAGTATAATCAAATGAATTTAATGTCTCATATTTCTTTGTACACAAAAGTTTTTGGTCATCAAATGCAGATATCTACAAACGAATTGTGTCTAGATTAGTGTTGAAAATTTTTGTTTTATACGAGATGGTTAACTTATAATGAAAAATTTTAAAAATTCCTTAATAAGCTTTTAATCTTTGACAGTCACTTTGTGGTATGGGTTTGCTTTACATTTATCCTTAGAAGTATTCACTATTTGCACCATACTAGAATTAATTTATCTGTAAGGCTCAATGATATCAGACTGACAGATCTCAGTTTTGATATGTTAGGAACTCCCACAACAAGTTAGAGTCTCAAGAACTTTAAATTATAATACCTCACAACATTGGGTCTTGCTCTTATTAGAATGCATAAAATTTTGGCCTTGTTTTCAAGCAATGCTTTAGCTAGAGTTTTTTATTTCTTCAATCAGAAATCTTTCCTATCAGCAGTTTATTGTGCTGATCAATGCACAGAGTTCAACATACATGAAATCAGAAATTCAAACCAAGCTATACTAACGGAATCTAATAACTGTTTTTGGGACATTTGCTAACCTTTGCAACCTTTTTACCTAACGATGACAAAAACGAGCAAAAACCAACAAAAATCGGCCTATTGCTAGGTGTGTACATTTGACAAGGATGTACATTGACAAAATACAATGTTATTTTACTAGAGTGCGATTGAAGACTTTAAGGTGGTGATTTGATAGTTGAGAAAGACACCCCTCTCTTGATAAAGGAAACCAAAGGCAGCCAACTTTTCTCAACTAAAACAATAGCTTCTGGAAATACATCTGCTCAAATAATTTAATTTACTTCAGTTTACCTGCATGTACAGCTATCGACGGAAATAGGTTTGAAGGGTACCATATAATTTGAATTTTACAGATAATGGTTTTAACGCGATCCTAGCCCTATTCTTTACCTCTCAAAACATTCACCACTAATTCAAATAAAAATCCACTAAAGGTTAAATTTCTTTATCATCACTTTCTAAATATAAATCAAGCTTTTTTGATTGTATCTTTATGACTTATCGTTTTGGTGTCACGTCACGTCAGGAGAATCACTATTGTGATTAATCAATTTTAAATTTGTGCGGCGCTAAATTTTTTAAGGCGTTTATTTCATTGACCAAGACTATATAACGATAAGTACAACCTACATTTTGCTCTTATGATAAGGATATCTCTTGATCATAGGGTTCAAAAACAAGCTTCAATACTTTTTCAGTACAAGAATGATATGAGTTTTAAAAATATACTACATAGTTTTCCTTGCGAGAGCTTCAGACACAACAACTATAGAAGGTCTTTAAACAAATACTCCACCTTTATTGATCAACACAAGCGAGATGAAGTTAATACTAAGACTTTGAACTTGACAATTTCGTATCAGATAACAAAGGACACAACAACACAAGAGAAAAGATTAGTCACTAATGATTTGTCTAATTCTGATGAACTTGATATGCAAGAAAACTCCAATGCAACAGTGGAAAAAATTCAGCTTTTGGATTCTACTCATGAAAAACAGCACGATGAAAGGTCATCAACTACTATATCAAATGAAGCCGTTTTGGATGCAATACACAGTTTTGTAGATTTTGGCACGAGGCATACAACATCTGTGGCTAAACCAGATACAAACAAGCAGTTAGCATACACCTTAACAGGTGAACCTGACAACAATATCTTGCCTTTCAAAGATTTTCGTCCTGATTTAATAACTCCTTATGAACAGTTGTGTAAAATACAAGGAAATGATACCTCGAATAATGCAAGGTTGTCGGTGACAAAAATTATCCCTGGAAGATGGTGTGAACTTCAGAGTTTCTTCCGATTGTATTCACAACTACTCGAACAACCCGAGAGTCCACAAATGGCAAGGGGTAAAGCGGAGCATGCTAAGTTTGAACTTATTACTCATCCAATGACAGATAAAAAAATTACTTTGGACTTACAGGATTATCATGTTCAGTTGCAAAAGACCAAAGTTTTTGAAGAGAGTCAGTTGGCTGAAGATCAATTGCTAACAAGAGTGCATGAAGATGAGTCACCGATTCCAATTCTTGATGGTCAGCAGTCAACTCCAATGTTTGAAGATCAGCCGTCAACTTCACTGGTTGAAGATGAAAGAGCGACCGCAATGCCTGAAGATGAAGTACAGACCTCAATGCCCAGCGCTGACATTTTACCCGACCACAGAACTATAGTGGTTATTTCCAGACCCCAATTGAATACTGAACCTGCTTCTCCATTAGAACAAACACTTGAGAAGGGTGAAATGGTAGAGGAGTTGGAGGAAAATGTGAAAGTTGTAGAACTTGTGCCATCTGTGACCGAGAAGCTTTTATCCGAAGTTTCTGATCTCCTTATAGATTCTTCAATTAGCATGGGATTAGACAAAATAGGCATTGAATGGTGTAGAAGTATATTGAGACTTACTGAGCTTTTCAAATTTGGAGAATGCAGGGAAATCTTGGTTCATAGTTTCTTTGACATAAACTCAGAATTGATTTTGGACCATACCAACACGGATCCTGAGACTCTAATTGCCAATCGCAAAAACGTGATTCTTATAAGTGGTATTATTGATCATTTGACTCTTGAAAGCGGATCAAAAGAAGGTGTTTTTGAACAATATCAAAGTGAATTAAAAAACAGTATTAAAAATGAGTTGGACTTGTCTGAACTGATAGCTGTTGTTCAAGAAAAATCCGAATCCTGGTGTGACAAGGATGATCCGTTTCTTTACATTAATCTGAAAGATCTTAAAACCAGATCTTACAGATCACTACCTAGTTATAACAGTCAATTGAGTGCTGAGATTCAAGTTTCAATGTATCGCAAATTTTTAGAGATACTGTCACAAGATTTTGATCTCACGTATAATATGCTTCTAGTGAATGCAATGAAACGTTCCGTTGGAATAGACAGACCTCTACATCCACGATTGATTCTTTACCTGATGTTGAACAACAAATATTTGATAAATGATTTTATAAAACTAAAATCAGGTAAAGCGATAGGTTGTCCAGAATTTGACAATCACCCTGAAAAAGAGACTGGAGAGGATTACATTATCGGAGATTGCTCTGTTCCTAAAGAAAGCAGGTTTGGCGATGTTAGTGAACTGATTGTATCATCGATACCACAAGAGCTACTTGACTCCACGCCTTGGAAACGAAAACCTACTTTGAGATTTATGGCGGCCAGACTAGCTCAGCTTTACGGTCTGACTAACAACTTCTTGTCTTCAAACTTATCAGTTGAGTACTCAGCCAATTCTGAAGTTTTCCACCAAAAGAATTTCACGTATAACGAGTATTTGACCAATAGTAACATTAAAAAGGGCCTAGAGTTATGGCAAGGTAAAAGAACACCAATGCCACCTAAAGATGAGTTTATTTGCAAAAATTGTGAATTTGCTTCCACCTGCCAATGGCATTTGCATCAAGTTTGATAGACTTGAAATTATATATTTAACCTTTATTTATACCCTTTAATACACCTATTTAAACCTATAATCCTCGCAGAGGAAAAAGTAATTAACCCATTGAAATGGCACATACATTTCATTACCACCACCAACAACCAACCACAGAAATAACAAAAAACAGAAAAAGAAAAAATGGAAAGTAAATTTGGAAAGTGAGTGTTAAGTTACATCTGGAAACTAACCATAACTTATCAAGAAATGGAAATCAGTCCGTATTTACGTCGGAGTTTCTTCTATAAGTGACACCACTTGGAAGAACTCTTCCAAACTTCTTGATTGACTCTGCTTTCAACCTATTAGACAACTGTAAAGAAGGCGGCTCATGGTCTACCTGATCGTCATTTGACCCCCTATCAGACTTTTGGCTTTTTAAACTTCCAGAAGCCTCATCGCTAACACTCGAGCTTCTGGGTATTTGGGATAAATATGATTGAACTTCCTGATATGTGGACATACTTAATGCACCTGAGTTAGGCTGTCCTCTTGAAAAAGAATTATCATCCTCTTCTGCTGAAACGCTGTCATTGGTACCTCTGCTATTTGACTCAATTCCTCTTTGAAATCTGTTTGCCTGCATCTCAAATAAATTTCTCAATCTTTCCCAAGCTCTCGTAATATCGTCTGTAGAACTAGAACCGAATCTACTACTACTCACGTGCTGCGATGGTGATTCGGCAAGCGAGTACATCAACAAGTCACCATCACTGTCATCATGTATGTCGTTGTTAATGGGGTTATTAATACTCATATTATCATAATCGTCATCATGATTATTATTTTCAGAAAGACGTTCCTCTCTGCGTCTTCTAACAGTTTCCATTAAATGAAGACGACCCTCTGCACCAGTCATACCTAGATTGAAGTAGTGTGGATTGTGGTATCTCATATATGGACGGTTAAATCTGCTAGTTGTTCTCAAAGGCCCACTAAAACCTAGCGTTCTTCTACTCAAAGGTAGTATACCTGCAGTATCAATATCTGAATCCAAATCTGTCGGAAGATTAGGGGCCCATCTTACAATGTTACCACCGTTTCCAAAACCGTGTATACTTCTTCTTCTTCTCAAAGTTCCTCTTGCTCTTGCTCTACGATCAAATGCCGCTCTATTTCTCTGTTGTTCCTCGTTGTGAGTCTCGTTTTCAGCATTAGGTGTGATTTCATTATTCAATGGTGAAGAATGCACTGGAACAGACAAATCTGTTAGCTCATTGCTCAAGGAAAAAGGGTCCAACGACTCAGGATTGTCTGCTACACTTCGAGTGTGATCTTGATTCAACCCTGACCGTTCTAAACTGTTTTCAAAACGGTTAAAACGATAAACGGGCATCAGAACCGACGTAATATCAGAGTTTGCAGCACTACTTTCCGGCTGTTCATGCGAGTTTTGCTCATTATGAGCTCTGAACCTGTACTCGTTGAGTGATATTCGTGAACGTTTAGCCCGATGTTCGTTATTCTCTAACCTGTTATAATGGATACCCATTTTTAGTCGTGCTTAGTTGAAAAGACGTTTGGATAATGGCCAATAGTTTTCGTTCGGGATTCTGATACCTCTTGAAAAAAACTCAGGGTAACCTGTAATTTCACAAACTTGATAATATCGCCACTTGGAAAGTGAAGTCGCTGAAAGAGGAGTATTTATACCAGTTCTACCAGAACTCCTGATCAATATACGAAAGATAAATCACTCCCCACATACCGAATCATCCCTTTAAATAACAGATAGAAACCCATAAAAGATAATCTGATAACAAGAGTCCACTCGAACGGGTAATTAGCTATTATCAACATCAGCTAAGCAATCAGCTAAGCAGAAAATTGCGTAAAATTACAACAAAATCTGAAAATTTTTCAGAATGCGAAAAAGTATTTAAACACCTTTATTTCCCACTTACAGTGTCTTCTTTTATAAAGCATTATTCTCTTCCATTTCAAGAATCCGATACGAACAGCGTCCTATTCACTGCACCACTCGTTTGTCATGAGTGATTGGAGGGGAAAAGGCACGCGAGATAGATTTCAGATGACTCCTCATAGACCGGATTTCACTTAAAAGATGCCAGATTGCTTTCTTTAAAGTGTTTGGTTCATCTCTACTGAAGATTGGTTACTAAGTTGCTGATACATTTCTTGTGCAAAAAGATCAACAGTTGTTTGACGGATTGTGTTTTTTTACTTTTCTTTTTTATTTTTTTAGCTAAGTGTAGACAAGTAAACTGTATGCATTCCTATCACTTGTAGCTATCTTGATTAAGCTTTCCAATGGAATCCTAGTTGCTCTTGAACTTTGCCACGGAAAAGCGTTTTACCGACTTAAAACCCTAGAAGACTACCGGAACCTTGTTTTTACAATGATGAACCTTGTACTCTCGTATAAAAGTTACAAATCGAACTAAACAATATTATAAAGAGTATTAATTTGAAATTAAACTTTGTCTAGAAGGCAGACATAAGTATCAAACAGAAGCTTGAAAAACTGAAAAGCAGAAAAGCAGTAAAAAAGGAAATAAAAAGAAAAAAACCACTCATAAATTGAGTTGAATAAAAACAAACAAACGATAACTAAAGCACAATAAGAAGAAAGTGTAAATAAATATACAAAGAAACGAAAACAACCATAAAGAAAAGAAATGAAGTAATCTCGCAAAAGACTGAGTCGGATAGAAAAGGACGAGATTGAAAACTAAACACAAGTTGTGAAACATTGAAAAAACACAAATTTGAACCAAACTTAATTGCAAAGGAACTCTAAATTGACAGTGTTACATTATCAACCAGAGGAGACCGGCAAGGAAAACTGTTAAGCCACCAGCAACAGAGTTTGCCTTAACGGCTATGTTTTCACTTGCGTGTGCAATTTCTGGAACAGGAACAGAAGATGAACCTGTAGTTTGGGTTAAAATTGTAGGTTCGACAGTAGGAGTCTTTGAAGATGTCTTGTAAGTTGTCAAAACGACTGGAACTGAATCAATTTCAGTAGTGTAAGTGACAACGTTGACTTGTGGTTTGGTTTCAACATTAACCGACACAACTGATGAAGAAACTAATTCAACGGTTTTGTTATCAGGATTGACCGATTCTTTGGTAGTTTTTGATTTCTTTGAAGTTGTTGCCTTTGAAGTTGTAGTTTCCGAAGTTGTAGATTCTGAACTTAATGGACAATATGTGGTAACGACGGTAACGATATCGTTAACAGTTGTTGTATAACAGGTAACACCTGTTGTAATTGTCTTTCCATTTGAGGTGATAACGGTAGATTCAACTTCTGGTTTTGCAGATTTTGAAGGTTTTGGAGTTGGAACTAAAGTTGAGTATGAGCCAGTGATTGGAATATATGAGGTGATTTCTGTTTCAACATCATCAATAATAGTTGAGTTAGTAGTCATAACAAAGGCAAATCCATCACCTTTACCACTAGAAGCAGGAGCAGTAGTTTCGCTTAGTGGACAATATGTTGTCACAACGGTAACTAAATCGCCAATGGTAGTTGTGTAACAAGAAACCAATTCAGTAGTTGACATGATGGAACAAATATCATTTGAACAGCTAGTAACTTCTCTAGTAGTAGTATATGGAACTGGAGCTTCAGTTGAAGATGGGAATGGAACATAAGTGGTAACAGTGGTAGGTCTACCTGAGATGGTGGTAATGTATTGTGAAACAAGTTCTTTTGTAGTAGAAGTAACACAAACACCATCAGAACAAGAGACGACAACTTCAGTGACGGTACCTTGATTGGTCAATGTGGTAACGTCATCACCAGTAAGTGGAATATAAGTTGTAACCAAAGTTTCTTTACCTGAGATAGTTGTAGTATAAGAGGAGAGAACTTCAGTAGCAACAAAAGTAGAACAGACACCTGAAGAACATTGAGTCTTAGTTTCAACAATTTGTGGATCTTTATAATCAGGGTTTTCTGCCGTTTGAGATAAGTAGAAAGTTAAATCAGCTCTCTTAACTTTATCGGAAGTATCTAATAAATCAAACAAGGCGGCAATTTCAATTGAGTAAGATTTTTGAGAAGCTTCTAATGTTGTGTAGACATCAAATCTCAATAATGAGTCTGATGTGAAATCATTAAAACTTAAGACTAATTCAGAAGCAGTGCTACTATCAACCAAAGCATTCTGAATCTCAGTAAATTTATCGTTGGAACCAGTAAACACTTTAGCTTCACCTTGATTGAAGGTGAAACCTGAAGGAGCAGTATATGAGACAAATTCCACTTCGCTCAAATCATATGCTTGTTGAGGAACAAAAATAGACCAGACAAGTGCACCATTGATCCAAGAGTGTTCTAACCATGGCTCAGCAGTAGTTGAGATAGCAGGTTGTGAAGAAGCAGAAGAAGAAATAGTGGAGCTTAAAGGTTTTGTAGAAGTTGCAATGAATGTATTTCCCAAACTATCAGTGGATGCATAAGTTGCCACCAATTCAGTGGTTGAGACCAATGAACAACTGCTGTAGTTTGCTGAATAAACACAATCTGAGTAAACAGAAGTAGTGGTAACAAATGACAAACTGGTTGTTGTAACATCAGTAGTAGCGGTCAATGTTGGAGTTAAGCTGAAATCTTCATAACCAGTAGAATTAGCGCCATATGGCAATCTAATTGTTGATGTACTGGTGAAAGTCAAGTCTGATGAACAGAAAGATGATGAAGATGAGTTGTAAGCTGAGAAGGATGATGCTGAAGAAGAGTAATAAACATCTGACGAGGAGGATGAGTTGTTATGGGATAGTGATGAAGAAGGGTAATAAACACTCGAAGAAGCAGATGAGTTGTTATGAGATAATGATGAAGAAGAAGAGTAATAAACGCTTGACAAAGAAGATGCATTAAGCGCGGAAAATGATGATGAAGAGAAAGCAGTTGATGATGGGACAGATGACACTAATGATGAGGATGATGAGTTAAGCGCCAAAAATGATGAAGAGGCGTATTCAGTTGATGATGGGATAGCGGAAACAAAAGATGAAGTTGATGAGTTTAGCAGCAATGACAAAGATGAAGTGGAGAAATCAGACAATGAAGGAATAGAAGACTCGATTGATGAGGAGGATGAATTGAGCAATGGCACCGATGAGGAGGATATTTCTATTGATGATGGAGCAGATGAAATCACCGTTGAAGAAATCGATTCAGTCTCACTAATACTACTACTACTACTACTCAAAGAAGAAGAGGCAGAAGAGCTAGATGATTCAATTGATGAGTATGTTGATAAATCAACTGTCGAGTATGTTGATGAGTCCAAGCTTGAAGAAGGATAATCTGACGACGAAGACTCCACTGATATTATACTCGATGTGTTGAAGTAACCTGAAGCGGAATATGTGTAAGCCGACGCAGTGGATAAACTGCTAGCTATAGTAGCCAACTGTAACAAACTAAATTGCATTTTGTTTTTGCTTGTCTTTTCTTGAAACGCTCTGTTGGGCTATTCTTTTGAACTACTCTCTTGTATGTTGAAAATAGCTGTAACTTTAAGAACAGCAGCTGTTTGTAACTTGATGAGAAAATTCAAACTGTATTATGGTACTTGAAATATAGAAATTAATAAAGTTGAAAAACTGCAGTAATCTACAATCAGTATCAGCCTTGACCATTCCACCATGAAACGGAAAGAGCCATCTTTATATACAGCTCACAAAACAGAGGCATGACTTTTGATAAATTAAAAGTGGCAAATAATTTTTAGTGTATGATCCATCTAGATCAATAGAATTATTATGTGTGTGACTAGTATCAAACATTATTGTTACATACTGAGTAAAAGATATAATTAGCAAGATTTAAAAAAGGTGGCTGGTCTGAAAATGGTTTTACTTATTTTTTGAACTTTTTCCGCTTTAGCCCAGAAATTCTTAAATCCTCGCTGTGCGGCGCATCGATTGATCTATATTGATCAAACACCATTTTGTTGTTCCATAGTATTTTTCTGTGAGAGCGTACTGAGTATCAAAGGATACGTGACTATAATTATTAATTTTCAATAAATTAATAATAAAATCTTATAAATTAAAAGGATTACTTTTGAACTAAATAATTAGAAAGACTAACAACCCGAGCTACAATAACTTAAATCACTATTACAAACTCTAGATTAAACTCAATTGATATTAGTTGTTTTACATAAACGGCTCGCGGCTCACGCCGCACATTTTACAATAAATCTGCTACTCTAAGAAAGATGGCAGGTTTTAACCAAAGATGGCGGTGCTCTCGTTTGCAGGGGTCCACGAGTATTAGAACAGTAAAGAAGATAACTAATTAACTTGCTTGATTTTATTGAAAAGCTCATACATGATTTGTAGTTTCAATCTGTGTAAACCATAGTGTGGATTTTATACAAAGTAAATAAATAACGCTCAACAACAAAATGGAGTCGTACAATCAATAAACAGAACTGAATACACCCATGTGACTGATCATCGAACCGTCTCTATAAGCAAATGAGAAACTCATCTCACACAGAGTGAGAATAACACAGCCACCATTTATTTGCACAGCCAAGATTACTCCATGCATGGTTTTTTTCACTTTCATGCATGAAAAATAACTTACTAGCCCAACCATACTACTTTGTAGCATATTGATTTCTGTGGATCAGGTTGATGTTAGTAAGCAATTAAACAGACCATGATATCAGAAAGCAAAATATCTCGCAATCAGTTGATAAAACATCATGCGGTTTAGCGATATGAAATTCTGTACTAATGGGATTAAAACAATGCGGACTTGTAAACTAGTTTTGTTAACTCATTTGTTCGGGTTTGAGTTATTGATGCATCGACAAGTGCTAATGAGTTGTTAACACCGAAGTAATAATCTAGAAGTGATGTATCATTTCTTGAATATACGAGACAAATCAATAAAGCTTATGTCTAAAAAAACAAAAAAAAAAGAAAAAAGGCAAAAAAGGTGGAGTTGAAAAAAAAAAAAAATTCTCAAAGTATGCTGATGTTCAATTAAACAACTTTGAATGCAATAATCTTATAAACACGAATAACAAAATGGTAGCTTCTATCTTGCAAAAATATCGTCCTCGTACTCTTCTTCTTCGAACGACTCATCGTCGTACCCACTGTCATCGTCACCTTCACTACTTTCGTCATCTTCGTCATCACTATGTAAAACTTTTCCATCGTTGTCAGCGTCGTCATCATCGTCATCGGAATACAACCCATCATCGTTATCGTTATCATCTCCTGTATTCAATAAAATATTCACCAAATTCTCACCTTTCATATTGATGTTACTACCAACGATATAAGTACCTTCAACGTTACAATTGACCAATTTCGCTTTAGATTCAATCTTGACATTTAAACCTATAATACAATTTTCCAAGTGAACATCATCTTCTAAAATGACATTATTCAGTATGACACATCCTGTTATTCTACATTTCTTACCAATCTTACAATTGGACCCAATGACTGATCTTTTAACAGATGTCTTTTCACCTAATTCTGTAGAGTCGCCTATTAAAGAGTCAGCACCAATAGTGGCTGCATTTTTATTATCTTTTGAAGCTTTATTCACTGATGAAAGATTAGATCTAGCTTTCAATTTTAAGAAATAACGATTTGCTTCCATGTAAACAGGTAAATTGTTACATCTTGCAAATGTTGCTTGCTCTGGTAAAATGAATAAACCAATTGTTTCTTTATTCACCGAATGTTTCCATGATCTTCTAGCTAAATCTCTTTTCAATTTAGCAGCAGCTTTGTTATAAACAACAGATTCATTCTCATCATGGAATATATCAAACATTTTTTTATCACCAAAAAATATAAAAGAGTCCAACAATTTTGTTGAGACTTGAGTATTTGGATATCTCCATAGCAACTGAGTTCTAATTTTCAAAAATTTCGATAAATTGACAGAAGTTTTCGAATACAAATCTAGCAATAAAGCACTGCCATCTTGATTATCTGTATACACAGTATAATTAGTTTTCAAATTTTTCTGAGTATCAACATTTTCAAAAGTATTGTTATAAAAAATACTCAATCCTAAATTAGTATCGTTCGAACCTCTGTAAACTTCAATGAAAACTTGTGGTGGGATGTCAGTTATAAAATCACATGGTAATAAGACAAAATTAGACGTATTATTAAACATTGAGTCTTCAAATTGCTGCAACATTGATCCTGTTGTGGCCCCATCTAAACCGTGACATTGAATTGAACTTGATCTTGTCAACTCTGGATCTCTTTTCAATTTGTAATTTTCAACACATTTCGATATCTGACTGACACTCTGAGTGTCCATCAACACTGAAACATTCTTGAACGGAGCTTGATCACACCATTCAAGAACATATTCTATCATTGGCTTGTTTGCAATAGGTAAAAGTGCTTTTGGAATACCAGTGTCTTTAACTCCAGAAATTGGAGATAAAGCGGAACCTTTCCCACAAAATATAATAGCATGAAACTCCATCTTGTTTCCAACTACCCGTTGATTCTATAAATTCAACCTGTTAGAGTAAAAAATTGTTACTCAAACCACTAAAACAACGGTTATTTCTTGACATGTTCTTATAAATCAATAGCCAATTTGAATACACATAATTTTTTTTCCCTCTTTCTTAGTCACAAACAGGTGAAAAAAAAGAACAAAGAGGTAGAAAAATTTCAGCACGGGGCTCATAACACCAATTTCTATACAAAAAGTTGGCTTACGTACTCACTTACATAATACATTGGTTTTTTTGGTTTTTCCTCTCCATTTGAGTCTTTAGAGGAAAATAGACATTTCTTTTGCCACCTGAAGAGTGTTAGCTGTAGATTGATAATTCAAGGGAAGATTCAATTGAAGAGGTTTAGTTAAATTTCTAGAATAATCAAACTAATTTAAAAGTCATAGATATTGATACAAGATTGTGCGAGAGCTAGCTTTCAGTAGAAGAAGATTTTAAGATACGATACAATCAACATGAGTGAAGAGAATGACCCACTTTTAGCAGCTTTAGATCAGGATGAAGTTGGAAATGAAACCAATAATGATACTCCAAGTGACCCAGAAAGAGAAAAAGCTTTAACCGGTTTAAAAAATAAATTAATTGAACATAGTCAATGGGACTCAAGATTGAAAGAATTGAGATTGAGTATACGAGACTTGGAAAAAGATTTTAACAAGACTGAAGACGATATTAAAGCATTACAAAGTATTGGTCAAATCATTGGTGAAGTGTTGAAACAGTTGGATGAAGAAAGATTTATAGTCAAGGCATCATCAGGACCAAGATATATAGTTGGTTGTAGATCCACCATTAAGAGAGAAAAATTGGTAAAAGGTGTCAGAGTTGCATTAGATATGACAACATTAACTATAATGAGAATTTTACCAAGAGAAGTTGATCCATTAGTTTATAATATGACTAGTTTTGAACCAGGTGAGATTTCATTTGGTGGTATTGGTGGTTTAACAGAACAAGTTCGTGAATTGAGAGAAGTTATTGAATTACCATTAAAAAATCCTGAATTATTTATTAGAGTTGGTATTAAACCACCAAAAGGTGTTTTATTATATGGTCCACCAGGTACTGGTAAAACATTATTAGCAAAAGCTGTTGCTGCTACAATTGGAGCAAATTTCATATTTAGTCCAGCTTCTGCAATTGTTGATAAATATATTGGTGAATCTGCAAGATTAGTTCGTGAAATGTTTGCATATGCAAAGGAACATGAACCATGTATTATATTTATGGATGAAATTGATGCTATTGGTGGTCGTAGATTTTCTGAAGGTACTTCTGCAGATAGAGAAATTCAAAGAACATTAATGGAATTGTTGAATCAAATGGATGGATTTGATAATTTGGGACAAACTAAAGTTATTATGGCTACAAATAGACCTGATACATTAGATCCAGCATTATTAAGAGCTGGTAGATTGGATAGAAAAATTGAAATACCATTACCAAATGAAAATGGTAGATTTGAAATTTTTAAAATTCATACAGCAAAAATTAAAAAACAAGGTGAATTTGATTTTGAAGCTGTTGTGAAAATGAGTGATGGTTTTAATGGTGCTGATATTAGAAATGTTGTTACTGAAGCTGGTTTCTTTGCAATTAGAGAAGACAGAGATTATATTATTCAAAGTGATATGATGAAAGCTGTTAGAAAGATGGTTGATAATAAGAAATTAGAAGGTAAGTTAGACTATGAAAAATTATAATTATAGAAAAAGAAGAATTTAGTTAAATAAAGCTTTTTCAAAAAATGGTTTCCCTTTTTTCTTCGAGTTTAATGAATACTTTGTTATGTTTATTTTCATTTTCTGTAATATTATATTCAATCCCATTTTAATGCTATATACAGTTTTTTCTTTTTGGATAAAAAGATTTCTAGAAAAAAATCAAAAGGAACCAAACAAAAAATTGAAAAAAAAAAAAAATACCAAAAATACACACACATACACAGAATAAAAAACTTAAAATCTAATTTCTTTTAAAAACATTTAAAAAATTTTAGGACTTTTTTGTTTTGAGTGTTTCATTTTATATTTTTTCAACATTTTTTCCTTACGAATGTTATCTGAATGAGCTTCTCTTGCAGCATTTAAATTTTCTTGTATTTGTGCTTCTTTTTTAGCTTTCTTTTCGATAAATCTTTGAGGAGAGACACTTTCGATATATTGTTTAAAGTTTGGATCTGTGATATTGTTCAAATGTTGAGCAACCCTACTGCCAATCAATTCTTTAACTTCTGGTTGCATTTCTTTAATTTGAGATTCTCTAATTTGTTGTCTTTCAGTAAACATTGCCTTTTTAACTTCGCTTATTGGCATTTGTGGTGGAGTCAATTTAGTAATATCACCCTTCTTTAAGATATTTTTACCCCATTTATAAGATCTCTTAATCAAAGGATCTCTTAAAGATGTTATTGAGAAGTTTGCAGGATTATCTAATTTAACTATTGATTCGTTGAAAAAAGTACGATCTTCAGAGACAGATTGAGAAGTTGAGAATTGACAATCTTCGATTGGATCAGGACGTGGCCATGGAATGATGATATGTTCGTTGTATTTGATTCTTCTATATGGCATGATTTTCTTATAATCTGGATCGTAATAAGAACCTTTAAAGACTAAATTATCTGCAGCAATATCAGTTTCGGTACCATCTTCTTCAACAATAGTACTAACGACTCTAACATCATTTGGATGAACGGTCTTTGGATAATCCAAGACATGAGAGTCTTGACCAGGTCTCCAAAATTGTTTTGGGACTGTAATTTTTCTAGTTTCTGAATTTTCAAGGTATAATCTATTTGTTGATTGATGTAATGCTACAACTTTAGTAATTGTATTTTTCAACTTACCTTTTGTAATTATAACTCTATCACCAACTTGAACTTTCCATTCTTCAGGTTTTGTAAATCTTTTATCTCTTGGAACTTCTCTAGAATCGGGTTGGAATGCTGGTAATTGTGCTTGTTTGGACATTTGCTCAAACATTTTTTGAACAGAAACTGGGAATCTGTCGATATTTGCACCATATCTTTTACTCAAATGTCTTAATGTCGACATGATTGTACAATTTTAGCTGTGGTGGGTTGAAATAATGTGGATTTGGTACCCTGTAGGAGAAGAGATGAGTTGTAGTAAAATGTACACAGCGTATGAGTTGTTATAAATGATGCAAACCAGTCATTAATCTACACTTTCATCCACCAATCCAATCAACACTTTTCAAACACATTTGTCTCTTTGTCTCTGAGTCTCTCTCTTTCCCTCTCACTCTATGCCACTCTCAAAATTTTTCAAACCGGAAACTCGCAAACTGGTGCACTCACTATTTCTTAGTCGTGCAAAGCCCAAAGAATTTACTGTGAACAAATTCAAAAACAAAATACATCACGTAATTGCTGATGTAATTGATATATTACATAATCTATTACCAAATAAAAATGTACTTATGTAATTAATGATATCATCATTTGGGTTTTCCTAATTAGGTAACAGCTATTATATTTCTTCTCAAAAATCACATGCTAAAATTGTTATTTCCTTATTGGGACACTACTGTAAACCGGCCTTATCAGACAGCAAACAGGAATTAAAATTAAAATTAAAGCAATAGAAAAAAGAAAAAAGAAAAAAAAAGGGCCACAATCTCATCTCGTGTTAAAAATTACATCACTAAACAATTTAATTTTAAATTACCGATTAAATTGTTCGGTAGCAGTTTGTTTGTCTTTTTTGTTTTGTGGCAAAGTTTTCATTCATACTTTATATAAATTCATTCCGATGCTTTTTTTAACACATCTTTAAAATAAGTATTTATTATCTATCGATTTTCCTCTTTTCCTGTTGTTTGTAAATTTTCTTTCTTTTTTTTTTTTCTTTTTCCTTTTCTTTTTCTTTCACTCTTGTTTGCTATTTTAAACTTTACTTTTGTTTTTTTTTTTACTCTGGGTACTAGATCTTTTAATTTACACCGTTTTGCATTTTGATCAACATTTTGCAAGTAGAGCACATTGCATCACAATAATACTTTTTCACCGCATACTATTAAAGCAGACATAATCTTATCATACCACTCTGATAATTGATTTGTTGTCTTTTAATAAATACTGAAAAATCCTTTTATTTTTTCAACTTGAAAAACAACCATTTAAAAAACCACTTTTCTATCTGATAACTGGTTCATATTTTAAATAATCAACCATTGAAGTTTTATCACTATACGATAGCAAAATGACTTCTGAGACTTTGGACAAGATAAACGCAAGTTTTGAGAAGAGAAAAATCTCAACTGCAACTTATACTCATATATTAGCATATCCAATTGCTTCTGATATAAACTCCTTTATTCATAAATTCTCAATACTCAATTTTTTGGCACCTTATTTTGAGTTTTTCATCAATAAATTTTTAATAATCTTAGCAAGTTTCCCATTGTTTGTCAATATTTGGAACAAGATTGATAAATTTACAGAAAGTAAATTAAATTCTTTAGATAAGAAATTCCCATCTCTAACTTCTGTTTCATTTGATGATTTACTTAAAAATTTAACTAGATATTATAATGAATACACAAGTTTAATTATTAAAAATTTTAAAAACTTGAATTTAAATATAAACAAGTTTATTTATAACAAGATTGAACCTATAATTTGTTTTTTTAACGATTCTTTTGAATATTCAATCAATACAGTCTTGCCTAAAAATGAAACTAAAATTTTAAATGAAAAATTTGATAATGAATACCAAAGAAGTGTTGATTTGTTCAAATCAATTTATCAAAGAAGTTTACCTTTGGTGAAACAAGTCACCTCTTATCCACAACATGTTAATGAAATTTATAACAATGAAAAGAAAAGTTCTGGTTCTTCAACACCAGTAGTTATTGCTAAAACATCAAGACGTTTATCAAATGAAGCTTATGAAAATACAATCAAACCAACAATTGAAACTAAAATTAAACCAACTTTTGAAAAATTATTATCAAGTACAAAAGAAGGTGTTAATGGTGCAATTGATATTGTTGATGATAATGTTGCTAAATTTGGTAATGAAGTTAACGGATTAATCAATCATGGTACTAATTTCTTAAACGGTTTAGCTGATGGTTCAGTTGAAAATGGCTCAAATTCAATTTCTGAAACTGTTAAAAATGGTTCAGATTTAATCTCTCAAAGTGTTGAAAATGGATCTGATAAAGTTTCTGAACTTGTTCATCAAGGTGTTGAAATGACAAGTAAATTGATTGACAGTTCCGCATAGTTTGTGAAATATGATGGATTTTAAACAACGCTGGTAGTTGTTGCAATTAATTCACCAATTAATTTTTTTTTTACTTTAATCTGTATTTTTTTTTTATTTTTTGTCTCTTCCTTTTAGTATGGTTTGTTTTTAATTTTTTGTTTTAATTTTCTTTAATATGTGTCATTTTAGTGATTCCCTAATTATCTATTCATACAATGTCCTTTTTACTGACAAGTATATTTTCAATCTTTTCGTTACTTTTATGTTTTATTAATTATCTTAGCACACTCTTTTAATTATAGTGCAAAGAAAATTGTAAAGCGATACGTCATTTATTGTACAGTTTGCATGGTTATCATTGCAACCAGATGAAAAATCTGGACCCTCAATTAAACCCGGCCGCATGTCAAAGTTTCCCGATCAATTAACCGTTTGTTGACATGACATGTGCGGATTTACACAGCACTTGGTACCTCACGTTAGTTGTTACTGACATCACCTTTTACTGAATCAGCTAATGAACTTTGATCATAACTAAGTTAAAAGCCACAATTGATCTATTTGGGGTGACCGATATTGACAAAACGGTAGTTTTAATGCAAAAATTAAGTTTATTATTATGTATTTAACTACAAACATGTTTTACTATCTTGGCAAAGCTATTGTTTCTTTTGTTTCTGTATTATGGTAAGTGATTAGGCTTTTTTTTTTGTAGCTTAATCAGACGCATTTAGTTTTTTTAACTACTCTATTTGAATAAGGCATCGCTCAAAATAGATTTACCAGACTTTACCAAATGGCCAACCAACTTGCAATTGCATTTGAACATCAACATTGAGCTCTTCAGCCCATTTTTCAACCAAATTTGGATCTCCCAGGAAACTTCTTCCAACTAGGCAAATGTCGCAATTACCGTCTTCTAGCAATTTATTTGCAGTTTGAGGATTGTCGATACCTCCAACAGCAGCGACTAAACCCGTATCGCCAATAGCTTGTTTAACATGTTTTGCAAGCTGCTGTTGCGGGATAGCAGATGGTGTTGATCTAGTTGCACCACCAGAAGAGCAATCAATTAGATCAATACCGTTTTCGATCAAAATTGGAGCTAATTTGATTGAATCTTGTAATCTCCAAGAATTTTCATTTTCTTCAGCGTTATCGCTTACACTGAGTCTGATGAAAACAGGGAAATCTTTAACATTTGAAGTTTTTTTGTAATTTTTAATTTTTTGCAAAATTTTGAGCAAGAATCTTGAACGATTTTCAAAAGATCCACCATACTCATCTGTTCTCTTATTGAAAATTGGAGTTAAAAACTGATGAATCAAATAACCATGGGCCCCGTGCAATTCGACAAAATCGAAATTTGCAATCTCGATGGCTCTCACTACAGCATTGAAATAATCGTCAATAATTTGAACAATTTGGTCAATTGTAAGCTCTTTAGCATAGCTGAAATCCTCATTCAAAGAAGGTCCGTACACTTCATCCGGCCACCCACCTTGCTCTTTTGAAGCTAGTTGATCAAATACACCATAGTATAAAGGTATAGTAGATGCTTTCAAACCGGCATGAGACAATTGAATACCAATAGTTGTGCCTTGCGAATGTGCAAAATCCACAATCTCTTTAAGTTTATAAGCCATTTCGTCTGTGTGGATACTAAGACAGTTTGGACTGATACGGCCATTGTACGAAACAGCAACACTTTCAACAGTGATAAGACCAGCACCTCTAGCTGCAAATGAACCATAGTAAACTAAATGGAACGGAGTATGGTTACCATTGTCAGCCGAGTATGTGCACATTGGAGACACACCAATACGATTTGGAATTGTCAAGTTTCTAATCTTGAGTGGTGTAAATAGTTTTGGAGGATTCTCGGTGCTTGGTCTACACGATCCGAGCCTCCTTGGCTGTTTTGGAGCGTAGAATGGGATACCTTCAACAGGTTCAAGCTTAGCTGTTGTCAAATCAATCTTATCAGACATCTTGTAGTTGTGAGAAAGTAGCGGAAAAAAGGAAGAGCGGGGAGTTTACTAATGGGTATGTTAAACTAGTCAAATGACACAAAAAACAGGATGATTGTAATTTTCAGAAACTTGTTGTTATTGATGTACAGTACTATACTTGAAGAAAAACAAAAAGACTGAAGAAAGTTTAGTAAATGCTAATCTACTCTTATATATATGATGAGTGAATCTGGAGAACAAGTCTGAAATCTTACTAAGACAAAAGAAAATCTCCGTCGCATGATGCTCGTACGGCTCATTTAAACGCCGACGGTAGGGGACGGAAAGAGAGAGAAAATGTGGCTGGTGAAATACCGGAAAAACTATTTAAATGAAAAACTAACACTATCACGTGATTGAATAACTCTCTTATTAAAAAATGTCTGAGCACAGCCTTAAAATAAAAAAACTATAGTCACATGACTAGACACGTGACTTTATTGGTAGAAGATTGTATGACATAATATATTACATCAGCCAAGACGGGTTGCTAAACAGCAGGGGGAAAGAAAGAGAGGATGCTCGGTCAGGGGTGGATGTGATTGTGGGATGTGGTGGACTTTGTGGTGTCCTGAATGACTTTATCTGTTTAAACACTTGTACTCTTTCTTTCACTGTTGTGCAGTTCTAAGCTTTTGAATCAATTGTCAGTGAAAACCTGGTCAACTAAGCGTGATATCTAAGGGCTTCAAGTCTACACACAGTGACTTATACAGCACCACAACTTTTGCGAAACGAAAGTGGCTAAAAAAGTGTCGTAACTCAACATTAGATTTCAACAGTTATTTGATCTAATTTCTTATATACAGGTTGATATATTGATCAACTGTACTCATTCAAACTAACCAGGCCTTTATTTTTTTTTTTTTGCCTTTCTTTGTCTTTGATACCAATACACAATACCTGAGCGCCTAGACACGCCTAGACACGCCTTGACATCCACCCAAATTATCATATAAATGCAATCTTAACCATCACTCCAGCATGATCGATCCATCACAAAGGTTGCGAAACGCCATAATAGAAGGCAACTTTTTCATAGTATCCCGTCTGTTGAAACGATACCCTGATTTACTAGATAATATCAACCCGGAAAATGGCTGGTCCAATTTACATTATTCGTCATATCATGATAGATTCGATATATCGGAACTCTTATTGAAGCTGATTTCTAAAAGATTTCAGTCATTCGCAACACCAAACTCAACAAACATGACCGGTTTCAGTAAAAAAACTTCCTCTTCATCTTTATCAACTCTTTCCTCACCTGCAACTCAGTCTGCTGGTAACTCTTGGTACACGCAGATAACGTCCGAAGATGAAATCAAATTAACTTTTAATAAAGAAACAGTGATACACACAGCATGCTTGAACAATTCAGTCAAGTCTTTACCACTGCTATTACAATACTTTAACGTTTGTATCGATCAAAGAGCAAATCACGGTTATACCCCATCTCATATCTCTGTTTTAAATAACTTCCCACATTGCTTGAAGATCTTGCTAGAGAATGGCGCTTATCCAAATATCCAAGATGATGAGGGCAATACTCCACTACACATATCATTGCAGTACGATTTTACAGAATGTATCGAATTGTTAGCAATTTTCAAAGCTGACGATTCATTGCTAAATAACGAGGGCTGGAAACCTTTAGATTTAGCTTTTAGCTACCAAACTCAAGAATTGTATGGAAGATTTAAATCAAGTATCAGCAAAAATAACAATAGTAATAATTATAACAAAACAAATATTGAATCATCCCTTTCGAAAAACTCAAATTTTTTGTCAACACCAACTATCCCTTACTTACCATTTAATGGTTCATCTCCAAGTTCAATAAATATCTCATCATTACCAGAATCTTTAACAACCACTAATAGCCCCATACAAAATACCAAAATTTCTTTACCAACGATTCAAAGCCGGAAATTTTCATTGTCTTCCAACAAGTCCTTAAATACCACTGATAATGATGATGATAAATATTCTGATGATTATTACGCAGATAGTCATTCAAGTAGTTCCACAATTGGTTCTTTTAAAAACATAAATAAAAATTCATCACCTATATATAGTAATACTAATTCACAAGGAACAAATAGTGCTGCTTCATTTTCAACAAATAAGAGTTCTTCAAGCTTGAATGAATCTTTTGAGAGTGCTAATTCTTTTAATAATAGAACCAAATCTAAAAGAAAATCACCTCCAATATCAATTATCATTCCAAATTCAAGCTCTTCAATGACACCTCCTCGTAGAATGTCAAATTCTACCTTGGTTTCAAATAACATTGCTCAACCAATTCTTGCATCTACGCCTTCAAATACTCAGGATAATGTCTCACCTTCGATACCAATACCACTTACTTCACCTGCGTCTAAAAGATTCTCAATGTCAATGAGAACTTTCCGTTCCAGTACCCCAAATATCGAACCTTCGTTATCCAAAACTCACACTAGAGGCTCAACTAATTCAAGTAATGGCAAAGCAAATTCATCATCTCCAATGAAAAATTCCAACAGTACTACCACCTCTGCTAATGACTTACATAGAACAGACTCACAAGGAACAATTACAACGCTTACATCTAATAAGTCAAATTCAGCTAGTTTGACCAATCCTTCAATAACTTCTTCTACTCACACAATCCAATCAGGACAAGTTCAAAGTAGAAAATCGTCAAACGCATCTATACCCAATTTCAGCGTTAACAAGACAACGTCCCCGATATCCTCCAACACAAGTTTGCAATTTTCTGCAAACTCGATATCTCGCCAACATACTCATAGCAGACACGCATCAATTGATTCCGCTAATAAGTATACTTTTAAACGTGACAGATCATACTCATCTTCGTCAGATTTGGAAGAAACAACTTCAAAATTAAGTGAATTCAAATTGCAGAATGAGAAAAGGCTGCAATTAGGAATGAAGCTAGACTCGACTTTAGAACGCAATAATAGATCACAGGAAAGTCTGGTAAGTTTCACTCCTACAGGTTCATCTTCTGTTAGAAGAAGCACGATTGGATCTAAAGAAAGCTTGACTTTTTCAAGAAAATCAAATGAAAATATGCTAGGACGGAGTCAATCCCACATGGATGATGACTTGAGTGACGAATCATGCAGCGTCATGAGCAAAATAAATTCAAAGTCAAATCAACCTCATGTTTCAACTAGCAAAAAATCAAGACTATTAAGTATCCCAATTGCTAGTCTCCGTCATAGACGAAACTTATGATTCTACCGCATTGTATAGCTTGTATATACTCAGCTATCTATCTATATATAAACAAAGATATACCTATTTGTTTGTTACATTTTCATTATCGTATATGTATCAGTAACTTCTAAAATGAGGTGCTTTGTGTTCTTGGTTGGAGTTATCCCACAAGGATAGCCACAGGATACACCAAAACACACAAACAAAGCACATAATCATCAAACTCATAAAACATTTCTCTATTAATCGTAACATTACTACATCAATTTAAACAATTTACGTTTTGTCAACATTCACATTGAACGAGGACTCGGATTCCATCACAGCTTCCAACTTCTTTCTCGAAGAGTTCAACCAATCTTTAAAAGCTTCACCGATCGACGAATAGTTATCAAAGTTGTTAACAACCATAATGAAATTATCAGCCATATCATCAACATCGTAACTGTTCTCACTGTTTCCATCAATCAAAATTTCATCTTCCAACTTGTCATCAAATTGGAAATTATCGTCCAAAGAGTTCTTAATAAACCCAATACCAGAACTGTTAATCTTATCATCAGCCGTCAACTCTCTACTCAAAGTCGAAGATGGCTTCATTGTAGTGGATGATGCTTGGGATTCATCCGAATCTTTAATCAACTTCAACTGCATCGTGTTGTAACTATTACAATGATCACACTTTGCACCTAAAAAATTATATTTAACGTTTGACTTCCCACCACAATCAACACATTTGATTTCTGTTCTCCAATTAGCCATATTTTCCGGCATTATTGAATTTTCAATTTCTTTGTCCAAAACTCTAAATTGTATCTCCATATTCACAACGGTTCTAGAACACAATGGACACTTGTATGAATGTTTTGTAAATTCATCATAACAATCTTGGTGAATTGGATGTCCACATTGCATAAACACCACGGTCTTAGTTGAATTGAACAAAAACTCGTCACAAATTGGACAATTCGAATGCGTACTATTTTCAATGCATTTGTGATTGGAGTGCAATTCAATTGATATACAGGCATTACAATTATCACAATGGAAATAATCCTGCCCTAGTCCTAATCCAAGACGACATATACCGCAGCTATCACAATGATAAATATGTTTCAAAGGGTCATTATCAAATAGTTTGCACCTCTCGCAGTAATACTCAGCAAGCTTTTCAGAGCAATTAGTACAGTATTGATCTGGTAATTGTGGTGTACCACAAAGCATACACAATATATGTGCAATCTGTTTTCTTTTCATTCTATGAGATGTCACCTCCTGATCATGACATAGTCTACAAGTATACCACTTTCTGCATTGTGAACACTCAACTTTACAATTTCTTTGGTAATGTTGACATCCTAGTATATTGTTTTCCAGATCATAGTAACTTGGCTCTATATCTTTTGCAGTTAAGATCACTCGATCATATTCGTTGTCTGAATCTTCTTCGTCGTTATTGTCATCCTCTTCGTCTTCCTCTCCATCATCCTCTCCTTCATCTTTATTTTCATGTTTCCGTTTTTCTAAATACGATCTTGACATCAACCGCTGAATTAAAAATCTTTGATCTCCCGAAGATAGCGGCAAATCTAAAATCTCTTTTATTCTACCTCTTAAAACGGTTTGATTGTTGAACTGATCAAAAGTCAGATAAGTCAAGTTTGAGTACGCAAACAACCGATCTTCTCTAAGCTGTGCTTTCAAATTCTGCTCATTTATCGGTTCTACAACCTTCTGCTCCACTATCGGTTCAACTCCTTTGGGCTCAGTTGTATACAAACCTTCCAAGGGGTATGATATATTAGAGTTTATAACTTCTTTTAAAGAGTCGCTTAGATCCATATAAATCTTGGTAAACTCATGTCTCTTATTACTAAACATCTCTTCAAACTTTGGTCTGTTGAATTCAAAACTCGGAGCTTTCAAAACAGGGAAAGCAGTGGGCACAGTTAGACTGTTTAAAGTTTTCGATAGTTTGGTAGAGCTGTAATCTCTCGTCAACATAGACAAATTTGGAATCGATGGCATTGAAAACGAAGGAAGCGTTCCAACCTGTTCCAAAGCTTCTGTGATTGAATCATCATCCGAATCGCTCATATCTCCACTATTTTCAATCTTCACTACCAAGGGTTCTTTCGATGCTGCTGGATCACTCAACTTTGTCTCCATTCCCATCATAACACTGACAAATCTATATTAATCCAATCAAAATATCCTCCAGTCAGTATATGCAGTTAAAGATACCAAGTCTCAAGTTAAGAAAATGCACATTAAATGTAAATTTATCCCCATATACCCCATCAAAAAACGAAATACCCGCCCAACCACAAATATTGTGCCACTTCTTCTCATTTTGACATTTTTTTCTTTTTTTGCTACTTTTTTAAAGGATGTTGCGGCACACTTTGGAGAACATGTTATTTAAAGCCAACTGTATTGTTTATCAATATGAACCTGTTTCTCTTTGCAATTGGTTGTTGATAGATGTTGCATTTACATTAGCCAATTACTACTGAATCATATCAAAACACAATGGCTTTCACTGATTATATTAAGTTTAGCGGTTTTAGCGATGACATGAAGTCGAGGAACTTTAGGTAAGTTTAATCAACCATGTGATTATTTCAAGTACTCAATCTAATGATAGACAAGTCTTGAAGTAGATTGCAATAACAGAATCAGGTTAGAGAGCAATTGATATACTAACTTTACTACTTTTTGCCACACTTACTCTCTATTAATTGAAACAGTCTTTATGGGCAGTGGCTAGGAATTTCCTCGGTGTTTTTGTCACTAGCGTTAGGTATTGCTAACATTTTCCATTTCAATATCGTTATAGTGTTTGCGATTATTGCTATTGTTCAAGCTCCAATTTTGGCATTTGTTGAGATCCCTTTCTTGTTGAAGATTTTCCGTGTTCCTGACTGGTTTATTCTTGCTGTGCAAACAATCGACACAAACTTTAGAAGGGTCCTCTTTTATGCTGTTATGGCTTTATTACAGTGGTTGAGTTTGACTACTATGGTGTGTTCATTGTTAGCATTAGCTATCATTTTCACAATAATTGCTGCTTCTTATGGTCTAGCTGCTATTTTGAAGCAGGACTTCCACAAATCCAATGTCGTTGCCAGTGTTGACGTTGGAGAGCTACCAATTGATGCTCAGATTAGAGAAGCTTTATAAGATTCAAAAAGCAGTTACAAAAACCGCAACTACAGCAGTCGCTGAACCCGTTAGTCTTCAGGTCTTCCAGGTTTAATTTTTTTTTCCTTTTTCGTTGTCTTTTAGTTTTATTTATGTATGTACAATTCGAAGTTTGTCTTGCCATTGTATGGTGTAATATTTGATTAACTTTGCAAATGCTATAAACTACCATTTGTATTTTTTTGAAAGTAGTGAAAGCTCTTTAGTTGTGCTTATTACATTAGTTCCAAGCGTTGCTGTGAATCACCAAAGTGATAAGAACAGATTTGCTGAAAGGTTTTTTAAACCAAAAAGTACAATGAGATGTGTCAATAGACGAAAAAAAGAACATGATATTGGTGAATTATAATTGTTACAAAAGAGAAAATTAAAACAGTACAAATTGTAAATTGTTTCTCTAAAAAGATAAAAAAATAAATGCCCAAAACGCAACGAAGTAAATAAAATGGTATAAATGAAAAAAAAAGGGAAAAGACAAAAAGTTTTAGAATATGTAAAGCCATGAATTTTGGAAAAAAAACAAAAAATATCAACTGAGTTGTCTATTCAAGAAACATAAGTATATAAAATGCCGTAAAATGAAAATATCATGGATTCAAATAGCAGTTTTAGTTATTTTCTTGAATTCTTTAACTGTTAAATACTAGTTCTTATAGGGTGAGAAAACTCAGTGTTGTGTATGCAAAGTAAGTTTGAAATAACAAAAAAAAAAAAAAAAAAAAAGATGAAAAAAAAGACAATAATAGAAGGTTTGAAATTGATATGAACTCAAGGACAGAGCTTAATCAACTGTAAATGCAAAAAAGAATAAATGTGTACTTGTATGTTAAACTTATGAAGAATCAACCTTTTTCAGGGATACAGCCATGTATCTTTCTCATGTGTTGTTTTAAATTATCATTACGATTGAACCTTTTAGCACAACCTTCCTGTGGACAAACAAAAGGTTTTTCACTTGAATGAGATCTCATGTGTCTTTTAACGTGTTCAGGTCTTTGAAATCTAGAATGGCACAAGGGACATTCATGGACTTTTTTCTTTTCTTGACTTGAATTTTTAGAACGTGATTTTGAACGAGATGACTGTTGTGGAAGATCAAGTGTATTAGGTTCAGTTGAAGATGGTATACTTAGTACTTGTTTAGGTGGAGAATTTGAAATCGAGTTGCTTGGTAAATTTTTATTCAACTGTTGGGAATTTTGAAGACTTGAGAGATTTTCCTCTGAAATTGAAGCCTTAATTTTATTCATTGATGAAGCTGATCTTCTTAAGGATTTGTTAATTGCTGCGTTTTGAAGCAAGCTTGTTGAATGTCCTGCTGCTGGGGAAGTTGAATTTGATGAATTTGGCGGGGTTATATAATGCAAATGAGATGCTTGCAAATGTTGATTCTTAGCAAGACTTGTTTGTTGTTGTTTTGGTTGAAATGATGAATTGTTTATGGAAGAAGACGACGACGATGATGGGTAGGTGAATGAAGGCGGAGGGAATGTTTGATGTTGGTTATTTGGAAGTTCCAGTTCTGGTGTTTCTGAGATAGAGTCATTCTTGGTAGCGTCAATGAATGAGTTTGTTGTTCTAAGTGCTGCATTTTTCGCTTCTTTTGAGGATGCAATATCACTTAAATTGATAGAAGAACGGGATCTAGTCAGTTTACTAGCTGGATGTAACTTGAAAGAAGGCGTTGTTGTTGCTCTGTTCAAGACTGGTTGTTGCTGAGGTGGCTGTTGATAATGATTATTAACCGCAGGGGTTTGCTGCTGCTGCTGCTGCTGCTGGTGTTGCTGCTGTTGTTGCATTGCAATGCGGTCAATTAAAGATTGCTGATTTGGCAACACGGAAAAGTTTTGGAACGTTTGTGGTTGAGTTTGCTTTTGAGGGAACGAGCAAGTCTCTGGAGATATGGACTCGACATTTGCCGAGTCAATTAGTAATGGCAGATCATGAGCACTGTGTAAGAAATCAGGATCGATAAAAGTTGAATTGCTGGATAACCCAGTATTTTCCAAATTTTGGTTCACGCTGACAAACTGGGAAGAATTTTCGAATGAATCGTCAATCATCTGATAATTGCTGCTGCTTAAAGTAAGGTTTGTTAGCTTCCCACCAAATTTCCCTTTCAAAAGCATAGAGGGACTGATAAAATCAGTCTCTGTATGGTTCCCATCATCATTATCATCATCTTGTTCTGTCATTGGGACATTTGAAGTTAGTAGAGAGATGTGATTCATTTTGCGTGTTCTTCTAACAGTACTCTTTTGTGGTTTGCCAATACGAGCGTGTAGCTCACTATCTTCATCATCGTCCTCGTCCCCGTCCTCGTTGTCCCTATTGTGATTATGGTAATTATGGAAATCATTGTAAACATCTTCATCTTCATCTTCGTCCTCTTCATTATCATCATCATCATCATCGTCATCATGGCGACGATCGCGGCGGGTTCTTCCTGGTGTTCTTAATGGTGTATGGAATGGCGATGCATGGAAATGGTTATCGTTTAACAATTCGTTATTTTGCTGATGTAGTTGTTGTTGTTGTTGTAATTGTAAATCTGTGTCTAAATGAGTCAAGGATATTGAATTTGTGATTGATTTATGTTTTCTATGCTTGCTTATCTTTGGAGATAAGAAATGAGGTGGTGTATAGAAAGGGTTACCATTTAATGGAGATTTCTCAACCAGTGATATTTTCGATCTACTTCTTCTATGACCTGCAGCAGCAGCAGCAACAGCAGCTATAGAATTATTTGAAGTTGAGTTTACTATATGTCTTGGTGTTATAGTGCCAATTGATTTTCTCACTGGTGTTGTTTGTACAGGGGTTGCAGTCACTGTTGAATTTGGGTTTGAATTTAGTCCTGCAATTGATCCTGTTGTTGATGATCTGCGTCTTGATATTGTTGAGTGTAGAGGGGTTTGATAAACGTTTGCAAAAGAATTTGAAGAAGCCGAGGAAGGTAGCTGGTTATGGCCTTGTGTGGATGAAGTGATTGAAGAGATTGTAGATGTTGAAAAGGACTCTGGAATCTGGCTTATTGGTGGATATTGTAAATTAGGGTCGAAATGATAAGATACTGGAACAAAATCAAGAATGTCGGGGTCTTCTTGGGTGCTAGAGGCAGAATTTAGACTTGTTTCTGGATGTTCTTCATTCCGTATGAGGGAATTGTGAAATTCTTCATTAGGATAAGTGGGTTGAGCTGGTTGTGTATGTTGTTGATGCTGTTGATCTTTATTTTGCTGATTATGAGAAGGTTGCTCAGGGTGATTATGATTTTGTGTATTTTCTTGTTGAGTAACGGGAAGTTGAAACTGTTGCTGATGTTGTTGAACCTGTTGCTGAACCTGTTGCTGTTGGTAGAATCCATGACCAGATGCCGAATTTGCAAATTCAAACAAATCGTAGTTTTCAAAAGTTTGTAGCGCCAACGTGTCGTGAAGTAAAGGTGATGATGAAATGGTAATATTTGAGTTTGTAGTTGAAAGATTCTTAAGAGGGTGGTTGTTTGCAGAGGGAGGAGATGACGACATCATAGTATTGCGTATATCTTCTTTCTGCTTCAACTTTTAAAGTGTTATATACCACCAGCACACACACACTGAGAATCTCACAAGAAACCTGTTGAAGTCTTTTCTTGTCTTGTTGAAGTAATTGGACTACTATTCCGTATAGCAGGGAGTCGTTGCTTTAGCTTTCAAGTGTGGTGTATATTCACTCTTGTTTACAATTTACGTATTTCTAAACTAAGAAACACCTCGAGGTTAAACAATTAACCTTCAGAGAATAGTGTAATGGGTGGTGAAAGAAATAGTATTAATTCAACTGAGATACAGCTGTGTAAGTAATGGTTGTTTTTTTTATTTTCTTTCTTTTCCGATTTATTTACCTACAACCTTTTTTGAAATTATCAAATTAGTACTGTAGTCAAGTTTCATCATGCAACTTTTGAGCAGTTGAGGTTGTGAGTTTCAACTAAGATTGAGTCTAATTGTCTACAGTAGCTCAGTTACAAGACAAGACAAGACAACGAGTAGCTTATCGTCACCACAACCACACCGAAAACTGCTGAAACTAAAACAGCACGCACCAGGCGGTCACCAGGCGGTTACCGGGGAACTTCCACCGGGCAATTCCCACCGGGCCACGTACAAACACCAAAAAAATTGACCACTTTTTTTTTTTTCTTTGTGTTTTTTTTTCCGCCAAATTTTTTTTCTTCTGTGCTGCGCCGTGCCGTGGTGGATTTATATTTAGCAGCAAATTTCACCACGGGGATTCGCGGTGGTTTTCCTGGATTTGGTGCACGGTAAATCTTTTATTGCGTGGGATTTTTCGCTTTGTTGGCGTTGGCGTTGAGGGTTTCCCAAGTGGGGAGAATAAAGTGTCTGACTAGATGTATTATATATTTTATTAATACACATGTGTGTGTGTGTGTACATATTACAGATACAACAAATACAAATTACAAATTAAGAGATGTATAAATGACGAATTGTGGAGAGTTGTTGTTCAGATAGAAGAGTGTTTACAATCTGTTATAGCTGATTGCTTAAAGAGTGACAGATGCGCATCGTTTGGAGTAAAATACAAAGTAGTCATTGCCTTGTAGAGTAGTATTTTCATACAATAAAACAGTTATATTGGTTAAAATATAACAAAATACCAAAACACAAAGTGTAATCGATGTAAAAGTGGACGCAGGAACAGTACGGCAGCGTGGGACGAGTACCAAGATCTCACCTCTTTAACTGGGAGTGAGCACCAAAAAAAACATCTTGATTTTTTTGTAACTCCAGCTAATCATCGAGTAAAACGGTGATTTTCAAAATTTGTAATTGTATTTCAAATAAAAGACATTCACATCCAAGTTAACATTCACAACCATCTCTCATAACACACAAAACGGTTGAGCTGAGCTGAGTAATGCCATTCCATTCATTCTACTTCATGTCAATTCATGTCAATGTTACATTTCGATGCACTCAATTAAACCCAATTTGGGAACTTTTTTCACAACAACAGCACAGCGTGTGTGAAATTTTTCACTAGATTTTGCTTACGCGTCACTTTTCCATCCAAAAGATTTTTTGTTTTGATTTGATTTTTTTTTTTTTGTGTTTACGTCACGAAATTTAAGTGGTTTTAATCTCAATCACGCGTCTACCGTTTTGGGAAAGTGGTTAAAAATAGAAACTAAAAATTTTGGTTTCGCGTGGAGAAAATCTGATTCTTCAAAACGGGGAAAGAAACAGCGTTACTAAAATAAAATATAGGTTTACAACGATCTCTTGTTCTATGGAGGGAAAATTTCAGCAGAATTGTTGTATTATAAGAGGTATCATTTACTTATAGCAAGACTTGAAATTATTATGCAGAATGGAAGTCTTCCACAAACTTATCAATTTCATTTGGAAAGATGTAAGACTTTTAGCAGCATTAGTCACATTAATAGCATAATATCTGCTAGAAATTACTGCGCCTATACTACTAAGAGAGTGTGGTTTTCTTACTGGTATCTGCCAAATAGAGTAAGCTCAGTTAGAGACACTCGCACTCAACATTCTATTTGAAGTAACATTCACACCCAACGTAATGTATTAGGTAATCTACGATTACATCAGGCGAAAAAGATTAATTCATATATAACGGGCTGTGTTGTTACTCCAATCGAAGTCGATTAGCGTCTATCGACGCTAGTGTCTGCATCCTCATCCTTTTTTAGAATTTAGGCTATTTTTCCCACATCAGCTGGCGGTAGTTTCCGGGCACATACCTCACAGCACACACCTGTGCACCACGTGTGTTTTTAGTATTTAGCCAATCAAAAACCGCAATTTTGTATTTATATGAGTGCAGACAGGCACCGAGTGATTAGGTGATTAGGTGACTATCTAGTGACTATCAAGTGGCTAAGTGCACATGTAGTAGTGTAGTAGTACATTAATTATTAGTTAGGAATGTATCACATTTTTCAACCTAGTTATAGTTAGTTATATACTAAACTATACTTGACAATTACCATTACATATGAGCTTACCTTGTATATACTATATAGTGTGTATATAATATATACACATTAACTAGTCAATACATCCGGGCACACCCGGACACGCCGGGGCATGAAAAGTTGCAAACAAGTCTTTTGCGCGGGGCCGAAATCGAAGTCAAACTGCGGGTCGAACCACAAAAATAGCGCGAGTCCCGTTGTGGCAGTGGCAGTGGCAGTGGCAGTGGCAGTTTCAACCTCCACTTTTCCCTAGTGTCGCCAAAGATCAACTGGGAACTGGCACTCTCTTGTACAGTGAGTGTATTGTATTGTAGTGTATTACAGACAAACCAACATCAACACTAACTAACTAAGTAACACTTTACTCTCTTTCTCTTGTTCACAGTAAATGTCATGTAGTTCCATTGAGTGCTAGCAATTGAGTCCATTGAATCCATTGAGTCCATTGCACTGTACTGTACTGTACTGTACTCACCACAATTGGCACACACATTCCCTGCAATTGCATCACCAATTGAATCATTCGAAATCTCTCCAGCTTTTACTACATGGGTATCCGATTCACCAGGTGTTTCTCTCTACTCACTTACTTTATATATATATATATGTAATTGTTCGCTTAAATACTTTTAACTGCGTATTTAGCTCTTTTAATTCCCCGTATTTTCTCCAAGTTTAATACTTTAAGTAGAAACACAGTAAAGTACAATACTCCACAACACTCCACTCCACAATGTTCTCAAGATTCTCTTCAGTTAGAAAATTCTCATCAACAGCTTCATCAGCTTACAAAGTCACCGTTTTAGGTGCTGCTGGTGGTATTGGTCAACCATTATCTTTATTAATGAAATTAAACCATAAAGTTACTGCTTTATCTTTATACGATTTAAGATTAGGTGCTGGTGTCGCCACTGATATTTCTCATATCCCAACTAATTCTGTCGTTAAAGGTTTTGGTCCTGAAGATGATGGTTTAAAGAAAGCTTTAGAAAACACTGATTTAGTCTTAATCCCAGCTGGTGTCCCAAGAAAACCAGGTATGACTAGAGATGATTTATTCAATACTAATGCTTCAATTGTTAGAGATTTAGCTAAAGAAATTGCTGATACTGCTCCAAATGCTGCTATCTTGGTTATTTCAAATCCAGTTAATTCAACTGTTCCAATTGTTGCCGAAGTTTTAAAATCAAAAGGTGTTTACAACCCTAAAAAATTATTCGGTGTTACTACTTTAGATGTCTTGAGAGCTTCAAGATTCTTATCTGAAGTTGCAGGTACCGATCCAAGACAAGAAATTGTTCCTGTTGTTGGTGGTCACTCTGGTATTACAATTGTTCCATTAATCTCTCACACTAACCACAAACAATTACCAAAAGAAACTTATGACGCTTTAGTCCACAGAATCCAATTCGGTGGTGATGAAGTTGTTCAAGCTAAGAATGGTGCAGGTTCAGCAACTTTATCAATGGCTCAAGCAGGTGCTAGATTCGCTTCTGCTGTCTTGAACGGTTTAGCCGGTGAAAAGAACGTTATCGAACCAACTTTTGTCGATTCTCCATTGTTCAAAAAAGATGGTGTTGAATTCTTCTCTTCAAAAGTCACTTTAGGTGTTAATGGTGTTGAACACATTCACGATTTAGGCTCTTTAACTAACGCTGAAGAAGAAATGGTTGCTACTGCCAAGGAAACTTTGATTAAAAACATCCAAAAGGGTGTTGATTTCGTTAAACAAAACCCATAAATTTTAACTGATTTTGTTTTTGTTTATTAAAATATCACAAATTTTATTTATTGTTTATTGAAGAGAAAAGTATAAGCAGGATTTCACTCATAACTCACCAGTGAATGAAAGTTTTTCTGTTTGTACTTTTTCTTTACTACAACTATTTTTCTCTTCTTTTTTCTTTTATTTACTAAAAAGATATATATTCGAATTAAATTTATTCACAAAGTGTCGTTTCATATCGTAAAATTCCGCCTCCCTTACACATCCACTCTCTTTTTCTGTTGCAACAACTGATAATCATCCACAAGCAACGGTTCGTTCTCCACCAAAGCTTCAATATGCGGATCAATAAACTCATCACACATAAAAGATTTCGTATTACTCACCAGCTTGTCATTAAATACCCCTCCAAACTCAAACTTGTTCTCACACAACAACTGTTTAACACATCTCCAGTAGTACTGCTCAGTGTCAAACTTCAATTCAGGAAACAGATTCGACAACTTACGTTCCCCGTAATAACCCAATTCTTGTAACAGTAAAAACGGATCTAGTAATCTTTCAATTAGATTCTCATTCAAATGAAGGAAAACAGGTGTGTTTTCAATATAATTACGACCAAAAATTTTATCGTAATTATACTCAACACCTTGTGCAAGAGATTTATCCAAATTCCCAATAATCTCCACCAAATTCAAATAATCTGCAACAGGATCAAACTGTAAAGTGTTCAAATGTGAATATTTGTCTTGTGGGGAACCACCATTGTCCACTTGCTCAACTTCGCCCTGTCTCTTTTCCTGTTTCTTCCCAAGCCCGAGATTATCATTTGTTTGAAGTATCTTTTCTTTCCAATCAACAATTTGCTCTTCGTCCATAAGCGGCTGTTTCATAACCTGGTATGTTTCCAAGCCGAAAACTGAACTAGCAGCAGTCAAAATTTCCTTCCCGTTCAAAAAGGACTCGTCACCCGTGACAACCTGACTTAACAACCCGTAGTATGATTCTCCATTGACTGCATAATACGTAGCCAGCAAGATACTACGCAAATGCACACTTTTCGAAACAATTACAATATCATCAAACGTTGAATAATCGGCAATTGTCCCTTCCATATCATGATAATTCCCACTATTTATGAAATCCAACGTATACTTGTCTTTTAGATATCTTTTTGGCATTGTGGAACCATTTGCATTCCCGATTTTTTTACCTGCTATATCATAATAAAAGGGACTTGTTGTACGACGCTCAAAATCCGGGAACTCAATCATCTTGTAAGCGTCAAACACTCTGGATGTGAATACATGGTCCACGTTGTAATTGGTTAGTGTGTTTGGGTCGATATAAACAACATTCTCAAAACTTGAAGTTAGCAACGCAATCATCTTGTATATATCACGTTCATTCATTCTGTCACCCATTGCGAAATCTTTACTTGAAGTCGATTGCGATTGTTTGAAAGATGCTATCGAGTCAATTAAAAACCTAGTATTCTCCACACCTAAGATTTCCCAAGACTTGACACATTTCCCACTGTACAAGGGCACAACTCTTGTGCAGAATTCTTCGTCCCATTCCTCAGGCGTAACTATTATAATCTCAATTGGAACTTGAGTACCTGCTCTTCTCATTGACATTACATTTAAGATCGAATACCAATTGTACTTGCTCTTACCACCTAACAAGACAACACCATCGTTTTTGTAAAAATTGTACTTGAGCTTGCCAACTTGTTTTCCAATACTCTTGACTATTTGTGAATGTGATTTCTTCATCTTGCTGACAAACTCATTCTCATTCAGCAGTCGTGGTTGCAAACTCAGCAGCATTTCCTCCGTGATCACAGTATCTGACTTCAAATACTTCAAATCTCTCTGATGAGCGCGTTCAATCTCAAACTTGTCTCTTATTGAAGCAACTCGGGATTCTTTCAATGAGTCGATAAATGTACTGAAAAACTCACCTGTTGTCGCATGGCTTGCATCAGATTGTAAGTCAATTGCGGGCAACTTATGCACTTTGCTGATTAATTTCCCGTTCTCACTTTTCAACCAGTCTTCATGTTTTAAAAAAGACTCCAAAACAGATTTTTTGATCCTAAACTTAGGTCCCTCACCGAGTATATTAGTAGACACATCTCTCGGATTGGAAAGAACTGCAATTGTTCCCAAAAACAGCAGTATAATGAACCAGCTGCAGTAGCTTATTAACTTGGGTTTGCGATGGAGTAGTAATTTGAGTTGTGACTTCATTATTTGTATATACAGTTGTTATGGGTGTTGCTGCTGTTGCTGCTGCTGCTCTTCTCAACGGTTCAGCTATTGCAATCAGACAGAGATTCTCAAATGTGAGGTTTCAGCAGTTTTATCCTGTTATTTAAAAAATCTGAGCAGATAGCTCTTCTTTTGCATAACCCTAAACATGAGCAATCATAACATTTCTCAACTCCATCAGATGTACTGCAATTGCAAACTACAAAAAAACATCACCTATTATTATTCAGTGCAACTACTTTTGAACCCAACTGTTAAAATTTCCACCGCTTGTTGCTACTACTGCTACTTTGCATACACTTTGCACCGCATTAATTAACTTGCATGCATATTACATTAGCGTTTATTTTAGTCTCTTTTTCCCACATAATTGTTCCAAACATTGAAAACAAGAAAAGTAGTCACACGATTCAAGTTAGTTGACTTTTTAGAACTAACTTGATTAGGAAACCACGTACCACGGCAATCTGCTATTACCTACTGCAGAATAAAACCTTGTCTTACTATTTTTTTCGTATTTGTACGCGTTTGCCGGATTAATGCCTCTAAGCCTTCAAGCCACCTACATAAATCCGGTATCACTTAATGTAATGAACATAACAGTTACCTTTTCAGTCTGCTGATAGTCTAACCAGTGATAAAGCTTGATCTATTCGTCTTCTTTGCGTAATTCCAGCTATAAAATCGAGTGAAACGGTTTGAAGGCATTACCAGACTCGACTGTTTTTGTTCATTCTGTCGCTATATGAATGCAAAAGATGCAGATTTATTGCCCCTTTCCTTCGTTTTGCATTGATACAGAATTCTACAGTCGATTAGCATTGCGTCTGGGTTTTACTACACTTTTACTTTTCAACAAAAACAAACAACTGTTTGTGAAACCACTAATATCATGTAGCAAATAAATCTATTTTACAAAAAACAAAACTAATTATACATTGTTGGTGAACGCGTTCATTGGTGTTGAGCTACCACTTCTAGAAGAGTCGTCTGCACCTATAACATTATGTCTTCTTGACCGACTTTGGAAAACAACAAAATTTTCATCAACTATATCAGGCATGACTTCAGATATGTAGTAATTACCACCATTTGAAGTCCATGAGACTGAATTTGTACCGTATGTGAATTTTGATGTTTTGATTCTATTCAATATTGAATCAACAGTTTCCCAAGTCATTGTGTAACCTGGTGGAACAATTGGTTTTAAAGATATCAATTTTGTTCCAATCTTCAAATCACCAATCAAGTCAATCACTTTTTTACTCAAGTCTGTATCAAACAAGTAATTGTTAACTAAGATAACATCACATTTGTCGATTATCTTCTTAACAGGTTCATTGTCAACAAATGATTGCGATAAAAAGAATTCAACTTTACCAGTTGACAAACCCAGGATTTTACATCTATTTTCAAATTCTTTTGTTTGTAAATCACATAATTTTGAAGCATGATCCATAATCTCAACTCCATATGAATCACAACCAAATTCTAACGCTGCTTGAATTGTACAATTACCAACACCCGATCCAAGATCCATAAATATTTTATCTTGACTCAATTCACATTGATTGTAAACCATTGACAAAAATGAAGGCATCAGTTCACCATAAACATAATTTGAAAAAGCTTTATATGATTTCAATTTTTTAGAATCAGGTAGTACTCTACGAAGATAACACTGATTTAGAATTTCATAAATTAAAACTTCAGAGACTGTTTTTTTATTCTTTGTAAAATCAATCATTTCGTTTGTCTTTTGTAAATTATCAATCAATTCATTAAATTCATCAATTATTTGTTTCATTTCATTAAATTCTTCATTCTCAAAATGTGTAATATAACGCCCAACTAAACATTCGTTTGGTGATTCATAATTAACAACTTGACTGAAATATTTCTCAGGTAAATATGTGATTGCAATCAGTTCCATATTTCTTCCAACTTCATCAAATGGATTAAATTCGCTATCATGTTTAGGTAATGCTAATAAATATTTTTCTTTATAGTTGAAAAATGGGAAATGTAAATACACCTCAGTTGGCTGGAATTTTTCATCGTCTAGAATATAGTTTTGGATTCTATCCTGTACCAAATCGTAACCTGTTACTAACCCTTGATGTGGGATCTCTATTGGTTCGTTGTTTATTTCGTTATTGAAAAATTCATGTTTGATAGTAATGTCTTTTTGTGCTTGCAAGTTTAAAAACCAAATCATCTTAGGTTCCTCCGGTTCCTCTGATTCTTCATGTTCCTCAGGCTCATCAGATTTTTGCTTCTGATAATCGCTAGCACTTTCATGAGTTTCATCTTCTTCATCCAGCTTGTTGTTTTTCACTTTTGATTTTGATTTTGATTTTGCGGTGTTTTTAGAGATTTTCTTTTCATCAACTTTCCCCTTTTTTTCTTTAGTCTTGTGTAATTTTTCATTTTTCTTTGATTCAAGTGATTTTTCCTCAGCGGTTTTTCTTTTTAATGTCTTGCCACCTCTGTAATTTGATTGTCTTTCACGAACCATCATTTCCTCGGGTCTGTAACGGTCAACTTCTTTTATTTCTCTTTTAGCAGTCTCATCAAATGTTTTCCCCTTTTCAGAGGCACCCAAATTAGTGAAATATGCAGTTGCAGCTAATAGCATTTCAGTTTGAGAACCAGAATAATAAGAATTATTTTTCGGCTTGTTAGAACTTGCAGATTGTGGCTGTTTTGCTCTATTAGCTGCCCTTTCGGCTAGTTTCAATTTCAAGTTTCTTTTAGCTTCAGCTTTTAATCTTAGTGTTTCTTTACGTTTTGCTAAGCTTTCAGGATTGATTTCTCTTTTTTTCTTTTGTGGTTTAGGATCAGACTCCAGCTGATTCAGTTGCCTCTTTTGTATATCTCTTCTTGAATATGATTTGGTGCTTGAAGTTTCGGTAAGTTGTGTAACATACCAATCGGCATCGGCTAGTAATTTATCGAGACTACGCTTGGCTATACTACTCTTTTTTGACTCTTTTGCAGTGTGGGTCTCTTGTTGGGTATCTCCATTACTTTGAACAGTTTTATCCTCTGGATGCAAGATGTCGTCTTGTTGTTGATTCACCTGATCTGCGTTTTCAGCAAGAGACTGTCCGTGTCCGTGTCCATTTATCATGCTTTGATCCTTTGTAGCTTGAATTGCTTGTTCATTGGAACTGTCATTGTCACCGGCACCCATAATCAGATTACTACTCTGATCATGTCCATTTTGGTGAACTGTTGTTGAATCAGCAGGAGTTCCAGCAGAATCACCAACTTGACATGCACGTGCTGAATCAGGGTTGTAGGTAATTGGTGCAGCTTCGGACACTTTCGACTCGTTGTCGATTGGAACCACTGGCGATTCAGCAGACACTTGAGAGCGAACAGAGGAGCTTGTCAAGTCGAGAGACTTTGCTTTCAGCAGTGTTGAATCAGGCGGAGATGACGAAGAGGACAATGAAGTATTGCTTGAGGGGGTTGTGCCAAAACTGCTGTCATGCTCAAAACCTGACAATGCTGTGCCTAATGAATCTTCCGTCTCTAATTTCATCTTTCTTGTCAGATTCACTCAGTATATCTACTTTGATGAATCTGTAAGAAGTCGTTGTTTAAAAAAAATAATGTGTTTATAGCTTTAATCAACGCATTTCCTTTATAATTTAACTTTTATTTTTTCAATTTCGTGTAAACAATAAAGAGAAAAAGTTCCACGCATTGTTTTTTTCTTGAGACACTTTTTCTTCTTTACATAATAAAACCAGCAGACTAGGTAATTTTCCAATTACGTAGCTTAAATTTACAATTTCAATTGTTAATGGATGATAAGCACATTTTTATTTTGTTTAATAAATATACACTTACAGTACAACCACTACAACGACTTTTTGGATCTTCTTGGGATCAAACCAATAATCTGGTTCTCATTCAATATCTTGAAATCACCGCTTTGCAGCAGGTCAGATAAAGATGCGTCAGAGTTCAACACTGTGAGCTGTTCTACTATCTTGCCATAATTATCGGCATCTTTCACCAAATCTAACTGGTCAAAGAACCTCGTTATATCCAGTTGCAACTTGTCAACACCCTCTTTGGAGAACTTGTTGCAATTTATGATATTTTTCTCAAAATAACTGCAAACAACCTGGGTTATAATGATCTTCAAATCAATGAAATCTGCAAAAGAGATTGTAGTTCTCAAGTATTGTAAATCTTTTTTGATTGAGGATATAGGTAGCGTTAATTCAGTTGGATTATATGAGTTTTGATCAAAATTGTGCAAATTTGACCAGTTTTGGTTGGTTTGAAAGTAGTTGTTCATTAAACGATTCAATGATTTTTCAAAATAAGTTTTGAAATATTTCAATAACGGTTGTAAGATGTCTTTATTATAGCCTTGAATGACAGAATCAAAAAACGTACTTTGCTGATTATTATTGTCATTAATTGAATCCCACAATTCAATAAACAATAAAGACTCTCCCCAATTTTGCATTGACTCGTTCATGTATTTAATTGAACACCAAATTCTACAAATTCTTTCCAATGGGGTCACATTGTCAATAGTGGTTTCGAAAGAAAGAGATTCTAACGAGTTGAGTCCCTGTTTGATTTTCTGGAAATAGAAATTTAGCAATTTTAGTTGAATTTCACTTAAAAATTTGACTTGAAAAGAGATTGGTAAATTTTGGTAGATCTCAGTAATACCTTGGATTAAATTTTTCAAATTTATAGCAGATTTTGTAGGTTTTGTCTTGCCGGTTTCTGCGAAATCGTAATCGATATTGAAAGCATTTGAAGAGTTAATCAACTCATCGTACCTGTGATTAACAAAAAGTTTTTCATTGGATAACCATCTATTGAAAACTAAATCATTTGCTAATATCAACTTTGGAGTTAGTAAATTCAACTGATTTTTGAAATGAAAAGTTGATAATACGTATTCATCAAATGTCTGCAACTCGAAAATCACATGACTTAGTAATTTATCATTTTGCGTTTGACCCAATATCAAATTCAAGTCTGATTGCAATTTATCACTGACAATTTTCAAAACTGAGTTTACAAAACAACAATTGAAATTTAAATTTAGTGTATTTAATTGTTTAAAGATTAGTGAGAATTTCAAGTTTGCAATTGGTAAGTTATTAGTTAAATAGCTTTTGGTGTATTTTAAACAGTATTCGGGCTTGTCAATTTTATTAGTGTCGTTGTTACCTTGGAAATGGTATATGAATTTAGTTTTAAAATTGTTTGTTAATAAATCAAAACACCAAAATAATGGTGGATTGTCATTAGAATTAATTAGCGGGTCTAGTAATTGAATTTCCAACAATTGAGAAAACCAGTTTTTTTGGTCTTGCATAGCCGAAGGCTGCAATTCGTTACTTGACTCCCAATTTTGGAAAATTGACTTGTCAATCTTTGAGTGGAAGAATGTGTAAAGTTGTTTATTGTTGATCAAATCAGAGAATTGTTTACTCAAATGCTTAGAGTAAGAATCGGTCGATTCCAAAACCGTTGCATCTTCGTCATCACTGCTAGCTAGCGAGTACTCCATCTTGAAATCATTAATCAGATCGGAAAATTGCTGCAACTGAGTAATACACTCAGCGACATTTTCTTCTCCGTTTTTCCCATTCTGTGACAACAAAGCCAAGTCAACTTGCAAAAATTTAGTCAGTTTCTCAGAAATCGACAAGTAACTGTGATTTATCTTTTGTAATCTGATCAAAGCTAGTCGTTGTGCTAGTTTCACATGAAGCTTTCCAAGTATTGACAAATTGCCGTACTTTTGCTGCAAAGCTTCCAAAGAAGCCAGATCATTTGTGTCCACAATTTTTGTCAACTCTTGCTGCAACTCATTGGACAAATCCGAGTCATCAGAGACCCTATTGATCGAATCTAATGCGTCATTTCTGCTCTTGTTGATACTTGCAATAACAGAATCAACCTGTTTGAGTCCTTGCAACGAGGGAAAACTACTGTTTAAAAATTGTTCAATAGTCATTCACAGTGTATTCAATTGGTGAAGAAGTAGAACGATACTCAGTAGTTGCTATGAAACAAGTTATAGAACAAGAGTGGTATAAATAACTGAGTTATCTAGTCAGTCAATTATGCCACTTTTCATCAATACAAGACACTTATTTAGCTAGTTTATAGTATTAACTCAATAGAAATAAGCAGTTACGTAAGAAATTACATACACAGACTAAGAAATAAATTTTAATGACACATAATTCAGAATTGGCAGACACTCATATGTGAAAACAAAAATAGATTAGCACAGCCTTAATAAAAGTTTACAGGATATAAAAAAACAAGGCAGTGCAGATAATAGAAAAAAAGACTGCTTACATAATATATTGGTTATCTTATGCAGCTCACAATTTGTTTTTAATATGTGTGTGTGTGTTTATGGACAATCTGTTGAACTAACAGCTGTTCAGTTAACTGTATGTATGTATATATAATAAATACACTAACTAACAGAAAGGCAAATAATCATTGAATCTAGTTTATTTGTTTTTTAAATATTACTATCAATAAACTGATAAACAGGTTGCATTACATTTGTTTCCTTTCTTCCCTTTTCTCTCCACCAAAACGCTGTGCGTCGTTTCAATTTTTCACTTTTTCACTTTTTTCAAAATTTTTGCACATTTGCGTCTCCTGTGCGTTTTCATTTTACACTGACTGCTGTGGGTGTTTATTGTAGTGATTGTCTGTGTGTGTCTGAGTGTCTCTTTTGTTCAAGGCTAATTTATTACAACATAATTTTACAATCTTAGACATAGATACACAATTTTAGAGCAATTTACCTGATTTCCAACTAGAGAAAGAACCAATTAGTGCTCAATTGTCAATTCACACCACTATTTTTGACCTATACACAAACACCACATAATAATGAGCAATGTAAGTGTACACTCCACCATACAGTGATTTATTAACATTGATCAAATGAATGAAACTAAATACTAACAATTGAATACTATGATTATAATTTCATTACTGTCCCATTTATAATACAGTCAAAAGAATTTAGACTTGTCGTTGTTGGACCACCAGTGGTTGGTAAGTCTGCATTGACTATTCGTTTAACACAATCTGAATTTGCAAACGAGTATGATCCAACAATTGAAGATTCATACCGTTACTATTGTGAAATAAATGGCATTTCCGCTTCTTTAGATATATTGGATACAGCAGGACAAGAAGAATATTCTTCAATGCGTGATTTATACATGAAAACAGGTGAAGGTTTCTTATTAGTGTTTTCACTAACTGATCGTAACACATTTGATGAAATTTCAACTTTTTACAATCAAATAATGAGAGTCAAAGGTGAAATGGTTAATTTCACACCAATGATCTTAGTTGGTAATAAATCAGATTTAGTCCATGATCGTCAAGTCAGTAAAGAAGAAGCAATTAATCTAGCAACCAAGATTAACTGTGCCTATATTGAAACATCAGCTAAAAATGGTATTAATGTTCAAAACGCCTTTCACGGATTGGTGAAAATCATCTTGAATAACGGATTCCAATACGCAGGCTTAGAAGGCACACTTTATCCTGATCCAAGACAAGAAGCTATAGAACTAGCAAATAATAATAATAATCTTAATAATAACAATAATAACAATACATACAATTCATCACAATCAGATGCTGTTAACGGTAATGGTACCGTTTTAAATAATAATCAAGCTAATCAGAAATCAAACAACAATTCGAATAAAAACAATAGTAATAATAATAGCAATGGTGGCAATTCATCTTCAAACAACACGAAAAATTCAACTTCTGGTAAATCAGCTGAATCAAATGGTTGTTGTGTCATTATGTGATGGTTCCCATTTGTTAGTCCAAACTTTCTTCCTTTCTGTTTTTCTTCTCTTTTGTTTTTCTTTCTTACTTTCTCCTTTTTATAATTTACCTTTTTTTCCGTGAAAAAAAGATACCTGAAAAGTTTCAAATATAATTGATTTTGTCTTTGAATTGCATTTCTTAATCAGTAACTGATACACTAAACAGAAAATACTGGGATTCCTCTTTCAAACAAGCAAAGATATAGTAGTGTCACGATAATATAATATAAAACGAATGCAGTTATCCAAAATTTGAAATTCAACAGATAAAATAAAACTCAAAATAAAAATAAAATCAAGAAAAGAAAATCACAGGCTGAAGAAAATATATAAATAGAAAAAAAAAAAAAGCTATTTAATAAAACACGTACTTTATATATTCATTGCTTAGATAGCTGGGGTAGGTTCCAATTCTTCAGCTGAGACACCACCATCAGATGTAGGAACAACAGATGGAGCACTTGGCAAGTCTTCAATGACAGTTTCCTCAGCGGTTGCAACAGGTGCAACAGCAGCAGGTGCTTCATCAACAACAACAGGAGTAGTGGTGGTGGTAGTGGTGGTGGATAACAATGGCTCTTTTTCAGATTCAGATTTGGCAACACCAACAGTGGAACCAGCGGTTCTGACTGGGATCTTAGCCTTGATGAATTGACCAACTGGTCCTAATTTATCCTCAACATTCTTTAAAGCTGGACCGGTCTTGGTCTTTAGCAATTCTAATAATTCAGCAATTTTATCTTTAACTAACTTGGAATAAGTCAAAACAGCATCATCAATTTGTTTTTGGTTCTGTAAGTAAACAACAGGAACGGTAAAGACAGAAACGGTGGAAATAAATAATAATGTCCATAAATTGAACCATGAAGTTAATTTGAATAATAAGTATGAAGCGAATGCTGCTTTAATGGTAGCTTCGATATCTTTAGCATAAATGATATCTTGAACTGCAAGCTCAGCTTGTTTCAAGTTTGAAACAACACTTGGAACAACTTTGTCAGCACGATCAGCAATAAAAGTTTGATATTTTGGCTTGAATTTACTAACAAATCCTTCACCGGTAGTTAATCTACCAGCGTATTCGGCAACACCGCTAGCTGTAAAGAAAGAAAAATAAAGATTTGACATCAAAGGACTCAATTTGAGTCCCGTTTCAGTCTCAAATAAAATAAATGTTAGTATTAATAGTCACTTTGTAACTCGTGAATTGATCGCGTGACGGTAAACTTTTCCACCCAGACCGATGGATTAATTCGGGTAGACGTTGAATACAGATCAACATACTTGATCCGTATCAGTTCTATACAAACCACACATCCACCATCACACAAGCAATTCCACAATTGACCAATTGCATCAAAAAATAAAATCAAACAAACTAGTTAAAACTTACCAATTAAACCCCAAAATGCTAAACGCAAAGTAATACTCAAGACATTGACATACTTCAACAATAACAATGATCCGATAAGAGCACCAAACACTTTACCTGACTCAGCAGGGTCTTTCCAAGTGACCAATTTGCAAACTGATGTTGAGCTAACACAAGTAGAACAAGATTTGCAAGATTTGCAAGTACCTTTACAATTAGAAGTAGACTTGGTAGTTGACATTTTTCGTTTAAAATTCTTTTTTTCCCTTTTTTGTATAACTCAAAAGTTTATTACTACGCCGTAATTCAATTAATAAAGTTATTTTTTTTTTTATCAAATAACGGAATAATATAAATTGATACAAATAATGGCAAAAAAAAGGTCAAATCAATATACACAAAACGGTTTGTCCACTCCGGCAGCTAAAAGCAGCTTTGCTCATTAATCAACTCACCTCGCCCCAAATCACACACACAACGGCAATCAATCAGACGCTCGCTCCATTTTCAAAAATTTTCTCTCTTCTTCGTACACCAGCCACACCACCAGCCACATCAGCGCTGTTGCTGTTCAATTTTAGCTATCGCTTTGCGATTGCCCTTTGAAGCACTTCTGGCATAGTACTTGATAGCCATGTTCATATTCTTGTCAACGCCAAATCCTTGTTCGTAGCAAACACCAATCATGAATTCAGCTTCAGGTAGTCCTCCTTCATCTGCAGCTTTGCGTCCCCATAAAAATGCCTGTTGTGGATCTTTAGCTAAGATGTTTGGTGCTCCTGATCCGTACCATCTTGCTAAACCAAGTGATGCGTATGCGTGATCATTAGCAGCAGCTTTTGAAAACCAGTAAATTGATCTCTTTGGGTCGGACTTGGCCTGTTTGTTTCCACATGACTCTTTGTCCGACTTGAAATTGCTCGTTGGGAAGTAACCTTCGTCGTAGTAATAACCTAGCGATGCCTGTGCTTCTGTGTGTCCTAATTTAGCAGCTTCTAAATAGTAAGATAATGTCTTTTTCGAGTTTCTAAACACTTGTAATTTAACCAGTTGGTTGATTGTGTGTCTTGTCTTTGGTGTATCTTTGTCTAAGCATAGAATCTTCAAATCTGTCTGGTGTAATTTGGCTAATGTATATAATGCAGCTCTAGAATCACTAAACGATCTCGCCGATATTAATGGGTCAGATCCCATGACTTTTGGATCTTTTAATGCCTGATACGCCTTTTCATGCCAATTGATAGATTGTGATATATCCAATGGAAGTCCATTGACTCCAGCAAAATACAGCATTCCTAATTGACACATTGATGAAGGATCACCTAAGTTAGCACCTTTCATGAAAAATTGAAATCCTTGTTCAACGTTTTTTTCGCAACCTACACCTGATTCTAAGCAACAAGCAACACGATAACATGCAACTGGATCATTCTGTTTTGTTGCTGCATTATAAAACAATTTAAAACCTTCGACTTCATTTTTATCAGCTAATTTAGGATGTATACCACCAGAATAAATATCTCCCAAGTACAATCTTGCTCTTGTTGAATTTGGTGCAATTTGAACTAATTTCTCCAACACTTTAACACTGGTATCCAAAAACTGCTTTCTTTGTGAGTAAAGCATCTTGTATGGTACTGGTTTCTTACGTTCTCTACCATCAATTGTCATCTTTGATATAATTTCAGACCTCGATATGGTTTCAAGTAGGGTAATAGCCCAATCGAATTGGATCTCAGGGGTGAAAGTTTTGTAATCTGCAACTGCTAATTGTCGAACTCTCACAAAACGAGCCATTGTTTCCTCGAACGGTTCTTCTGATTTCGAAGGCAATATTGGTTCAATAATATCATTGTATAGGATCTTGTAAGGAACGGTTGAAGTTGCAGTTGAACTTGCATCCACTTGAGTGGGTCTCACTGCTGAATCTTGCTTGTCTTTTTTTGCTTCAGATTGCAAGGGTTGTTGTGATTGAACACTTTGAGGTGCTGCTTTAGCTGTCTTTGTCGCTTGCAGTTCTTGTATTGGCTGAGAAGATTGAAACTGCTGCTGCTGTTTCTGCTGCTGTTTTAACAACAACAACTGTTGTTGTCTCTCTTTTTCAGCAGCATCTTTGGAAGGACCAAAATCACTGTTTTTTTGTAAAGGCGATTCGCTTGATATTGGCTCAAGCTCGTCTTCTTGTCGTTCACTTACCTCGGCCAATGGCGGTGGTAGCTTTCTTTTAAGTTTTAAACTCTTCTTAGAGCTACTAGAGCTCTCTTTCACCAAATTGGATATTTTTTCGCTCAATTTGTTTTCAGAAGAATTTTTAACGTGGTCCATGTAAAATCCAGCTTTTTCAAAACCTGAACGATAGATTGATTGTGAGTATGTAAGAGAACCTGATTTCTCCAATTCTTCGTATGAAGGGGGCAAGTCGTCGTCGTCATTATTCATACTGGATGGATCGGTAATTTCGAACCCGGTTTGGTCTTCAGTTGGAATCAAAGAGTTTTGACTCTCTCTTTTTAAGTCTTGTTCTTCTGTAATTTGATTCTTTTTACTAGTTGTTAAAAACGTGTTTATCACAGGACTGCTAGAATTAGACTTTAAGTCTACTGGTGGAGGTGGTGGTAAAGGCGGGGCATCACTGTTATCGCTAGCCTTTGTCACAGTTTTGTGCTGTTCTGGAGTAGGTGATAAACTAATGTTCTTCTCATGTGACATCGACATATGAGAAGTGTCTGCTGAGTTAGGATTAGGGCTTGATATGCCATTACTCTCTACTGAAATCAGCGAGCCCGATGATCGGTTTTGGTTGCTTAGCTCGTTCATCTTCAGCAACAAGTGATCAATTTTCTCTTGCAACATATTGATTCTGTCATCTTCCACGGTCATAGAAGAACTTCGAAGAGAGTTTTGATCAGTTGAAGAACTATTTTCTTTTCCAAAAGGTGATGGACCACTTGCATTCCCTCTGTCATTGTTTTCATAGTTTTGAGTCGCTGGTTTAACGCTCACGGAAGAGTTTCTTTCATTAGTATTTGGTTGATACCCTCCTCCATTCTGCTGATCTGCAGTACGGTAACTGCGGTGATCATAAATTCGTTCTTGTTGAGTAGCTGGAATAGGGCCGCCGCTTACTGGTGGATGTCTCCCTCCACTAGGTGGTGAATTAGCAAACCCAGGAACTTGTTTCTGGCTTTGATGTGCAATCCCCATTCCATGAGTTGGTTGATTCCAGTAATTATCAGGCACCTGTCTTGAGTGTCCAGGATCACCAGAATATGTTGGATGTTCGCTTGAGATACGTGAATTTTGTGCTGGACCGTTTTGAGCGGGTATACTAGAGTTTAAATGATTCATATCTGCAACTAGATGTGACTGCTGTGTGAAGTTGCTGCTGCTGCTGCTGCTGCTGCTTCTATAATTTGATGGAACAACATTGCTGCCACTGCTTGGAATTCTGTTCTGAGATGTTGATGGAGGGGGGTTGCCATAGTTTGAAGAAGAGTTTGAAGAAGATCGAGAGTCGTTCATTGGTCTTGGGCCATGGAATCCCTGTGATCTATAAGACTGATGCTCTTGTGGAGGTTGTGCGTACTGCGGTTGTTGAGGTGGTGGTTGTCTATAATGTGGCTGATGTGGAGGATGATGTTGTTGATGATGATGATGTGGTGGTTTCTGTTGCTGTGGATGCTGATACGCGTTTTGTTGATTGTTATGGTATGGCTGATCGTATTGTTGATTACTATAATTGTCGTAAAAGCTATTCTGCTGTAACTGATGCACAATATGACCTTGAACTTCCTGTATTGGAGGACGGGACTGCTGGTGGTTGGAACCTGTATAATATTGCTGCTGCTGCTGAGAAGGAGGGGGTTGTCGTCTGTGAGGTTGGCCTTTATATTGGTTAGCTGAAGATAGCACTTGTGGAGTGTTACCGCTAACAGATGGGAAGGGTCCGTCGGACAAGAGATTTGCTCTCAGTTGTGCTTTTTTCGTAGGTTGTGACATTCTACTATATATGATTAGAATGAGCCACAATAATGAGCAATTTTAAGTAAAATCAATAGTAAATTTGCAATCAAAAATTCTCTAAATCAGCGTGTTTTAAAGCTCTATCTAAAAATAAACACCAAAACCGAGTTGATACAAGTGAAATAAATAAAAAAAGAGCTCACCGTTGATAAAAGCTGCGCCACAATGATTGTAGATGTTATTTGAGTGGCGCATTATAATGTGGCTGATGAATATTTTGGTTCGGCGGTTAACTTTAAGTTGGGGTGGGAGTGTTAAAGAGTTAAATAGATCTGAATAACGATTGATTGGTGTTAGCATTGACGGTTGTCGGTTAACGGAAAATCTGTATGATTAAAATGAATGGTAGCAACAATGGTTGAAAAGTATCGTATTGTTGCAACAAGGTTTCTCATTTATTATCAGGCTAGTCAATAAAGGTACGGTTGAGCTTGCTCAAGCAAATTAAATGTAAAATAGTAGGTGTAACGGGATAAAGAACTAAAGTGCATTGAGGCTTTATACTTTTTATTTTGTGTTTAATACATAGTTTCATTCAAAACAAAAACACCCAGTTAAACTACAGTGAGATTACGAATGTAATGTACAAAAGAAAAGTTATAAAGTGGGCGCGTATTTTTTTATTTAACTTATACAGTTGATCTGACCACAAGCAGCGGTTTATCGCTTTGCTCATGAAACTAATCTCCATGCAAGCATACTAACAAACACACCCAACAACACCATACAACAATTCTATCACTTTAGTCACCGCCTTCTTCATCGCTTACATCTGCGCCTAATAAAATGGCCTGGGACGCCAATGGAATCAATACTTGGCCAATTCTGGAGTTATTAAACAACTCATCAATTATTTCTTCTTTTGTTTTGTCCTGTCCATTGCTATTCTTTTCGAAAAGCTTGTTGAAGTTGACAATATCTTCAGAGCAGAAAACATCCACCAAGTCATCATCATTTTTGTAATCCCCGTCATCATCCTCCCCGTTATCATTCAAATCGTGTTCAAATTGGTATTCAATGTTTTGCAAAATGGCAAATTTCATCAGACTGCCTTGTTCAATCTTGCCTTGGAAATTTTTATAAATTGGAGATTTTATTTCATAAACAAAAGGATCTTTTAATTCTATCAGCTGTATTTCAGTCTTGTTATCCTGCTGTGTATTCAACATTTTGTTCAAGATTTCAATGTCCCTCCTGTGTCTTTCTAATATCAAGATGCCTAATAGTCTATCTTGCAATTTGCTTGTTGTTGTAGGTTCAATCTTATTGTTTTCGGATAGTCCATTAAACATCAGAGATGAGTACTCTGGTGGAATTGAGCTAAGCAACTCTTTTCTTTGAAAATACAATTCATCCTGTTTAGCTTCCCTAACGTCTTTGATGCCTTTAAACAATGTAATATTGTAGTCTAACGGATAGTCTGAGATCTCCGACAACTTTCTCAAACTGTCGGATGACAAGTTGGATAACTTCAACGGAGTGTCTAGAAAAGTGGTCTTGTTACCACTAATTAAAGTGTCTGTCATGTTACTGAGTAAACGAATAAATATAATGTTATTGCACTAAACTGGTAAATGACTAAATACACCAAATTTTAACATCTAGTTACTCAAAGAGCTTTCTTTATCAGGTATCCGTTGTCATCACCACTCTGTAATGTAACAAACTCATAAGCTTATACCAATATGATACAATACATGTGTATGTTACCTGTTGCTGCAAATCTCCAACCACCATTTGGTGGGGCGCCGCAGGTCGATCGACGTTTTCTTTTAGCAGATAAATTGACGCATCGCCGTCCCTTTATCTTTTTACTTTTTCTCTCTTACACACTTCTACTACAGTACCATATAATACTTTTATCAGTTAGAGATAAAACACTGTTGTTACGAAACAGTATTTACCTGGTGTACATTCAACTCAGTTACTAAAGCTAACATACAAACATATTTAAAATGGGGAGTTTTATAACTGAGTTATGGGAATCTGTTTTCCAGCCAGGCACAACTCCGGCATTGATTGTGGCGACGCATTGCTCGTTTGGAGCTTTGATTGTCTCGTTGATCGTGTTGATCTACCTTACTAAATCGATCCATTTCATAAATTTGCTGGTTATTGCGTGTTTACTATGGGGGTCTGTGACTTGGTTTATAGCCGAATTGAAAAAAGAAAAGGCAAAGCTCAAGACTAACGAGGAGCTACAGGGTGATGTTAAGTCTAAAGAGACTAAAAAAGATGAGTGATAGGTACGCAAGTGCGGTGTCGTTCGATGTAGTTTGTTTATTTTATAGATAGTGTACATAATTATAATTGTTGCAATGTAAAAGTAATTAATTCTTCAGATACTTGATTCGAATGTATGTACTACTTGTAAATAGTCTTTTATCGTGATAAACGCTAAGAGAGTGTTTATTCCCGGGTAAGCTCAAGGCGGCGCGCGCCTGGCGAAGCTCAGAGAAAGAAACTCGCCGTGTATATATACATGTTATGAATATATACAGATTAAACAAATGTAGAGTGTATTTAATGTACAAGACCCATTGAATAGTTGAAATCTACAAACAACCAGTTACGATAAATAACTAGCATTTTAGTATGAGTGAGAAGAAGAAGTTCATGCCTAAGAACCCTGTTCAATTGGCGCCTCCAAAAGACGACTTGATATCAAGAGCTGAACTATCGCTGTGCGATGGTAAGTAGTTTCCAAAAACACAACATGCGTTGTTTGATTTGAATGCATCGGTTCAAACCGAATTTATATAAACAGACTTATATATATACTAACTTGTACTAACTTGTAAATCTTATAGGTGAAAGCTCGGACAAGATGTATATTGGCATCAAGGGAACTGTATTTGATGTTTCGCATAACCAATCCGCATACGGTGTAGGCAAAGGATACCATGTGCTAGTTGGAAGAGACGCTTCGAGAGCACTAGGCAAGTCATCATTGAAACCCGTGGATACAGACCCACAGGTGAGTTGGGACTACTCCCCATTGACTGAAAGACAATTGAAAGTGTTGGATGACTGGTACACGTTTTTCAGTAATCGATACAATATAGTTGGCAAAGTCTCAGACTTGCCAGAATTGCCTCCTTTACAAGCTTTGAATAAGGAAAAATAAGAAAAAAACAAAAAACATCAAGAAACCCTGTGTAAATATGTATTTATTTGATAAGATTAGGACCTACTATATGAGTAATAATAAGATATTTTAAATTACAAAACAGTATAATTAACGGTAATCAAACCAGTACATGTGCTAAAGCATTACATACAGAGAATCACTAAAAACAATAAGGACGCTTGACGCTTTGTACAATAGTAAAATAATTAAGCGCTCGCTTCTGCTGGTGTCTTTGGGCTTTGAGATGGCTATGCGTCAGAGTGGAACAAAGGAGATTCTCCAGTGAAACCGAAGAAGAAAGAGAAGAGGTAGTATTGATGCAGCGGTAAACGGTAATACAGGGTATTCATTTCATTTTATTACAAAGAAAGAGAAAATTATTTATTAATTCACTTAGATTGTATATACATACACACATATTCATTCACACACACACACCCTAAGTTTTTTACAAAGTCTATATTTGCACCACATTTTTCCGTTCTTGTGTATATCAAATCAACACCATTGCTTGTATATCGAGACAATATATCCTTGTTAGGTAACCAAATATTGTATTTTACTTCTTGCTATACCTGATTTCACCAGATCATTTCATCATCCTCAACACAAACAAGGCTGATCACATCCACGCATTTATTTATAGCTTTTTTTTTTTTTTTCCTTTGTTCTTTGTTCTCTGGGTGTTTTTTTTTTTTCTTTCTCTTTATATTAAACTTTAACCCTTCCACTTACGGTTGTTTAATCAAAGAGTTGATTCTTGTCAGTTTGTTCCCTCATTTGCATCATATCCTTGACAAAAGAGTCTTCAAATAGACTCAAACCGATTTTCACATTCGTTACCCTATTGGCTCACATGCATAGTTTTATCTGTTTCGCAGATTTATATTAAACTACTCGGTATTGACTCTCTTTAATTTCAGTAATGGATGCTGGGATGTCAACAACTGCTGCTTCAGGCAGACGCCCGCAGATGAATAATAATTTGGGCAATAATTTGGGCTCTTTACAATCTAATGCTTACAGAAATCTAGAGCAAAGTGCTTATATTGATATTTCTTACGAAACTCCAACAGAGAAAAACAAATCGTCTACTGAAAATCAACAATTTCAACAATTTCAACAGTTCCAACAACAACAACAGCAATTCCAACAACGACAGCCGGATCCTCGACAATTTCAAAATTACCCTGCAGCTCCAATGTATAGACAACCTCTTAACTATTCTCAGCCTCAGTTTGACCAATATAATCTTAGAGCACCACATATGCAACAGCATCCAGGCTTTAATTATCAAAATTCTTCTTCTTCGGTGAAATCGCAATCCCACTCTCGTCGAAATTCATTATCTTCCACTTCTTCCTCTTCAGTTCATAATTTCTTCAAGAAACAAGGTGGAAAACTGTTTAATAAAAATTCCAGAGATTTCGCTGATGGTGATGGTGATGATGATTTCGCTGATGGTGGTGGAGAATTGCCATCTGACGATATGCAAATATCTTTTGACGACTTGACTCATATTAGAGGAGGTGGAAGATACGGAACTTCCCATATCGATACAGCCACAATCATTCCAACTCTTTCTTCAAAACCTCAACTACCTAAAGGTCAACTGTCTAACACTCAATATCGTAAACAACTCACAGCACATAAAAAATTGTTAGCTAGTCAATCTGCAAAGAAATTAAATGAACCTCCAAGAGCAATGAGTTTACAAGGTTCCGGTGGATACGGGCCAATGAGTAATTATCCAAGAGCAATGTCAATGCAGTCAAATCCACTATTTGCAGGTCCACCACCTCCAGGAGTTCCTTATGCTAGTAATGGTAGAGGTGTGTCTCCAGTTAGATCACAATATCAGCCCAATTTCAACCCGTCTTTCAATCAGCAGCAACATTCAATGATGCCAATGAACCCGCCAAGAGCAATGTCTTTACAATCTGCGCCAATGTATGGAAATGGTAATCCAATGATGATGGCTGGTGGTCCAAGATATCCGAATGGAAGATTACCCCCACAAGCCCCACAGAGACAAATGGATAACAATAATCCAACGTATATGAACCAAACCCGTTCTCAACCTGTTAGAACAGCACCAGCACCAGCACAAGCACCAGGATCAGCACCACAGTTCCCACAGTATTACCCTGCGCCATCACCAGATCGCGCAACACTACCACCACAACAGCAACAACAGCAGCAATTCCCATCGTCTACAGTGAACAATCAATATCCTACCCAGAATGCACCTATGGAGAACAGTTACTCTACTTCAGACATCAACGATACTATTCATGAAGATGCCGAGCCAGTCAGTATATCGTCTTCAAAGAAAAAAGGGAAATTGAACAGATATTCATTCTCTGATGGTCTTTCCGATAATGGAAACTTAGATGATGAAAATGAACCTGCTGTAGAGGTGGAAGAATTTACTTTTGAACATCATGCAGAATCAATTCAAAGACAAAGTCTACCCAACAGTGAAAAACTATTTACAGAACCTGTTGAAACTGAACGTCAACCTCAACCTCAACCTGAAAACGAAACTGAAAAGGAAAATGTCTTTGAAAACAAAAAGATTGAATTTTCAAACAATCAGCTTCCTCCAACAGCAAATGCTAAACCTGTTCGACACGAAAGAGTGACCTCTTTACAAAGTGCGTCATTGATGTCGGCCTACTCTGCTACATCTTCTGCTGATAACAGTCCTAATAAAAGACAAAGGCAATTAAGTTCTCAGCTTTACCAGCTTGCTGTTGACAATAACTCAGCTACTCAGGATGTTTTTGTAACGGCATCTGAACTGTTGCCTGATCAAACCGTTATTGAAGGTGAAAAGACAGATAATGAGTTGATGGCTAATCCCCTGATTGGTCACGATACCGACGGTGACAATACTTTAGACTCTACATTACGTCCAAAAGATATCTTGGCAAAACCTCAACATGAAGTGACCTCCCACAGCGTCGATACAGAAGAAGATTTCAACACATATCAACCTGATGCTCCTGAGGATGCAATGCCTCAAAACTCAGATGAAACTTCAAAATTGGCTAATGAAGAGATCGAGGAAAATGAGTTATCCCCTCCTCCAAATCCTTCAGCTTCTCTTGACACTCAATTAGATTCTCCTAGAATTTTTGAGGATGACTACGAAGAAAGCTCGGTCGACTCTATTCGTCGTACTCCCGAGCACACCGTTGTTGAGGAAGTTGGTGGTTCAGTGAACGAGACTAAATCTACACTAATACCGAATTCCAATGTTGCCAAAACTACTCCAAAAATATCCATTGATTCCAATGATGGTTTTATCAAAAATAATGGAAATGAACAACCAATACCGACATCTTCTGCTAGTTCTTTATCATATTCAACTCAAGATTATCAAAGCAAGTCTAAACCTTTAACAAACAATGGCTTGCCCAATATTGAAAAATCTTCAGATGAAATGTCACTTTCATCAAAAAAGAAATTTAGAAGACCACCACCCCCACCATCACCAGAGAAGAATTTTAATGTGGGAGAATTTGATAATTCAGCTTCGCCAAATTTGCAATCTGGTAAAAAATCAACTTTTTCTGGTATCAAAGAAGCCTTTTCAAAACCGGCAAATTTCAAATCAAAAGCAAGTGTTGCTTCGTTTTCATCACCGGCATCAACATCTTCCTCAAATTTTGGAAACTCAATAATTACTACAGCTGCTATTGCTTCTTCGGCTATCAAGCAATCAGGAGCTAAAAAATTCTTCAAAAAATTAAATCTTAAGAACAAAAACAGAAATTCAGTCGATGATGTTCAGGAATATGACGACGATTATAACAATGTTCATTCTAGTACCATGACACCAAATAATACAGAAAGATCATCAAGGTTAGCAAACTTGTCAGTTGACACATCGCTAGCAAATAAGTCCGTTCAATCACACAATGATGTTGCTGATAAATCCAAAAATAATCATACAGCATTGCATGACACCCAGGAATTGTCTCAGCAGTTCAATAAAGCATTGCCCAAGACTCCAATGACACCGCTAACGCCATCTGATACGTTACTAAACTATAGACTCTCGTTAATGCCTCGTGATGATTCGGGATTGGAGCTCAATAATTTCTTGGACCTGAACGAACTAGATGAAGATGTGAATGAGGACAAAGAGACGGAGTTGAATGCAGATGCACCATCACCTTCTTCTGTGATATACAGTCCTAAGTTTGGCCCAGGTGGCGCCTCTGAGAAGCTGGGTGAAATTGGTGTCCACAATCATGCTTCGCCTCTACTCAATAAATCGTTGCCTACATTGCTCAGTGACGATGAAGCTGAGACATCGCCTGGTAACACTGCAGTTGAAGAGACTGAAACCAGTATTGCAAATAATACACAAATTCCAAAAGTGGATGTGCACGAGATTGAAAAAGATATGTCCAAGTTCAAAATTGATGACAATCTTCAAAGCGCCGATAGTGACAAACTTAACTCTGAGTCTGAAAATGAACACCTCTTATCCATTCCAATAAAGCCGAGCTTGAGCGAGTCCAGTACATCACTGAGTGTTGAGCAAATGGATTTACTCAACTCCAACAAGGAGCTTTTGAATGAGTTACAAATTGTGTCAAATGAACTTGCTGACTCTATTTCTAGAGAACTAAAACTTGAAGAAAGTTTAGCTACAAAGACTCCAGTCGATACAGAAGTTGTTAAGGAGACACAAGTTGCTTATAAATTGGCAGACTTGGCAAATCAGTTAGTTGAAGAACGTAGAAAACGTTTTGCAGCTGAAGAATTATTGCTTAGACAATCCAGTGGTGCCAATTTGAAAGAAATCGCATACGAGAATTCTGATTTGAAAAATGAGAATTTCAACTTGAAGGAAGCGTTGCAGTTGGCTCAATCAAATCAAAATTCATTGATGGAGGAAAATTCAGAATTGAAAATCAAATTGAAAGAGATTACTGAAGAGCAAAAAATTTTAACAAATAAGACAATACCAAATTTAAAAAATAGAGTTGAATTACTAGAAAATTCACCAAATTCCTCACCTGCACTAAACACAGATTTTGACACTGAAAGACTCAAGATTGAAAATGAGAATTTAAAGACACAATTGAGATTGAATTCAGAACAGACAGAATTACAGGAACAGAGAGACTCATTGCGTGAAGCATTGAAAAACTTGAAAACTGAAAAAGAAAGAGAAGCGAAATCTCACGCTGATAAATTGAAAAATTTGGAACAAAAAGTAAATGAGTTGACTCTGTTAAACAACGAATTGACTAAAAAATTACTGAGCGGTAATAATAAGAATCAACAGGTACAATCACCAAGTGTAAGATCCAATACTTCCTTTGAATTGCTCGCTCTACAAAGAAAACAACAACTAGAAAATGTCAACTCTACGCCATAGTGAGTATCCAAATAGATACTTTTGTAACTTGTATATTTAAGATAAAAGACACATTTATGACTCCAATCAAGTATTAAGTTTTGTAAGTGTAAAGTATGTACCCTCCTTCTTTATGACGTTAATATCACTGTACTACGTAACCGTTATTTATTCTGGCAGATAAGAAAGGCTTTTTAAACAAGAGGATTGAAAAATCAAAACTCAATGCGTTAAGAGAAACAAATATAAAGAGATTTAAACTTTCAGTGGTAATGTATGCAATTGATGTGTATAATTTTAGTTAGACAATTGTTACTTCACCAATTGCAACCATTTTAACATGTCTGAAGAAGCACAGCATAGCAACAAGAGAAGAAGAAGTGATGCTGATGAAGAGGAGCAGTACAATCCAAAGAGTTATGAGCAGCAGCAACAGCAACAACCACACGAGGACAATAGGGAGTTTCCAGAACGTAACAACCAAAGAAACCCACCACATTTCAACGAAGATCAGCAAAGTCATTCATATGGGTTCCCAAAGCGTACTAGAAGAACATTTTTGTCTAAAGAGATTGAAATAGCTAAGTCTGTAGCATATGAGATTGGACGTTTGGGCGACAACCCTCATGAATTAGCTAGAGATTTAGATGCCGCATCAGGATCAATTGCTCAAAATCTTGATATTGATGATGATTTCAAGTCATCTGTCTTGGAATTTATTCATGCTATGGTTGTGGAGTCTCCACATAAAGTTTTAATTTTATCATCATTGGTTCAATTAGCAAATGCTAGAAATGGTAAGTTTGGTGGACAATTAGTTGAGTTTTTGCATTTTAAAGTTCAGCATTTGTTGAATGGTTTGAATGAGTCTGAAGTTGCTGATACCGATGAGAGTAATGAAATCAATTTATTGATGAGTTCAAACGAGTCTGGAGTTTTCACGAAATTGAAATTACTACTTAGATTTTTAGCTACATTGAGTCCAATGTTATCCAATGGGGGTGAAACTTTTATTGAAATAAGTAAGCAAATCTTGGAAGTCACAATCAAGTTACAATCTGAGCAACCTGATAAAAGATCAGCAGTTGCAGAACTCTTGTTTTACAATACTCTTGTCAATATTCCATACATTTTATCGAATGCTAGAGATGATGAAAAATTAAAACAAGATTGTGAGAGTTTGGTCCAGGTTGCGCAAAAGTTTCAAGTGGGTAAATCAGTCGGTGCATTTGTTCACTTTAATGAGAAAAAATCACCATATAAACCAAAGCAACTTGTCGCTATCATCTTACCAGCTGTGGAAAATCTACTTAAAGAGGGTAATGATAGTTTAGAATTTTTCGTTGAGACAGATTTGTTAATTAAAAGCCAATTAGACACTGCTAAGGTTGAGCAAGGAGAAATTTTGCAACATAATTTCCCACCTTTAACATTACCGAATGTGAAAGTTTTCCAACAAGTTGAAAAATTAACCGGGAATGTTGATTCATTATGGATCAAACCACGTTATATCATTGAGTGTTTCTTAGAATCAGAGAATGGATTTGAAACTGTTCCAGGTGTGGAATCTTATATATCAATCTTGTTACGTGACAATATCCAAGACCACGTTCAAAATACTGAATTTAATAGAGTTACAGTTTCAAAGCAGATACTTAACATGCATTTGTTTTTCAATGAGAAATTATTCACAACACCAAACTCTTCAATTGATAAATTAACCATAGTTAATGATTTAAAATCAGGAGTTGACCTCATTAATGATTTATCGAATAACCAAGATATTGATGAAAGTATTAAAGCTAAAATGTTAATATCTGCTGAAAATATTGAAAATGAGTTTAAAAATGGTTACACATCGACATGGAAAATGGAAGAGATATGTACGGAAGCAATTTTAGATTTGATGTTTCATTTACCAAACATTACAAATCCATTGATTTATTATCAAACATTACTAGCGGATATATGTTCACGTGATTGGACTTTAGTTAAAAGATTAGAAAATTCAAGTGAGAAAGTAACATTTGCAAGAGTATTAGGTATTGCAATTCGTTATTTTTACAAGCATTTCTATATTTTAGATTTCGAATTGAGAATAAGATTTATTGATTGGATAATTGTTCAATTGAGTAATTTCAATTTCGATTGGCAATGGAAAGAATGGATTGATGATGTTTATGATTTACAAGATTCCAATTATCATCCAAATTTAATCTTGATCAAAAATATAATTTCTCAAGAAATTAGAGTTAGTACACCACAAACAATTAAAAAGACTTTGCCTCAGGAGTTTCACAAATTTTTGAATTTGTCATTATGGAATAAAAAAGAGTTGATCAAGATTGATGAGAAATTTTTTGGTACTGAACTTTCTGAAGAAATTAACAAGGTGAATTTAGAATTGGAAGAAAAAATTGATGATATTGGACAAGATGCAGGAAATGCAGAAATATATCATTTAGTTGATCAATTCTTATTTAACAATCAAGAGCATCCATATCATGAAATTTGTCATTCAATTTATACAAATATTCAAGAAGGTGAATCATTACAAGATTTTAACAACTATGTTTTAAAATTGAAAACTGCAATTGAAGATGATGCTACCAATAGTGGTAAATCTATTGTTGAGAATGTGGATCAATATATAATTACATTAGTTATTCAATGTGTTTGTATTATTGGATCCCGTTCATTGTCTGTTGTTGAAGGAGGGGCGTTAGAATTGTGTGCATTAAAATTAAGTAAAATATTAGGAATATCACCAAATTTAGTTGGTGTTGGAGAAGATGAACAAGATTTGAATGTGGAATTGGAAAACAATCAATTTACAGAATTATCAAGTGAAGAAATTGAGAAAAGACAAAATTGGTTAATTGATGCAGTTTTAAGATTATGGAATAATGAGCCAAGAATTGGTTATTTAATCTTGGAAAAAATTAAAAATAGAAATTTTATTACATCTGTGCAAATAATTGATTCATTGTTTAAAAATAATGAAAATTTGACAATTTTGACACAAGTTTATGCTAATCATTTAGTTGAAAGATTAGTTTATGAATGCCAAGAGACTGAAAAAAGTTGGGAATTAATTCAAAGTTTATCAAATAACATAATTAAACATTTGAATATTTTTACAGAAAAACTAGATAAACCTGATCAAGAAGAACAGTTGTTTGATAGTCTTTTGAATGTCAAAGAGCCAATAAACCAAGAAACTGAGATTAAATGGGGATTAGTCAATCTTGTCATGTTATTCAAGTCAAAGATAAGACAATTTCAAGATTTGATTAATTTACAAGACCTGAAAGCCAAGATTGAGTCTGAGGTTGAGTCGGAAATTGTTAAAAAGGAATTGTTACATCATTTGCAAGAGCTAGATTCGTGAGTTTTTTGCCAATTGGCGTGTGTAGTTGTTGTTGTATATTGACATTATATCATTTTTGTAAAAAATTTAATTGTATAATAAATGGTGAAATTTTGATTTGCATTTAATTAATCTCAAATACAGCGCTTAGATGAAAATTGTGAGGGAAAAAGATCGACAAACACAAGCTAAACAGGATAATAGAATTCGGAAAAACAAAAGACAAGACAAGACACAAATTTCGGTAAGACGATCAATAATTGTATTGTTTACATTTTTCATTTAATCCCTGAAATCAATAAACAAAACGCAAATAGACACTTGAAACAAAACACAAGTGTATATTACCATACCAATTCTCTTTAATATCTATCTATTATTGTATTATTTCTCTACTTTAAAACGCCCTATAGCCGTGAGGAACGAGTCTAGACTTGGACATAGACCTGGTACGACATGTGCAGGTGCAAAATAATTTATTGAGCCACTTAAGAAAGAAAAATCCATTCGGTGTACGGATTTTACTTTGTAAATTCAAATCAACCAAATGTAAATTTTTTTTTGCGCCTTTCTTTCTCTCTTTGTTCAAGACGCGACGCATGAACGCAATCTTAAAGAAGTTTAAAAGAAAAAAGCAGCGTCTAAAGGCGCATATAAAGCGAGCGTGTTTTTTTTTTTCTTTGTCAGCTGGTGTGCGGTTTCTTTTCTTCCCCTTGCGCGACACGACAGTTGCTGTCGCTCACTCGTGCCGACAAAGTAAAGTACACTGCGCCCCTACAACGAAAAACGCAAAGCGTGTTTTTTATTATTTTTGGCAGAGAGTGACAGAGAGAAAGAGAGAGCATCGTGTGCAGTGCTAAAAAATAAAGTTTTTGTTCGGGTTCGGATTTGAATTTGTCTGTATCTATTTTTAGCACCACAACAGAGCAACGTGATGTATAGCTGTTGTGGCTAGTGCAATAAAGTGTAGTACAAGCATAAGTTTCTTAAATAAAACACTTAAAAATTAGGTTCACCAGCCACATTACTTATTTCATTTCCTGGTAAACCCGTAGAAAGGATAAGAAAAAAAAAATTTTCCCCTGCAGTAAATATGGAAACACCGGGAAGGGCGTAGTAGCGTGATGAGTGAGTTAACAGTAACAGTAACAGTAATAGTATTAGTAGTAGTAGCACAGCGTTAACATCTCCCCTTATGTGTGCCTGTCGCCTTGTGCCATCTCTTTCTACCTGTAGGCCAGGGCCAGGACCTGTGTTCTGTTGATTGATTGAATCAATCCTGAAAATAACCTCTTTTTTGACTGATTTCAATTTCAGCATATCCCTCTTTTTTGTACTACTTTGTTTCCCTATCACCACTATTTTATCAACTTCTTTATTGATAAATAAACATCAGTTATTTGGTTTATTTGATTACAGATATTTATTTTTATTTAAAAGAACAGTATAGCCAAAAAGTATCTTTTGTCTTGTCTTACTTGATAATAGAACCTGTGTATTTTCTCTTTTTAATACTCTAGTTCTTTGTCGTATCCCCCTTTTTTTTCTCCGTTTTAGTTCGTTCATTCGTTTACTACTAAAATAGAAAGCCATCATTTTCTGATTATTTGCAGCATACAAATCACATATTTATATATCCAATATTGAGATATATATATAAATATATATCTACGTGAGTGTACTGCGATTCAGGAAACGTACTTTTGACAAGAAGAAAAAGTTTCGGACTTCAATTTGGTATCTATTACTTTTGGCTTTTTTCTTTTGTTTTGTTTTTTGTTTATCTTTGATTTAAAAACCACTGACTAAACTAAAAAGACAATCGAAAACAGATTCAAGATAGTTAATAATATTCATTACAAAAGGAAATTTTAACTATTAAGATTAACTTGATATTAAGCTCTAGTTTACATTTCAACTATTATTACTATTGCACCCATCTCAAGTTTGTTTCTTATTTTATTACTTTGTTGTATTCACTTGACTAAATTGTCGAATTACAAATAATATACTCAGCAATAATCCTTTTGTTTTTTTGTTTTTTATTCACTACACAACCAATAGTTACATTGTTTACTGATTCAAATAGTTATTAATATACTAAAAGGTTCGTATATTTCATACCGATTCAACATTGAAACTTAGACTGAAATCAACATTTTAAATTCATACATCATACAACAGATCAAATCATTGATGCTAAGAAGCACGGATAAATTTTTTTTTTTTTTTCCTTTTTTGCTTTGTTGCTTATTAAGGAAAAAAAAAATTACACGCTTACTCGCACTTTTAGATGGGCACCGTTTTTTTTCTTGATTTAACGTGATCGGTCGGGTCCCCTTTGAAACACTTGTATCACAGAAATAAACTTTGTTTGCACCTTATTTCAGTCTAGAGTGTTATTACTTTTCTAATAAATACTAACTTTGTTTTCTTTTCTCCTTGGTTTTGGTTGCTTTCATACCAAAAACGTGAATGCTCTTTTTGTTTTTTTTAGATGTCGTATAACGATAACAACTATAACGACCCAAATAGAGGTGATCAACCTCCTCATCATGGTTATTATGATGATGGTTATAATCAATCAACTGATGGTTTAAATCAACCAGGTCCAGAATATTATGATCAACAAGATAACTATTATCAACAAGGTTATGATCAACCAAACTATGATCAACAAGATGCTTATTATCAAGAAGGTTATGATCAACAATATCATTCTGATCCAAACTTAAATCAACAAGGTTACTATGACCAACCTGTTTCTCATGATCAAGAAGCTTATTCTGATTTCAGTTATGGTCCAGGTGGTGCTCAAGGTACTCCTTATGATGGTTATGGTACTCAATATACTCCTTCTCAAATCAGTTATGGTGGTCCAAGATCTTCTGGTGCTTCAACTCCAATTTATGGTGCTGGTCCTTATGATCAATCAGGTATGGTTGCTTTACCAATAGATCCTTATCCTGCATGGACTGCTGATAATCAAGCTCCAGTTACAATTGAACAAATTGAAGATGTTTTCATTGATTTAACTACTAAATTTGGTTTCCAAAGAGATTCAATGAGAAATGTTTTTGATTATTTCATGGTTATGTTAGATTCAAGAGCTTCAAGAATGTCTCCAGCTCAAGCTTTATTATCTTTACATGCTGATTATATTGGTGGTGATACTGCCAATTATAAAAAATGGTATTTTGCCGCTCAATTAGATCTTGATGATGAAGTTGGATTTAAAAATATGACAATGGGTAAATTGAGTAGAAAAGCTAGAAAAGCTAAAAAGAAATCTAAAAAGGCTCGTCAAGCTGTTGAACAAACTGGTGAAGATACTGAAGCAACTTTAAATATTTTGGAAGGTGATAATTCATTAGATGCAGCAGATTATAGATGGAAAGCTAAAATGAATCAATTAACTCCTTTAGAAAGAGTTAGACAAATTGCTTTATGGTTATTATTATGGGGTGAAGCAAATCAAGTTAGATTTACTCCAGAATGTTTATGTTTTATCTACAAATGTGCTGAAGATTATTTAAATTCTGAAGCTTGTAGACAAAGAGTTGATCCTGTTCCTGAAGGTGATTATTTAAATAGAGTTATTACTCCAATTTATCGTTTCATTAGAGCTCAAGTTTATGAAGTTGTTGATGGACGTTATGTTAAACGTGAAAAGGATCATAATAAAATTATTGGTTATGATGATGTTAATCAATTATTTTGGTATCCTGAAGGTATTTCAAGAATCGTTATGGAAGATGGTTCAAGATTGGTTGATTTCCCATCTGAAGAAAGATATTCTAGATTAGGCGAAGTTGCTTGGGAAAATGTCTTTTTCAAAACTTATAAAGAAATTAGAACTTGGTTACATATTGTTACTAATTTCAATCGTATTTGGGTTATTCATATTTCAATATTTTGGATGTATGTTGCCTATAATTCACCAACTTTCTATACCCATAATTATGTTCAAGTTATTAATAATCAACCTTTACCTTCTTCAAGATGGGCAGCTGCTGCTTTAGGTGGTACTGTGGCTACTGGTATTAATATTTTAGCTACTATCTTTGAATGGTTCTTTGTTCCAAGAGCTTGGGCTGGTGCTCAACATTTATCGAAAAGATTAATGTTTTTATTTATTATTTTGGGTATTAATTTAGCTCCTGTTGTTTTCGTTTTTGCTTGGGCTGGTATTGATACTTATTCTAAAGCTGCTTATGTTGTTGCTGTTGTTTCATTCTTTATTGCTATTGCTACCATTGTCTTCTTCACCATTATGCCTTTAGGTGGATTATTCACCTCTTATATGAAAAGATCTACCAGAAGATATGTTGCTTCCCAGACTTTTACTGCATCATTCTCAAAATTATCAGGATTAGATATGTATCTATCTTGGTTCTTGTGGTTTTTGGTCTTTTTAGCTAAATTCCTTGAATCATACTTCTTTTTGGTTTTATCAATTAGAGATCCAATTAGAAACTTATCAACAATGACAATGAGATGTCACGGTGAAAAATGGTATGGTAATGTTGTTTGTAAACAACAAGCTAAGATCACTTTAGGTTTAATTTTGGCAACAGATTTGATTTTATTCTTCTTGGATACTTATATGTGGTATATCTTAACAAATTGTATCTTCTCTGTTGGTAGATCTTTCTATTTAGGTATTTCCATTTTAACTCCATGGAGAAATATTTTCACAAGATTACCAAAAAGAATTTACTCAAAAGTTTTAGCTACAACTGATATGGAAATTAAATATAAACCAAAAGTTTTAATTTCTCAAGTTTGGAATGCTATTGTTATCTCTATGTATAGAGAACATTTATTAGCAATTGATCATGTTCAAAAATTATTATATCATCAAGTTCCATCAGAAGTTGAAGGTAAACGTACTTTAAGAGCTCCAAATTTCTTTGTTTCTCAAGATGATAACAATTTTGAAACTGAATTTTTCCCAAGAGATTCAGAAGCTGAAAGACGTATTTCTTTCTTTGCTCAATCATTAGCTACTCCAATTCCTGAACCTTTACCTGTTGATAATATGCCTACTTTTACTGTTATTACTCCTCATTATGCTGAAAAGATTTTATTATCTTTGAGAGAAATTATTAGAGAAGACGATCAATTCTCAAGAGTTACTTTATTAGAATACTTGAAACAATTACATCCAGTTGAATGGGATTGTTTTGTTAAAGATACCAAGATTTTAGCTGAAGAAACTGCAGCTTTTGAAAATGGTGATGATAAAGAATCAGAAGATAATATGAAGAATGAAATTGATGATTTACCATTCTACTGTATTGGTTTCAAATCTGCTGCTCCTGAATATACTTTAAGAACAAGAATTTGGGCTTCTTTAAGATCTCAAACTTTGTATAGAACTGTTTCAGGTTTCATGAATTATGCAAGAGCTATTAAATTATTGTATCGTGTTGAAAATCCAGAAATTGTTCAAATGTTTGGTGGTAATGCCGAAGGTTTAGAAAGAGAATTAGAAAGAATGGCTAGAAGAAAATTCAAATTCTTAGTTTCCATGCAAAGATTAACTAAATTTAAACCTGAAGAATTAGAAAATGCCGAATTCTTGTTACGTGCTTATCCAGATTTACAAATTGCCTACTTAGATGAAGAACCACCATTAAATGAAGGTGAAGAACCAAGAATTTTCTCTGCTTTAATCGATGGTCATTCTGAAATCATGGAAAATGGTAGAAGAAGACCTAAATTTAGAGTTCAATTATCAGGTAATCCAATTTTAGGTGATGGTAAATCTGATAATCAAAATCATGCTATTATCTTTACTAGAGGTGAATATTTACAATTAATTGATGCCAATCAAGATAATTATTTAGAAGAATGTTTGAAAATTAGATCTGTTTTAGCCGAATTTGAAGAAATGAATGTTGAACATGTTAATCCATATGCTCCAGGTTTGAAATCAGATGCTTCTAAAGTTACTCATCCTGTTGCTATTGTTGGTGCAAGAGAATATATTTTCTCTGAAAATTCTGGTATCTTGGGTGATGTTGCTGCTGGTAAAGAACAAACTTTCGGTACTTTGTTTGCTAGAACTCTTGCTCAAATTGGTGGTAAATTACATTATGGTCATCCTGATTTCTTAAATGCAATTTATATGACTACTAGAGGTGGTGTTTCAAAAGCTCAAAAAGGTTTACATTTGAATGAAGATATTTATGCTGGTATGACTGCTATGACTAGAGGTGGTAGAATCAAGCATTGTGAATATTATCAATGTGGTAAAGGTAGAGATTTAGGTTTCGGTTCAATTTTGAATTTCACAACTAAAATTGGTGCCGGTATGGGTGAACAAATGTTATCAAGAGAATATTATTACTTAGGTACTCAATTACCTTTAGATAGATTCTTGACTTTCTATTATGCTCATTTAGGTTTCCATATCAATAACTTGCTGATTCAATTATCTTTACAAATGTTTATGTTAACTTTAGTCAATTTGAATTCATTGGCTCATGAATCGATCATTTGTATTTATGATAAGAATAAGCCAATTACTGATATTTTGTATCCATTAGGTTGTTACAATTTAATGCCTGCTGTTGATTGGGTTAGACGTTATACCTTATCTATTTTCATTGTTTTCTTCATTTCTTTTGTTCCATTACTTGTTCAAGAATTGATTGAAAGAGGTGTTTGGAAATGTGCTTATAGATTTGCTAGACATTTCTTATCATTATCTCCATTATTTGAAGTTTTCGTTGCTCAAATTTATTCTTCTTCATTATTAAATGATGTTTGTGTTGGTGGTGCTAGATATATTTCAACTGGTAGAGGTTTTGCTACAGCAAGAATTCCATTTTCTGTCTTGTATGCAAGATTTGCTGATTCAACGATTTATGTTGGTATTAGATGTGCTCTGATGTTGTTATTTGGTACTGTTTCTCACTGGCAACCAGCATTATTATGGTTCTGGTTATCTGTTGTTGCTTTAACATTCTCACCATTTATCTTTAACCCACATCAATTTGCTTGGGAAGATTACTTTATTGATTACAGAGACTTTATTAGATGGTTGTCTAGAGGTAATACTAAATGGCACAGAAATTCATGGATTGGTTATGTTAGATTAAGTAGATCTAGAGTTACCGGTTTCAAGAGAAAGACTATTGGTGAAGAATCTGAAAAAGCTGCTGGTGATGCTGCTAGAGCTCATAGATCAAATGTTTTCTTCTCTGATACTTTCCCATGTATGGTTTATACCGCTGGTTGTTTCGTTGCTTATACATTTATCAATGCTCAAACTGGTGTTAATAATGCAAAGACTGTTAACTCAGTTTTAAGATTAGTTATTTGTGCATTAGCTCCAATTGTTATTGATTTAGGTTGTGTTGCATTATTTATGGGTATTGCATGTTGTGCTGGTCCAATGTTAGGATTATGTTGTAAAAAGACAGGTGCTGCTATGGCTGGTACTGCTCATGGTGTTGCTGTTGTTGTTAACATTGTTTTCTATATTGTTATGTGGGTTTTGGAAGGTTTCAGTTTTGCTAAAATGATGATTGGTTTAGTTACCATGATTTACATTCAAAGACTGATCTTTAAGTTTATGACTTTATTATTCTTAACAAGAGAATTAAAGAGTGATCAATCTAACATTTCATTCTGGACCGGTAAATGGTATGGTTCAGGTTTAGGTGTTGCTGCTTGGACTCAACCTGCTAGAGAATTATGTGCTAAAGTTATTGAAATGTCTGAATTTGCAGGTGATTTCATGTTAGGTCACATTTTATTATTCTGTCAATTCCCATTCTTATTAATTCCATTCATTGATAGATGGCATTCATTAATGTTATTCTGGTTGAAACCAAATAGACAAATTAGACCACCAATTTACTCTTTGAAACAAGCTAGATTAAGAAAAAGAATGGTGAGAAAATACGCTTCATTATATGTTCTTGTCTTTATCGTCTATATTGCCATTATTGCTGCTCCAGCTGCAGTTGGTTCATTAAAGGACTTTGATATTGAAAGTAAAGTTCCAAACTTGGATGATACTTTTGCTGATGGTTTATTCCAACCAAGACATCAAGACAACAATGATACTGGTATGGGTAGTGGTAGTTTCACTCACCACTGGACTACGAAGACTTCATTGGCTACTTGGTCTACCAAACAATAAATGTTTAAAAATATCAAAATATAAGCTTGTCTGAACAAGTTTGTTTTTGATCTTTTGATATATTTATTCTGTTCTTATGAACATTCTTTTACTTTCCTTTTTCTCATATTTATCATTTACTATTTTGTTTTCTTTTTCGGTTTATTCGAGTCTTTTTTACACATTTTGTATTTTTTATACATTTGAATGAGGTTTGATGATTACAAATTTTTTTCTTCAACTTTAAGAATCTTTGTTTTTCCATCTCAACCTCTTTCCATCATTTATTTTCTTTGTCCAATATCTTGAGTTTTGATTGATATTTGAGTTTTCATCTGTTGTTTATTACCTTGTTTATTTTTGTATAGTTTCATTGACTGTGTTATGCATATCGTCATTCGGTATTTTGTGTTTCTTTCTTCTTCTGTTTTAGCTCAGAAGTTGATTTCTTTTTTTGTATTTTTTGTATTTAAATCAGTTACATTATACTTTTGAAAAATGAGTGTAAATATGAGTAGATTGTGCTGGGCTGTTTGAACACAAAGTTTGCTTTGTCTTGTCTAGCTGGGACTTATTCCGACAGTTGAAGTTTCTATATTAGATTACATGCGTGTGTTTTTTTTGCTTTTTTTCATCCAAAGTTTGATATGGTTTGTTTTGGGGAAAGAACTTTCTCATTTACAGTAAATACAAAACGGTTACTAGTAAAACATATTATTAACTGAATTGAGAAACTGACTACTCAGAAAAGCAAGCAAATGGGTAAAATTTTTTTTTTTGTTTGGTTATTTATGTATTATTTAATGTCACTCAACGAGAAGAACTTAGTGGTGGAATAATCTGATTGGATTTTCAACGTAAACAATGTCATTTGCATCAGCAGCATCGAAAACTGCTCTATCCATAACTGAACCTGCTGGAGCAGCGATATATTTGACACCTGATCTGGCAGCTCTGTAAACGTTGTCAGGGAATGGGAAGAAAGCATCTGAAGATAATGCAACATTAGTTAATTTTTCACTCCATTGAGCTCTTTCTTCTTTAGTTAATGGTTCAGGGACTTCAGCGAACTTAGATAAATATTCGGATTTTTCAGGTTCAGTTGTTGGAATTTGACCAGTAACGTATAAATCTATAGCATTTGATTTTTCAGGTCTTTTAACACCTTTAGCCCATTTGAAACCCAAGACTTTTGGATGTTGTCTAAACCACCAATTATCAGCTTTATCACCAGCTAATCTAGTACAATGAATTCTTGATTGTTGACCAGCACCTAAACCAATAACCATACCATTTTTAGCATAACAAACAGAATTTGATTGAGTATATTTTAAAGCTATTGTGGCAACAGTTAAATCAATTGAAGCTTGTTCAGTTAAATCTGTATTTTTAGAAACAAATTCTTTAAATGAAGAAGAATTAATAATTGCATCATTTCTCTTTTGTTGTAACGTTATACCATAAACTTGTCTTGCTTCAGTATTATCAGGATTATAATTTGGATCAATTTGTAAAACACAATATTTACCACCTTTCTTTTTTTTCAAAATTTCTAAAGCTTCAGGTTCATAACCTGGAGCAATAACACCATCTGAGACTTCTTTTGAAATGATTTGAGCAGTTGGCAAATCAACAATATTTGATAAAGCGATAAAATCACCAAATGATGACATTCTATCAGCACCTCTAGCTCTAGCATAAGCATTAGCTAATGGAGATAAATTTTCAATATCATTAACAAAATAAATTTGTTTTTCAATATCGGTTAATGGTAAACCAACAGCACAACCTGCTGGTGAAACATGTTTAAAAGAAGCAGCAGCTGGTAAATTTAATGAAGCTGATAATTCTTTAACTAAAGGCCAAGAATTTAAAGCATCTAATAAATTAATATAACCTGGAGAACCACTCAAGACTTTAAAAGGTAATTCACCATTAGTGACAAAAGCTTGAGCAGGTTTTTGATGTGGATTAGCACCATATCTTAATGGTAATTGAGCTTTACCTTCAGAGTATTTCTTTCTGAAGAAATCTGCAATAGCTGAATCATAATCAGCGGTATGTTCAAAAGCTTTTAAAGCAAATTGATTTCTAGTTTCACTTGAAATTTCTCCCTTATTGGCTAATTCTTCCAAGAATAAAGAATAATCTTTTGGATCTGATAAAATTGTAACTCTTGAATGATTTTTAGCAGCAGCTCTTAATAAAGTGACACCACCAATATCAATTTCTTCAACTGCTTCATCAATTGTAACATTAATTTTGGCAACTGTTTGTTTGAATGGGTACAAGTTACAAATAACAAAATCAACTTTTTCAATTTTTTGATCAGCTAAATCTTGTTCATCACTTTCGATATTTCTAGCCAAGATACCACCATGAACAGCTGGATGTAAAGTCTTGACTCTACCACCTAAAATTTCAGGAGCATGTGTAATTGTGGAGACATCTTCAACTGGGAAACCAGATTCTTTAAGTAATTTAGAAGTACCACCAGAAGCTAATAATCTGACATTGGCAGCAACTAATCCTTTAGCTAAATCTAATAAGCCAGTCTTGTCGTAAACAGAGACAATAGCACTTTTTGTGTAAGTGGAAGTAGACATATTGTCAAATGGAATTGTTTTGATCAATTTGTGTGATATTTTATAAGAAGCAGAAGCTAATTGTTATCAATAAGAAAGAAAAAATTGGAACATAAATCAATAATTAACAATCAATTAATATATATATATAAATAATTTAAAATCAATCAGTAAATTGGTATTTGCTGGCTGCAATCAATCAATCAATCAATCAATCACCATACCAATCAATGGCTCGCACGAAAAGAGAAGAAAAAAAGAAGTCAAAAAGTTTTGCAGCGCTAAAAAAAACGGAGAAAAAATTTCTGAAAAATTTCAGTCATTTTTTTTTTCATTCAGAGGAATTCAAATTTGACTTCTTTGACTAAAGTTTTAGCTAATGTAATGTATTTATCGATATGTGTTTCAAGGGTCAAAACGGTAGAATGAGATCAGAGTCTACGATTTTTTATGATACTTAGTGTCAAATAAACGTATTGGTTATATCACATTTAGTTAGTCTGATAAAGTCAATCTCGATCTACAATTTACTGATTCGATTAATTTTTAAACTTTTCATTCCGTAATTTTAAATATACAATTGATCTACACTTTCTGTAAAATGTAAAAAACAAAAAAAAAGGGAAAAGAAAAACAAAACAGAAATTAGAGACAAATCAATGAAATATAATTAAGCGCCTGCAAACTTGTGGAATTAAAAGATGTTATGGAAAGAAATAAAAGAAAGAAAAATAAACATTAAATTAAAACTGATCTAATAAAATTTATTAATGAAAATAAATTAAATTTGAAAAGATTAAGTTGCTTATTTTCTGTATCTCCATAAGGATAAAGTGTTGTGTTGTTTCCAAGTGTGTCTTCTACCCTTTTTGGTCTTGTTGAACAAGTGACCCTTGTTGATACCTCTAGATTTCTTACCAATGGCAGTCAAACCTCTAGCTTCTCTGTGTTTGTGGACTGGGTTAGCGATCCAGTTGATTCTAGCATCTCTTCTGATAGCCTTGTGTTGTGGGTCAACTAAAATAACTTCGTAATATTTGTAAGTTGAATCTTCATTAACCCAGTAGGAGTTCAAGACTCTCAAGTTTGAAGCTTTTCTACCAACTCTTTCTTCAGCAGTTGATCTTAAAGATTTTTGGTATTTCAATTGGTTAACACCTTGATTGGTTGGTTTACCGTAAGTAGCACCTTTTGGAACAGGTCTCTTTCTACCACCTCTTCTAACTCTAATTCTGAAAATGGCAAAACCTTGTTTAGCTTTGTAACCTAATCTTCTAGCCTTATCTGGTCTAGATGGTCTTGAAGCTCTGTGAATAACAGTTTTTTGTCTGTATTCCCAACATCTGACTCTTAATAAGAATCTCATGACATCGGATTGCTTCTTTCTTTGCAATTCTTCTAAATATTTGTAGGCACCCATTTTGAATATAAGTTAGTGTGTGGACTGATAGTGTTGTTGAATATTAATTAATAATAGTTAATAATGGTTTTAATGAAACAAATTAATTTGAAATAGCGTAAATAAGTTGATATAAAGTAAAGAATAGAAGTTCAAACTGCTAACAAACTAACAAACCACCAGCCAAACTGACAAATTGAGCGAAATGAAAAATTTTTGGTCGCTGCGAGTTTAAAGACAGATTTTGGAACAAGTGCACGACCTTTTCAATTTTCTTCAGGAGAGAGAGAAATTAATTTATATAATTGAGGGTTTGTAAACCCTTGCTATAAGTCACGTGATGTAGTTTTTTACAATTTACTTCAATTCGAGTTATTTAAGATTACATAAGTATGACGTAAAAAGAAATTATTTGCTATTTAGAAAAAAAAAATCCTCATGGCTAGTGCGTGGCTAGTGTGTGCGGTTGCAACCAACAATCACTCACTCACTCACTCACTCACTCACAGCAACTATAAATCTCTCTCTTACTCTCTTTCTCTAACTCTCTCACCAGCCACACACACCCCTATCTTTTCATCGTTTCAGCACCCGCAATCGGTCAAATTCTTTTATAAATTACACAGCCCTTTATTTTACTATGATTTATGTTTGCTATCTTGCTTCTTGCTTCTTGCCTCATATAGTGTCATGTCATGTCATGTCATGTCTCTTTTCATTTCCATACTATTCATATATATATCACTAATTATTCCCCCTTTTTTAGTGTTAAGCTGTATAATAGTCAATCTTCTACCATTTATTTATTTAATAAACTATTTTGTTTAACTTTATTTATATCAATTTATCATTCATATTACTAATTTCACAAACTCTTTATCAAACACAATTCCAAAATGTACGTATCACAATTCATTACTTTCTATACCGCAAATAAGATTAGTCCTCACAAGACCAAATGCATCATCAATCATTTATATGACTGTCTTTCAAATATATTTTTATTTGTCTCTTGTCTCATTTTCCCTTTTTTACTTTCAATTATCTAATTGCATATTGAACTGGTACCATTGATTGATATCCTGCAAAACAAGTTGTTGTTATGTGGATTCAGCACATTACCATTACCTAGTGTTTACTCTTTACTCACTACAGTGATCATCATAACCTGCCCATTATCATACAAATCTCTCCTTCTGCCCTTATCTTTGCGCTCTTTCTCTCTATTTTTCTCTCTCTTAACCCCATATTTCCCCGGTATTCCTTTGATTGCTGTGTGCGAGGCTGTGCAGGTTGCTTTAATTATTTAATTTTTTTTTTTATCGGTTTCCGGTTTCCGGTTTTTTGTACTTTTTTGCGGCTTATTTCCTCATATTCTCTCCAGTTACTAACATTTATTTGTCTCTACATTTATCATACAACATGTTTGTTGTATTCTTTTTTCACCTCTTTATTTCTCTTTTACAGGAACTCAGCTAAAACCGCCGATATCGTTGATCCAGTCTTGGACGACATTAAAAAGGAATCTCCTTCTAAATCTGAATTGAAGAAAGGTGTTAGCAATGCATCTTCAAAAGCTAAATCCAAAATTGACGATCTGCATGCTACTCTAGAAAAGGAAGTTGACAAGTTACCAAAACGTGAAAAGCAAGTGAAAAATTTTGTCAGCGATGTGTATACAACTGTTGTTGATTACACTTCAAGCTTTTACCAAAAGACTGTCGATTCAATTAAAGAAAATCCAGTCACTTCATCTCAAATCTTGTTGGCCTTGTTAGGTACTGCTGGTGTTTTGTTCACATATAATAATGATCCTAGAATTTTCGATAAAATCAAGTACAATTACAAAGATTACCAATATTACGCTGCTGGTTTGACTGCCACCGCTGCTGTTTTGGATAGTGCATTGATCAGTTACTTGGGTAACAACAAGAGAAGATACTAAATTTTTTGCTCATCATCATTTGTTTGATTGATTGACTTATGTTTGTTTAATTTATTCTCTTTTTTTTTTTCTCTCTCTCTTTCTCAATATCTGTCTCATTAGATAGCTACTTGGTACTTTATCCTGTGCAATGACGTGGTGTGATGATACTTACCACTCAATGTGCAGTATATTGTAACCAAACCAGTCGTTCAATAAGCTGGCATATCACTCATATCCCTCTTCCTATGACTATGCTTGCAATTGACCTGTTTTCTCTTGATTATTTTCTTAAATAGTTAGTTGTCTTTTCTTTTTTATTCTCAATTTTACATATTCTTCAATTCTATTGTTAAATTATTATCTTTGCAATTGGAAATCAGTAATACCGTTAACCAATATAATTTGCTAAATTGCAAGTGTACAAGTAAAAAAAATTTAAAATTTTTAAATTAACTTAAGCGCTGAGAAGAAAGTAGAAATTAAATCGTATATGGGAAGTTATAAAAATAACATTTGTGCGGCTTTCATACACCCTTCACTTATCCTTCCCTATTTTGATAGTTTGCATTGGAAACTCAATTAACAGCTGAGAACAAAGCAAATAAGTAATATCGACAAAAGAATAAATAAAGAATAAAACAAGAGTAGAACAGAAAGTAAAAGAAGAACAAAAGCAAGAAATGCGTTTAGTTATAGATTACAAAGTCATATTCAATACACTTAGTAAAGCAAGAAACACGACAGAAATTGTGTTGTGCATGTGACATATTTAGACTCACATCTTGACATCCACTAACTTTTTTCTTTTTTTTCAGCACTTGCAAACGTCAATAAATGCAGAATAAGAAAAAATCGTACCTTAACGATTTTAAATCTTCGAAAATGCAATGTCTTGAAGTTACTGATTATAACCGACAAATTTCATAGTACCTTTCAAAGCTATAAATACTCCACTTCTGGAACACTGCAAGTGAGCATGCAATTACAATTCATTGTTGCAATACCCACCTAACTTTAATTACTCAATAATACACTTTAAATTGAACGATTTCAGAAAGTTTTGTCTTGTTATTCACTACATAATGTAAACAGTTCTATATAAACTCACTATCATTCAGTTTTGCAACACAACTTTTCAAAAATCACGTCTCATCAATCTGCTTCATTCTGTTATTAAGAATCTCCTCAATGTCCAAATCGTCATTTTTCTTTTTCGCAAACAATTTACCAAGAGTCGTGGTGTGTTGTGCGGTTTTATCAGAACTCATTACACTGTCATTTTCATTATCTGAGTTATTATTCATTCTCTTCATTCTAATAACTTTACCACTTGGTAACATTTCCTGTTCGTATCGATCTGAAGCTGCAAATCTAACAACACTTGGTGAACCTGGTAATGGTTCATTTGGATTCACCATGGTTCCCTTTCTCTTTCTATATTGTGTCTTCTTAGAAGGATGTATCGAACCTTTCTTTAGGAAAGATTTCGTATAGTAAAGATTTTTTTTCCATGATGAATAATTCTCAACATCTTGATCAATTATTTGTGATTCATGTAACCAGTGACTAGATTGTTTCAGTTCTTCAAACGAGCTCAGCTCAAATTTTTTACGCAATTCTGGAATTTTTTCAAGTGCTTGAAAAATATCACTATCATTTTGCCAAAATGTTATTCTAATCAATTGGAAAAAGAAATCAATCATTAATCCAACAAATAGCAATGCTAATATACAACCCCAAAATGTTATATCTTTACCAAAATGTGAAAATAATCCATGTGCAACATAAAAAATTTTACTTTCCTTGTTATGATACAGTCCAACCAATATGATACACCACACAAACCAACCAAAAACTGATATTGACCATGAAATTAAACTCATTTTAGTTATTGAATGCATTTCAATAAAATTGAATTTTGTATTGATAATGATAATCAAAACGGTAAACAGAATAAATCCTAATGGATAAACAGTATTATCAATTAAAGAATTAAAACCATAAGTATTCCAAAGTGCAAAACATAATGTCACACTTTGTGAAGTGGCAAGCACAACCCAAACAATGAAAAGTTTCAGGTTAAATTGTTCTGAATTTCTACCCTTGGCATACAATTCAGGAACTGCGATCAATGTTGATGGACGTAAATCTTTATCAAACATACCAACACATAAAACAGGTAATGAAGTAAATAATGTATTAAACATTGATAATGACCATTGTTCGTATAATGAAGAACCAGTAAATAATGTATAACGTTGATACAACATTTGAGTTAAATAAAACAACAGTTCTTTGTAAAAAGTACACAAAACAAATTTAGACGTTCTAATGTAATTGTAACGTCCATGAACAAGCAATAATTTTAATAAAAATCTAAATTGTGCAATTGAATAATCTGATGTTCTAGCAGCTTGTAAACCTTCTTTACCTGTTATACCAACTCCAACATCAGCACTTTGAATCATGGCAATATCATTTGCACCATCACCAATTGCCAAAGTTACTTGAGTTTTATCAAAACTTCTCACTTTGGTCACCATTGAAGCCTTTTGTGAAGGGGAAGCTCTGCAACAAATTACAGAATCTGCCTTAATACCTAATGAAATGAAGATAGTCAACAGAGTATTATCTGCTTCAATATCAGCTAATGTGGCACCATCAACAACAACCACACAATGGGCAACGTTTCCTTCTTCAATTTCCAATTCTGCAGCAGTTATAATTGATGTTAAATCTCTATCTTCATCCTCTGCAAAATCTTTAGGATTTGTCGATAATATGACAACTTTAGAATAATCTTTAATCAATTTACAAGAGTATCCAATATTAATGGCAGTTTCTCTCTTATCACCAGTTAACATCCACATTTTTATTCCAGCTCTTCTTAATTTTTCAATTGCTTCTGGAACACCAGCTTGTAATTTATCTTCAATTGCTGTAGCACCAAGTAATTCTAAATCGTTTTCTAAAAGACAACCTGTTTCTTCAATCAATTGACTTCTGTTCACTAGAGCAGTCTTCACTTTTTGGTATTTTTCAGACCATTCTTGATACGTTTGTTCATCCAAGTATCTATAAGAGTACATCAAAGTTCTTAAACCTTCAGTTGAAAATTCATCAATATGCTCCAAAGTTTTTTCAATAATATATTCATTGTTCATCAACAACCTGTCTGATGGTATAAATGAAACCTCATTCTCTAATGCATATTGTTGAGACTGCTTCAAATTCAAGTTCTTTTTAGATTGATTTAAAATTTCATCTAGTTGTTGTTGAGTTGGATCTACATTGGAACTCAAAGCGTCTGCCTCATCCAACAAAACGGAATCAATCCCTTCCAAAGCGGAAGAGTTGGACCCTGTTCTATTTAACTGTAAACTTGTTCTAGCTAATGAGGATATTAACGGTCTACCACTGGATATTGAAGCTCTTGGAGAGTCCATTGATTTTCTGTTATTCAAGATAAATTCAGCCTCAGTTTTTTTTCTTTCACTAACATTAGCTTCCAACTCTTCTTTTTTATGTTTGGCAACCTGACTATCTTTAAGTCTTTCAAAGATAATATTATCAGCACCTTTACACAAAAGAACAATTTGACCATCTGGGAATCTTACCACAACAGACATTCTTTTTCTACTAGATGAAAATTCAACTGTATCTAAAACCTCATAGTCTTCGTAAATTGGGTCTTTGTCGAATCCGTTACTATATAGTTTCAAAGTCAATTTCTTATGCTTTTTGTTCCAAACAATGAACCCCATATCACTGGCTGCCTGAACCAATGCTAGTTCATCGGGCGAAGATGCTTGGTAATCCAATTCTTCTTCTTCGTCGTTCAGTTCTTCTCCTCCTTCAACTTCATTTTCCCTCGAAAAAGCAGAGTTCAATTCGTTTGATTCTGATCTTTGATTATTTGACCTTTTCTCAACTTTTTTGGGCAAACAAGAATGGCATAACGCTATTGATAGTAAAAAAAACTTTGCCTTTTTATGGAATAAAGTGCCATGATTACTTTGTAAGTACTTTATTAATTCAATTGATGATTTAATATTTGGGAGTGATGACTGCTGTTCGTTATTTTGGTTTTGGTTTTGGAAAGTTTTAGCTGTAACCAAGCTGGGATTTATACTTGGTCTTGTGGTAGGATTTTGTGTTAATGATGCCATACTTGGTCTTCCAGTGAATCTAGCCGTACCTTGCTTTGTTGGACTTGATGGGTCGCTGGTGATTGATAAACGTAAGTCATTATTTGGAGAAACTTCACCATCGAGATATCTACCACCAGAATAATCTTGATTTGAGTCAATCAGATCAATATCATGTAGCCAAGCAGTACCGCAAACTGAAAACTTACGGAAAACCATAACGTTATCAGTTAATGTACCTGTTTTATCAGAAAATATATAACTAACTTGGCCCAATTCTTCCAAAATTGTAGCTGTTCTTGCTTCGGCAGGTGTGTTTGACGGTTTGTCATACATATCAATATCCCATTGTAAAAGTACCATTTGCATAACTTTTATAACTTCCATCGTAACATACAAAGATAATGGAATTAACGTATTGTACATGATCACGAAACCCATAACAGTAGCAGCGACTCCAACATCTTGCTTATAAATGTACCAATTTATATCCCTGTACTTTTTCAACAAGATTCTTTCAGCCATTAAACTGAATAAGGATAATGAAGCAACAATGAACACCATGAATGCCACAATCAAGTTGATTGCTTTTTGTAATTTTGGGGCTTTAATTCTTGGATTCTTGATAGCGTTCATTCTAATCTTAGATTCTTCACCAGTGAAAATAACTACACCTAAACATGCATCGGTGTTTCTTATGATTGAACCTCTATAAATAACATTATCTGGTCCTAGAGGGTATTCGTTTGAATCGATATGAACCGAACCTTCAAAGTTATACAAGTCCAAATTAGGATCTTCACAACTTAAATGTTCATTTATTTTAAATAGTTTGTCAGCAGAGTTTGTAGCTTTGTAAAGGTTTTGATTGGGAGTTTTAGACTTTAAATTGGTTTCACCATCCAATGCCATTGTTTCGACAAATGTTTCACCCATTTCATTTGTCGATGTTAAAACAATGAAATCTGCAGGAACCCAATCATCAGCTTCTAGCTTGATGATATCGCCGACTTTAACATTTTTCCATTTCGTCTTTTCAATTGTTATACCGTTGGAATTTAGTATGCTTTTATTGTTGAAAGAGTTGACAGCTGCAGACTCCTCGGTTAACAAGTCAGTATCGAAATCACCATCGCTACTTGAACTTCTATTCAAGCCTGAAATCGAAATAGCACTCTTATTGAAAGAACTATCAAACACTGAATTACTATCCTTTTTTTTCAAAACATTTGTATATCTATTATTTTCAACTTTATCTAACCTATGTCTCCTGAAATCATCATAACCCTCTCTTAATATTGATATTGAGATAAATATTGATAAAGGAATGATTGTTGTATGAGTACCGGTTGTAGACCAAGATGGTATAAGTTGTAAAATGGAAACGAGTAAAAAGTAACAATTGGCGAGTTTTGAAAACTGAGCAATTAGCTGTCTCGGTAGAAAACTAATTAACGTATATTTTGAAGAAGTTATTAAATTATTGACATATGGACTTGATGTTCTTTTATCAATCAGTAAATTCTTATGAGTAGATTTATCTGTAATAAAAGGTTCTTCACTTTTGGAAATATCCAAAGCAATAGGAATGACTCTCCCTCCAACTGATTCAGGTGTATTTGAGACACCAAACATTGCATATACAAATCTTTTAATTCTTTGTAACTTCATGTTTTTTCTGTGGTTCGACTCAGCTGATTTTTTATATTTACCAAAAGGTTCTCCATCCAAGTCAATAATTGATTCATCTAGTGAAAAAGTCTGGTATTTTTTACCTTTGTTACCGGTAGCGTTATTATTTGATGTCGAATGAAAATCGTAATTGTCGTGGAAAGATACATTGTCTGTATTATAATCATCATTGTATCTAAACACATCCAAGTCCTCAGAAGCATAAGTGTTATTGACTTGACTTAATTCGATATCTGGCTGTTTAGGTATACTTGAGGAATTATTGGTGTTTAGTAAGTTGAAAGAAGAGGAAGATTGTAAGCCACGCGTAGTATTGGAAACATTGATATTGCTGTTATTGTTAGCAAAAGTGTCTGCTGAATGTACGATATTCTTATTCAGCAGCTGACTTCTCAAACTGAAACCTCTTTTTCTGGTTTTGACTGGTTTAGAAACAGGATCAAGTGGTTGATATTTCACGTGCGGTTGAGACGGAGACCCTGAATGTGACGGTACTTGCGGTTGAGATTCTGGATCATCGATGAGAAACGGATTCTCAGAATCATATTCTGTCGACATTATTTCAGCAAGTAACTTAAATCAAGAAAATAGAAAAACAAGAAAATGAAACAAAGGAATATATTGTGGTGGTATGCGATAGTAAATAGTTATTGTTGTATTTGATTTGTGATTCAGCTCTAAATTATGAAAGATTAAACACAATCAAATTCTACTCGAATGTAACTCAAGTTGTTTTGGTATTAGCAAACACTAAAAATGCAATGGAGTAGCCAGAATGAAAAGAATGGGCACGATTGAAAAGTGCAACTCCCTGTGTTTTATAACTACTCGCTGTCTTATCCTCTCCCTTTTTGTGTATTTAAGCGTGAATAAAATGATAAAAAACAAGAGAAAAAGAAAAAAAACAGCAAAAATAGAAAGTCCTCCCAGTATGATACTACTCCTTTGCTTCTTATCTTCTAGACAACTTACAACAGTGAATGTGACTAGTATCATACAATTCAAGATAAAGATCTAAAGTCCAAATCACCAACAACCATTCCTCCCTCATCATCGGTTCCTCCTCAACCCTTTTTTTAGCACCCTTTTAAAAACTGCGCCTCTCTTTTGTCCATCGTGCATCTTCACCAGCCACATCTGAAAAAGGCGCAGCCAACATCTGGAGAGATGAATAGGCGGAGTTTGAAGCCAAGATGATGATGATGATGATAATGATAATGATGATGATAATAGTGGTAGTAATAAAGCAATTGCCAACAAAAAGAAAAGACAGATGGTTGCCTATGTTGATTGATTTCCTGTTTTGCTAAAGTATCAATGGATTGAAGATAACTGATTCGGTTCCAGGGAGGTAGTATGTCATCTAGCGAGCCGTTGACTGCTTATGACTATGTTGCAGACAGACTAAAACCATTATTCAGGTTGTCTCATGGAACCATATTCGTCATTTTAACGTCTATAAGGCTTTTGAATAGCTTGACGATCAAGACATTTTTCCAGGCTGATGAATACTGGCAGTCATTGGAGCCAGCGCACCAATTGGTGTACGGCTATGGATACTTGACCTGGGAGTGGAGACTGGGTTTGAGATCGTACCTACATCCGTTACTTTACTCTACAGCTTATCAGTTTTGTAAGAGTTTCGAATTGGATTACCAATATATCTTGAACTTACCGAAAGTTTTGAGTGCAATTGTGTGCTCCATTGGAGAGCTTTATTTATTGAAATTGGCTTATAAGATAACCCAAGATGAACTTTTATCGACATTGACGTTATGTTTGAGTGTGGGATCGAGTTTCAACTGGTTTTGTTATTGCAGATCGTTTGCAAACTCTCTCGAGTTGACCATAACCACAGTTTCATTGTACTATTTCCCATTGAACACGCGTGAAAAAGTGACATACAAACGCTATCTTATAGCATTGGTTTTGGCTTTCGCCAATTGTATTATAAGACCGACGAATGGTATAGTGTGGTTATACTATGGTTTGAAACTCGTCTTGAACAATATCAAAAACTTGAAAAAGACATTAAAAATTATCACATTGACAGTAGTAGTTGGCAGTTGTGTTATAATAGTTGACTGTATTATAAACTACAAGATCTATGGGTTCTGGAATATCCCGCTTTTGAAATTTATTGAATTCAACTTCACCAAGAAGTTATCATCGTTCTATGGCGTTTCGAGATTGGATTTTTATTTCTTGCAAGCTATACCTATCTTATTATTATCTTACTTACCAATGTTTCTTTTTGGGCTGTACAAAGCGTTGAAATCTGGCGGTAAAAGATACTGGGATATGATACTAGTTTCAACGTTGTACCTCATTCTATTTTCAATGATTGATCATAAAGAATTCAGATTCATATATCCTTTGATGCCTTTTTTGTTAATCATTACATCATTGGGAAGTGTTCATGCTTTAAAGCATGTTACAGTGAGAAGATTCAAAGTCTTGGTTTCCATCCTTTTCATTTTAAATTCAGCAATTGCTTTCTACTTTACCATTTATCATGAGAGCGGGGTCATCAAAATTACGGAAATTTTAAGAAACAAGGTCTTGGTTGATCAAGAAACAAACACTAAGCCTACTGAGATTGGATTTTTAACTCCATGTCACTCAACACCTTTCCAAAGTCATTTCCATTTGAATCCAAGTCAAGCTGATATTTGGTTTCTTACCTGTGAACCACCAAGGGATGAATCAGTAGATTTGTCACAGTATCAAGATGAATCTGATGAATTTTACAACGACCCATTACAGTTTATTGTCGATAATTTTGATGCTAAAAGCGCCAAGTATCCGCATTCATGGCCGAAATATATAGTCATATTTGAGCATTTGGAGCAACAGATACTTGAGTTGCTTTTGAGTAAAGGATACAAACAAAATGAGCGCTTATTCAATAGTCGATTCCATTGGGATTATAGAAGAAGTGGGGATTTAATTATTTACAATAAAGAATAACTAACAACAACTATATACGATATTGTATTACTGAATTAATGATGTGTTTTTATTTATCTTTTCTTTTTATGTACAGAATGGTTATTGCTATATGCTCCATTTTGATGTTTCTTCAACTGTTGTTGGAGTATGGGTATTGTCAACTATTGAATCTTTTAGATTTGCTTTAACCTTTTCAATCGAATCACCTCTAATTTCTAATAGATTGAGCTCAACTTGGTTTTCTTCCAAAAATGAAATTAGCTTGTTATATGTCTTTCCTGCAGCTTGCCAGTTTTTCTCTTTAACGAAACAATCAAACAATCCAATCATACAATTGTAATCACCCAACTCAGAGCCAATTTTGAACCATTCTTTAGCTTTGAACACATTATTGAAGTAATTCAACTCTAGAAAACCCAAGTTTTGAAATGACTCTTTAAAACCTTCACTAGCTGCCATTTCAAAATGATATCTTGATCTAATAGGATCAACCTCATAAATAAGACCTAGTAGGTAATGTGATTGCGAGGTTTTCGAGGAAGGTGCCAAGTTTATACTCTTCTCGAGAAACCATCTAGACTGAATCAAGTTATTTTGTTTGAAGAAGATATAGCCAAGTGTCTTGTAAACATCGGAAGCCAATATAGAATTATTATCGAGTTTTAAAAATTGTTTATATAGTTTGATTGCTGATTCGTAATCATTTTTTTGAAAATGTTTATCACCACCCATTTTAAAGACTAATGGATGATTCAATCTTGACAATTTGAGTATGAAAATCGACGCTTGTTTCTTATCTTCTTGAGAGAACAAATCTTCGTTCGCATCATCTAGTGCTTTATATGACAAGATAGTCAATGCATCTCTATTTCCTAGCTCTGCAGCCTTCTCGATCAATTCTTCTTCTAGTTGAACTAAGTACTTGTTTGAGCTATGAGTCTGTTGCCTTATTTCACTGAGCACTTTTTGGAAAGTGAGTAGATCCGTGCCTTTTAAATACTTGTATTTTGTAGCCAAATCAGTGTCCTCCGATGTGCCCATCTTTTCGTAAATATCTTCAACTATCGGCATGTACTTTTTCAAATTTAAGTTTGCATTAAAATCAAACAATAGTCTGTTCAAAGCTTTTCTATTTGGCAAGATTTCAAGTAGTAAAGGTTTCAGCTTGGCTGATGGTTGAGTTGCAGTTGACGACTGACATCTTGCGCTGACTATTTGACGTCTCAGCTGTTGTCTGACCACTGAGTTCAATAACATGGCTCCTGTATGTGTGATTTTCAACTGAAATAGTATGACTAAATAAACACTCGTAATAGTAGGTTGTTTTATAAGCCCGATTAGTTGTACAATAAAATCTTTCAAATGATTCAAATGTTTAAAAATTTCATTTGACGCCGTGAGTGCTCTCGATGCGGGTTGATTTATGCGATAAGTATTTTTGTTTTAAGAATGCTTAAAAAGAGTAGTTGAAGTGAAATTGAAACACATGTTGAGTTATGGAGCTGTAAATCACTGATAGTGAATCTGTACGGGCAGAATGAGCGATAATACACCACCATATGCAGCTGTTCATCCCATTGAGTTGACTGTTCAGTCGCTAATTGAATCTCCATTAGAAGTTTTGAACTTGAACTTGAATTCGCTGTATGAGTCGCAAATGATCCTATCTTCTATATTGACTAAGATTGAAAGCAAATTGCAGGTATCGGTGCAGAAATTGGAACCGAAACAACAAGCATTACCCAGAGAGGAGAGTGCTGTGATAAATCAGGAAGATGTGGTAATTGCCAAAGATGCGGAGGGTGTGGAGAATACCGCCGGTCTTGACCAAGGTACACTGGATATAAATCAGTATTTACAGAAAGTCGTTAGGCTGAGAGAGAAGTTGAACTACATAAACAAGACAATCGCTGTTGTTGAGAGTCGAGTTGATAAAATGATGTCAAACCTAGATGCATGAGCTGAAGAAGAGAAAATATAGAAACGGTAAAAATGGAGAAACAATGTTATCTTTTATTCAAAAGTTTATAAATGGGTTCATATCTACAACTAACTTTAAAACATTTTCATGATCCATAACGGATATCCAAGATTCTTTTCGTGGAAACAAGTAACCAAATAGCTGTAAGCGATGAAGATAGCAACTGATAACAAGATAGTTATGATTGGTTTGTATTTGGCGAATCTCTTCAAAGAGTTAATCTTTTCAACTAATGCAATCATAATCAAAGTCAGGACCCCATAAATCAATGAAACAATTTGGGTTTCAATACCGAGTTGAGTCTGATGACCAGATTGGAAGTAAATTGTGGAACCATCTTTGTTGACTCTACTGTAAGGAGTGTTTCTAATGACATTAAACATGTAACCTGAAGTGAATAGTACAACAAAACAGATTGAGAAAGTTTGCCAGCCTCTCTTGTTAATCAATGCAGTTAAAAACTTTTTGTGAAATTTCACAACAAATAAAACGACTAAAACGAACGTTAAAACGTTGAAACCAAGAGTCTTGTAATCTGTCTTTTCATGGATAGTAAAGTATTCTGGAGCCAATTTGACAAAACTCTTGATCCATTCGACTAAGATCAACTGATTATCGGTGACCAAGAATTGGTAGTCGCCATCTGGTTGTATGTTTTTCAAATTACCAGGCTTGTACAAAAAGATCTTTGGTACATTACCAAGCTGTAGTAGTTGGAAAAATTTTGGTGCATTAATGAAATCTGCAACGGCTAGTATCAAATTACCATCTTTTTGTTCTGCTGGTCCTAAGTTGGACAAGTTTTCATAGTAAGATGAGGCAATCTTTGTGAAAACAGGTAGCATCTCAGCACACAAGGCGCAATTGATCTGCGGATTCGAGGCTGTCAAGTAAACAGCTATGGTGAAATCTTCATTGTCCAAATACCTTTCAAAGTTCTTGTCGGTCAAATACACAATTCCGTTTTTGTTTTTATTCAAGACTGTCTCAAACTTGATACCCAAGACAAACTGGATGGAGATTGCTAGCGATATCAAATAATGTATCAACTTCATTTTCAATTATTATGTATCCAAAGCAAAATTTTCCTTCTTGTTCCAATCTCTTAGTCGCCAATGAGTAAATTTACAGCAGAGAGTTCATCAAAAACTCCTCGATTGATCAACAATCTTCAACTTTTATCAACTATAGTAAACCACAGATGTCTCTCTACTCTACTCTACCAATTGACGTGTTTACAACCGCTGGAAACGGAGGAAAATAAAGCGCTTATGTCAGCACTTAGTTAAGCGGCGAAATTTTGGCGATTTTTGAAAATTTCGAGGCAAAGAGAGAAAAAAGGACACAAGAGGAGGGAGGGAAACACAGTTAAGAAGAAGGTTTTGGATACTTTATTTGATAATTATGGGTTAAGTAAAGTTATCAGAAGTCAGTATAGGTAGTTTGTTAAGCAGAAACAAAAAAATAGGGTGTTGGCATTGATTATTTTTGTCACGTCAATTTCAAAACACTAAAAGAAACCGTAGAGGTACCGACAAACATTGAAGTGACTTTCTCAAAGAGCGACAAAAGAGAGAAAAGGTTTATTAGGTGTATTCTAGAGTGATTAGTTTTAAGCACAGCAGTTGACCAACACAGCATACTACAACACAACACAATAAGATGCCTATCAAATCTTTGGAGCCATACTTGTTTGAACTAAACACAGTCACAAACAGTCCTTTGAATGTTTTGAAAAACTCAATCATAGGTATTGATGCAGAACACTACTTGTCAAGACTGTTCACTCATAAGAAAGAACCAAATTTGGAAGCAATTGGCGGGTTTCCGTTGACATTCAAGCAACTCACAGACACAGATTTTAAGATTTTCAACGAATTGAATGTTAAACCGATTTTTGTTTTCCCAGGTTTAAGAACCACAGTTCAACATAACTATTTAGAATCAAGTACTTTACTTCCATCTGAAAAGCGTTTCAAGAAAATTTGGGATAACAAGTTGAATAAAGATACTGATGATAATAGTGAGCCATTTAGAGATATTAATTTTCCTTTACAAATAAGACCATTAATGAACGATTTCATGCAATTATTAGATGACAAAAATATTGACTATTTAGTTAGTCCTTATTCTGCTTTGGTACAATTGCAATACATGTTGGACCAGGACATCATTGATGCTATTTTTGCTTCAACAGACTCTTTATTAATTGAGGGCATTGAGAAAGTTATTTTTAGTATTGAATTCGATAGCAAGCAATTCAAGTATTTAGATCGTGCTCATATTTTGAACAAACTAAATTTGACTTCAAAACAGTTTAGAGACATTTCCATGTGTATTGGTAATGGATTTCAGCCTTATGTGTTGAACATTCTACCCCATATTCCATCTCAACCAACTTTTCCTTCTTTGCATGAGTATGTCTTGAACGGTAACTCTGTTTTCAATGCTTTATTAAATTTGAATGATAAAAATTTTTCACTTTCAATTTTTCAAAAAGCTTGTACTTCTTTAGAATTTATGCCTGTTTTGAAACTCAACGGTAGAGTCGAACCTTTGCAAATCAATGATGATAGCCCATTTTTACATACCCATATATCAGGAGCAACAACTACACCAACGACAAATAATAATACCACTCTCACTACCAAGAGTAGTGATTCTAATAATAAAGTACCAAATGATTTATACGATTGTTTGGGTTTGAAACTGCCAGATGAGTTGTTTTTTTATCAATCAATTGGTTTGACTAATTTCGAAATTGCAGAAACTTTAATTCACGGTAATTACCTTGAAAGATTACCAATTGAGACTTCAACAACTTATTTATATGAACATTTAATTACCGATGATAAATGTTTAGAATTGAAGGGGAAAACAATCAATATTTTTGGAAATTCTTTGAATAGATATTATCAATTCAAAAAATTGAAATTGACAACTTATTTCAATAATGCTCATGAATATGAACTGAATCAAAAGTTTACTCCTCCTTTATATGTTAAACTAAGACCTTTCAATATCAAACATCAAACTGCAAGATGTTTTGAATTGACAACTTTGTTGAGCAGCTTATCTGATGAATTTTTGACTGATAATCTAGTCCCAGCTTCGAAATTTAATGATTCTAAAATCTCTACAAGTTATGAGTTGATCTCAACTTCTTTTGTTAGAAGTTTAGCCATTTATGATTTAATTTCATTAGATGATTATAAATTAACAAAATGGGGTAAAGTTTTATCTTTTATTGCTAAATCATCACCATGTATAAATACAGAGACTTTGTTACTCATCTTTTTGCTTTTCAAAACTTTCCCAAATTTGAAAACTGAGCATTTATTGGAACCAAATGATTTCAATACAATCAATAAAAAATATGAAAAAGCAGCTATTTTAATATCCAAAATTTTATCATTAATTGAATTGAAAACAATACCAACAAATAATTCTTCTTACAAGATTTCAAAACCATTGCTACAATTTAGATCGGTCTTTACCAAATTATCTAAATCAACTTACGACTTAACATTAAGTAATTTAACTGCATTATGTTTGTTAAATGTTGATGATTCAGATAAATATACAAGGGAAAACAAAGAATGGAAACAATTGGTGTTGGAAATCCCATTTAGAGCCACTTTACCAAATGTCTTGAGAGGTTTATTTTGTCAACAATTTTTGGAAAGTATTTTAAATAATGATTTTAACGATGTTAAAAATACTCTTACCAAGATTAGTGAATCTTTCAAAATCGTTCATAAGAATCCACTTACTGAGCTGCGTAAAGGTTTTAAATTTTATGAACAGGTTGTTGGCTTAGTCTTGGTGTTGGAGTCTGAAGAATTAATTCCAAAAGATGGTGAAATTGTTCAATTATTCAAGAGCGGACAAGAATTGATTGAAAAAGTTTTATCTTATTTTTGATAGATTGTACTATGCATTGACTTGTATAAATTAGTTCGATATTTCATGAGAAATAAAAAAATAAATTGAAAATAAAGCTAAAAAAAAAAAATTAAGCACATACACAATATGTAAAAATTTTGTATCTGTTTACTCAAAAATAAAAAAGTGAAACATCAAAAAGACAAACACGACTCGTTTAAAATCCTTGCTGTCCAATTTGAACCAAACCATAAATATTCATAATGGAAATCAATAACCATAAAAGTACACCAATAATAGTGACTAACCAATTATTACTCATATCTTTGAACTCATCATCTTGTTTGGAAACCTTCATGAATTTTTTACAACTTGTGAAATAGATCAAAGGAGCAATAATGAAAGGTAACAAAACAGATAAGATGACTTGGGAAGCATTCAAAGCCATTGATAATCCTTTTCTTCCAATAGCTAATGAGATGACTAATGTTGGAATAATTGTGATTAATCTAGTAACAAATCTTCTAATCCATGGTTTAACTTTCCAGTTGATATGACCTTCAGACACCATTTGACCACTCATTGTAACCACGATAACTGAAGATGTGGCACTTAACAATAATGAGACCATAAAGACAGTACCCACGACTGGGGCAATTGTATCTGACAAAAGATGGTAAATTGTGTATAAATCAGCACCATCTGCATCAGGTGTACCGTATAAAGTAGCACCAGCAATGATTAAGATTGCAGAATTGATAAACAATGCAAAAGTGAACAAGGAAATTCCTAATTCAATCAATGAGTACTTGTAAGAATGTTTAATTGCTTTGAAAGTTGGTTTATAAGAATAATAACTTTCCTCAAAATCTTCCTCAGCGTCTAAGATAACATAACCTTTCTTAATATCAAAATCTCTTAATCTACTTTGAACCAAACCTGAACCTAATATGATAGAATGAGGCATAACTGTAGCACCCAAGATACCAATAGCATCGTACATTGTCTTACCTTGAAACAATGCCTTTGAAGGTAAATACCCTTTGAAAACTGATCCAGCAGTTGTTGTTTTTGGAATATAAGTTAATTGAACACAGAAGCAAATCATAACGGCAAAGACCAATGCACCAATCATGAATTCAAAAACTTTAACAACAGTAATCTTAGCACCTGGTCTATAAGCTATCATAACAATTAAAGTGTCAACTATAGTAATAACAACACCTGCAGCTAATGGAATCTTGATCAAAATGTTCAATGCAATTGCAGAACCAATAACTTCTGCTAAATCTGTAGCTATAATAGCAATCTCAGAAAGAATATAGATGGCATAATTTAACCATTTTGGTAAGAACTGATTACAACAACGAGCATAGTCCATACCTGTAACAGTTCCTAACTTAATAGATAATGATTGTAAAAAAATAGCAATTAAATTCGATAACAAAACAACACAAAGTAGTGCAAATCGTGATGAGGCACCACCTGAAATATTTGTAGAATAATTACCAGGATCCATATATGAGACCGAAACCATTAAACCAGGACCAATATATTTAGAGTATCTCATCAATGTTCTAACAAGTTTATTATTTTTCCAGCCTTGAGGTATTGTAGAAGCTGTCGATGTAAACGATCTAATGTCCGAGTCAGGGTTTGATCCTGGCTCTATATTTAAGAATTCATCGTTGAAAGTTCTCTGTGACTTGAACTCATGTGGGTGTGATGTTTTTGAATTTGCATAATGCTTGTGTCTTGAATCGCCAACCTGAAAACCCGTGGCATCCTGATTATTAGATTCAACCTCTTCTAGCTCAAAAATATTGAGTTCGGATGACTTTCTGACCATTTTGAAATGTAATTACTCTATGTTGGCAAAATTTAAGAACGTGAAATAGGGTGTACTATATTAATTTGTTAGCTGAAGTTCAAGGAAAGAAATATATATATATATATATATATATTATGCAACTCTTGAGCTTATTCAGGGGTCCAGCTCAAGTCTACAGACATGCAATAATTCTCGGTAGCAAAACGGAAAAGTAAAACTGACAAAAAGGTTCAAATTGGCTAAATTACAAGTTCAAAAACTCAAATTTAGTTTTTGGAATCTGGCCATCAGTGAGACTTCAATTCAAAATCTGTCTGTTTTCGGCATTTATGTATGTATGTATGTATGTATGTATGTATGTATGTATGTAGATATGAGTGTAATTATAAGTTATTGTGAAGCTTATGCACGACTCGCACACCAAATAGGTCAAAATCGTACATGCGTCAACAACAGGTGTGGAAATCGTTGCAATCGAATCGGTCCGTTTGAATGAACAGCACAACAGGGTGGTGATGTGTGATGTGGTGTCTGAAGAAGAGCACACAATTACAGAATAAGAATAAAAGCATTTTTATCTACTACCTAAAACCCTTAAAACTACTACTCTTAACATATAGTCTTACATCAAGTTTCACACTGCAAAAAGAGAAGAAACTTCAAGTAGTGCGAGCGCTAAATACAACGCTGTGATTGGCTTTAACTCGGTAACCACTATTGTCGAAAATGGTTAAAGGAAGGAAGGAATGTGCAGTATATTCAGCGCCCGGTTTGTAATAGGTAAACATAAATTATTTTTGTACAAATTTTGTAACAATTACTTTAAAGGAATGCAAGGCACATTTTTGGTCACAATGCAACAATAGCGTGTCTGCGCTGATTGTGTGTCTTTGCACTGCGGTGGTCTAAGGAATGTCAGGAGCTTGTGACTAGTTTGGTTAAAGTAAAATAAATAATAAGTTTGGAGTGAACAAGTATACCATCCCAAAACTTGTGTTTTTTGACTCGGTTCTAGTAACTAGAAAATGGCTACAGCCAGTTGATTTTATTTTGCTCAGTTTCAGCACTTTTCAGCATATTAAGCTAAATTTAGAACTCGTAACTTATCGGTAGTAACAACACTTGTAGAGACTACTTCAATAACTGTCCTAAAAGATTGAACTACGTTTATTGTTTATGCTTACAGTGTGTATATCTATCTGTTTTCTCTCTGTGGTTTTTTGACTTACGAAAAAAAAAAAAAAAAAAAACATTTAATAAATCATATCAACTTGGCTTTGCAACTCAAAGGCTACCCTACCTACTCTAAATACAGGTTTAGTTTTTGTTTTCAAAAACGGAAAAAAGCCATGCACTGCTCGAGTAATTGCCCAACCAAGTCCAGCTGTCTTTGAGCCTGTTCCCAATCTTGTGCATCAATTGCATCTCTCACCCCAGGAAATGAACCGTGCTTAAATTTAATCAGTTTACCATCTGAGTCATACACCTCAGGCAAGTCCAATTGGTTACCGAAAAATGCATTGTAATACCAAGGTCTTTTGTAAATTCCTTGACTCGACAGTAACACAGTTTCTAAAAGACTCAATTTTGAATTCCAGTCCCATCTATTAACGGCTAATAAGTTTGGCTCTACTCCACCATCATTTGTCACTATTTCCCCCCAAGTTTCAACAAAATTTTTATGATCTCTACCAAGACTTTTAAATTTAATCAACTCAACTTCGAATCTCGTAAAATCTAAATCCGGTCCTTGATAACCTTGCTCAGTCTTTTTGTACTTTGCATACTGTCTTAAATCTTTTGCACTGTTATTAATCTCTGAAACTAATGCAAAAATGTCAAATGGAATTATAGGCTTCTCCGCTAGTTGTAATATAACTTTAGCAATCAATGAAGTCAAAGTCTTGTGATATTTCATTTCAGGATCTATTTGCGTTTTTTTGAAATTTTCAAAATTATCTAGACACGAATTTTTAGGATAATTTTGTTTATTTTGTTTCTTTTTAAACTCAAATTTAGCAGATGATAATCCATAATGAGAGTTAAATGGTAGTGAATTCTCATTACTATTATCCAATTGCTTGAAATGTTGATCCCAACTTGAACTCAATGATTTGTTTGTTATAGGGTCATCAACAATAGTTAAAATATCATGAATTAATCCATGTAATAATGGATCAGCAGCTATTTCTAAATCTGTTCCTGAAATTGCATCACTCAAATCTATATAAGAGTATGACTCCCTTCTAATATAATCATTTCTAGCAAGTGTGAATTCAGTGGCTCCTGCTAGATTGTAATTTGTTCCTGAAAATGAAACAAAATAAATAGTTCTTAATGGTTTCCATTTCAGAGTATGCACTATTTGTGAAAACACTTCAACTAACTCAATCATAATGTTAGTCCCGGTATTATCAACAGTACCATAACATGTAGAATCTCTCTTTGATCCAATAACAATAGCTAAATTATCTTGTTCAGAACCAGAAATTTTACCAACAATATTCCATAACTCTTTATCAATCTTATCAGTCAAATCATTTTGTAATTCAATGATAAAATCTTTGGATCCAGTCCAAATTTCAACATTTTTTCTTTCCGTCCCGGTAAAGGTAACATCCCATTCTGTGATTCTTTCCCCCTTAGCTTGAGTCTTGATAGTATCCATAATTTTAATAAAATCATTCCATGATATCGGTAAACTAGGAATCTTTGGAATAGTTGGTGAACTGTCAATCAAGTTTTTAATTTGTTCTTCATTCATTCCATTGATATTGTAAGGTGACACATGTCTCAAGAAATTTCCTGGTTCGATGTCAGTTGATCCTACTGGTTCTTTCTGAATTGAGTCCATTGTATAAAGCTCTGAAAATTTGGGATCACTTATGAAAATAACTCCAACTGCTCCATTGTTATAAGCGTACTCGATTTTTTTAAAAGCTGAAATTTCAAACTCATCGCCACCATACTTAACCAATACGATAGAATTTGAAACATCAATGTTTTTTTCTTTAAGTAACTTGTAATCTGTCTTTGTACCATAATTTGCGTAAACCAAGTGACCTTTAGCTGAGCCAGATTTGGAGTTTGGATTGAAAGCAATTTGGCTAATTTTAGGCTCATTATTATTATTATTATCATCGTTGCTTGAACCGGTACCTTTTTCATCTCTTTCAATTAGACTACATTGATGTAATACATTATCA